>JAODAL010002472.1:0-195436 GCA_025379985.1 Phyllomedusa bahiana
CTGACACAAAAGTAGGAAAAAAGAAAAAATGCACAAAAAGGTTAGCAAACATGGCTTGTTCATGGGACCCTTTTGGTAAAAGAGTGCTCTGTCAAAAGACCATGCTCATTCAATGGGGAATTTGGAAAGTCGTTCTTTCATTAGTGGGTTTCAGTCATTCCCCCCAAGGTCTCAAAATATTTGGAAGGGAAAAATTTTATTGGTAGGATTACCCTGTTAAAGGATGGAAAAATAATGGTCTCTTGGTAAATGGCTCAACAGGGAAATTGGGGTTTTAAAAACCTTAGAAAAAGTAGTTACCTAACAAAATCTGGGTTCTTTCTTGAAATTTTTGGTGGGGCTAGACGTGTTATAGTGGATAATAAAAAAAAGCTATGTTTGCCCAAAAACAATTTTTTCAGAGGTGATTGTGTTCAATAAAAATTAATCTCTGTCACAGACAATATGTTAGAAAGCAAAGAATATCTATGTCATTGTCAGACTGAAGTACACCGAATATCTTTAGTATTCAGAAGAAAATTGAAACTAAGGATTAATTTAGATCTAAAATAAAAAAGTTTCAGAAAAGTATCAGATAGTTTAAAATTTAGAATTTAATTTTCAATAAAAACCAAAAGAAAAATGCAATACATTTTTTGATTTGAGCATTACACTTGTGAACAAAATTGTATTAAGCAAAATATGTAAATTTAAAAATTTTGCAAAACAGTATTAACTACATCTGTATTTAGGCCAAGATTTGTGCAAAAAAATTTGGCTCTATTGCTTTAATTCGTAATGAAAATTTTGTCTTCGCGTGATCTAAAAATAAATGTAATATTTTTAAGGGAATTTAACAGTGTAGGCAGTTATTCTAGCTATAAAAATACTGCACTTTTCAATAGAATTGGGGAGTAGCAGATCCCTATACATAACACACTATCCAAACGGAAATAAAAAATTCTAAAAATATTTTCTTTTTGTCTGATCCCTGCTTTCCTGGCCTTCAGTCAAAGGGCTGAATATCTCGTAGTGCCATAGACTGTCAGGAAAAACCTTTGTTTGTCTAAGATGTTTTTTTATCGAACAACCCCATTATAATGTAGGCTAGGACCCGTTTAATTGCCATTATCCGGGGCTTAAAAACCCCATAGCGGACTCCTCTTGAAAGCTAAATCAGCTAAAACCTTGGCTTCACCACCTTCTGAAACCTATTATTTACAGGGGAAAATTTTGAATGTTTTTTGGCCTCCCCTCACCTTGATAAAAATTTCCCAGAATTCCATTCCCCCTCAATCATTTTTTTTTTTTTATTCCCTTTCCTTTGCCTATTTAATAAATTTCATTTCCCGTGGAAATAGGGTCCATCTCACCTTTTTAATAGTTCTCTATCTGGTGTAATCTTTTACTGCAGCACTCCATTAATCTGATAAAATCTTGGTACAATAATACAAGAGGTTCTCTCTGCCAGTGACTCTCTAACCCAAGTTAAAGCTGGCGACCACCTTTAGAAGCTCTTAAGGGACACAGAAGCAGCAGTTTGCTTCACAGAAAAACAACTTGGGTATAAGTTCTTCATTATTAATAGAAAACACATTTTCACCAACAACAAGTATACTATTAATATCTATCAGTATGTTAATGCTTTATGCACCCTTCTGCCACTTAAAAAGTGAGTTACATTACTGACCTTGAAAAAAGGTAGGCATTTCATGTGCCAAATATATGAATACAATTTGTTAATTCTCTCAAAATTTCTCTTTAGAAGACAATAATTTTCTAAAATGTCAAGTATATATTACTGAAAAATTGATTGAAGATGAAATGATACAGAGAAAATTGGCCTTCAAGGAAATGTGCCAAATGTGGTATACTAGAAAAAAATAATTCAACCATTAAGGCTTCAAAGCCTTTACCCTTAATGAAAAAAAGGCTACAACACCAAACTAGTGGTGCAAAATGTTAAAAAACTCTTGCATTGAGCTCATTGTAAGTAGTAAATTTGTACCTAAGCGATGCACAATTCTTCAAATAATATCAAAAGACAACAGAGACTTGGGTTGGAAGATCAAAGCAACAATGAAAAATGTACACACATGTACACAATTATTGGTACCATTTTGTTAAAGAAATAAAAAAACAAAACACAATGGTAACTAAAATAACTTAAAACTGATAAAAGCAATATTGCATTTTAATTTACTGGAATTCAACTATTGAAAATCAGACAGACATTGTGTTTGAATTGTGGTTCAACTGGAGAATTAAAACAAAAAAAAAAACTAATTAAACAAGCCAGGACAAAAATGATGGTACTCTTAAAAAATATTGAAAATAATTTGACCATATGGACTAAGGTGTCAGGCTGCCTCTTTAATTGGCGAAAAGTAGTAACTATGCTAAATGGCATTGTGGTGCATACCACACTGAACATGGACCAAAGGAAGTTAAGGAGAGTCATCTCATAAGAATAGAAAGAAAATTATAGACAAACATGTTAAAGGTAAAGGCTATAAGACCATCTACAAGTAGCCTGATGTTCTTGTTACTACAAATTATTTCAGTGACCATTGTGAGATTTTCTTTAAAGGGGTTTTGCCACAAAGTAAAATTGACATGGGAAGCTTGCAAATGAAATAACAAACATTTTCACCATTCATTATTATTATAAATTCTGCAACATTTTAGTTTGAGCTGCTCCTTTAGTGATCCATTGCTTACAGCTCATCTCCAGGGGATACGACCAGGGCCGAGAGCTCCTCAATCATGGTCAGACATGCTCAGACATCACCTTTCCTCTCAAGCAGCTACTGAGTGTTCAAACCTCAGGTGCTGTCACTCTACTCCCGTCCTCTGTACGCCTTCGTAATTAGTCAAACAGTTCAAATAAATTAAAAAAAGAAACCTCAATGAGGTATGTGCATTGAGAAAAAGAAAACAAAATACAGGTTTGGTTCCTGCAGTGATTTGAACCTAGGACCCTTGTGCCTGGAGGCAAAAACTTTATCTCTCAGCTTCTCACAATGCTTTACATAAACAGACCTTTCTTCGACTACAGAGAGGAAAGGCCTGGTGATGTCATCCTGCTGGGTCACATGATATGCAGTTCAAACAAATCACACATGCCCCCTTCTGAGCACAGAGCTGGAGAGCTGGCTGCAGGAAGTATGAAATCAGATCGTGGCAAAACCCCTTTAACAGAATAGTACCAAAAATTTTGATCACTTGCGTATAAGAAGAGTTGAATACCAAAATAAATTGTATCCAATATAATAGTATAGAAATGTAAAAACAATCCTTTATTAGATCTTATTATAAACAATAAAAAATATATAACAGTAACAGACAAAATCACACCCAAATAAAAAATGTACAACCAACTAATCCACTGAAAATAATACTATACATCATACAGGTGATAACAGTATCAAAAAATCACATAAATAAATACAAAAACATCAGTTCAATACATCCTCAATGGTCAGCGGATTAGAGTGAACCAAACAATTTCTTTTGGTATTCTTTGTATTTATGGTATCCATTTTCTTTGATTGGCCCTTGTATTTATAGGTTTACTATAAGAAGAGTTGGTCAAGTGTTTTCCATTTCAAACACGATGAAGCAGGCATAAACGAAAAATCTTTTTAAACATCGTGATATCTTTGATTCTGCAACACCTTCTACAGCTAGACAACAACCACAAGATGATGTCTTGGAGAATCACAACTTTGTTAACAAAACAATCAATTCTCAGTACAAGGCTTCCTTCCAAGAAAATTAGCTGCAGATTTTACTGAATCTTTGATCAGAATTTTTTATTTTTTTTGCAGAACTGCCATTTCTATGTGCACTGCCAAAATTGAAGATGTTTTCTCAGCAAGATCACTCATTTGGCTATTTCTCCTTCTACAGCATATGAATGTTATAGAGGGAGGTCCTACACATGGGATCTCCGATTAGCCAAAGTAGGGAACTAATTACCAGAATGGCCTTAATTTAAAAATGTGTCAACGTAGCAGAATCTTGAGAACACAACCCATTTAAACACACATTTTACATTCGACCTATACCACTAAGGCCAATCCAGAATATGCAATTTCCGCTATTTAACCATATTAAGCAGTTTCATGTTTCTTATTTTTTACATAAAATCAGAGGATAATCCTCAATTATACATTAGAACTTAATGTGATTTTTTCACTGAGGAACTTTTGACCCTGAAGATGTCATAATTAAAGTTATTAAGACTAGAGTGAATGGTGTATTTTTTGCCTTTAAGAAAAAGCACATAACAGTCATTATCTAAGTGCTTGATGTTTGAACTGAATAGTAATTGTAACATTTTCAGCAAATCGATTAAATCCATTCAATCACATCTTGTCAAGGTGAGACATAGAGATGTGCCTCCAAAAAAGATGAAATTATTGATGAGCCCACAGAAAATAAAAAATTTCTTAATAGGTGTATAAAGCCTTTTATTGATTAAAAAAAATAACAAGGAAAATGTTTTTTAAAAGTAGCCAAATGATTCACATAAAAATCTACACTGATCATGTTTCAAAAAGGAGTAAAATTGTTTTTTTTTTTGTTTTAATGATAAGTACAGATAAGTGACAGGGTTTACCCCGAATGAAATGCCAAAGCAGACTTCTCTTTACAATTAGCAAGGAACGGAAATCTGCGTTCAAATCATTAAATGGATAGGAATTGACTTTCCTGGCTATAGGGCAGCTAACTGCTGAACAATGATGGGACAGATGGGATTTCCCAAAAAAAAAAAAATTTTTTTTTAAAAAAAGGCCTGACAAAAAAAGGTGTTGTGCTTTGTAAATATTTGTTCCAGTCTACATTATAGTTTACAGATTTTTTTTTTTAGTTAAAAACAGGACACTTAATAACAAGTGCCAAATTGTGTATCTCTACCCTTACCCATTGGAGCATGTCCATCATTAAGCCTTGCCTCACCATTCTAATTCCAGATATTCTTACCACTCCAGCTTCATAAAATCAATGAAATAAAAACCTTCGGTTTTTATTTCATATCACTATGGGTATGTCTATACAGCACTGGTTTACAGCTGGAATTTTAAGCAGTTCTGTATTTAGAATCTGCAAAAAATCGGAATGTAAATAGGCCTCAATAGAAAATCCGAGCCATAGTCTATACAGCTCGGATTTTCTGAGGTCAAATTTCAAAACGGACGGTTTTGAAATAAATTAGATCATGTCCTACCGAAAAACGGTGGATTATAGTACTGTTCAACTAAACAGGGTACCCGAAAGCCGAAAACCACGGCACAAAGCCGAGACAAAAAATGGGCTAAAAGACGTAAACCGAGTGTAAATTACTGGTCGGATTCTTATTAGAATACGACCAGTATTTTGTCCTTGCTGTGTAGACGAAGCCTTAGGCCTAGTTCACACGGCTTATTCAAGCCGTAATTGCGGGACGGATTTCGCCCGCAGTTACGGCTGGAATAAGGGGCGGGGCGGGGGCGGGCGGGGAGCTGCTCACCGCCCCATAGACAATGGGATTATTAACGGCGTGTACCGCCGTAAAATAATGTGCATGTCATTTTCTCCACCCGCGGCGGATTCGCCGGGCGGGGAGGACAGACAGAATCCACAGTTCTCTATGAGAACTGTGGATTACCCTAATGACTGCAGCGGATTGGAGCCGTTACTGCAGCCAAATCCGGCGCGCAGTACGGCTCCAATCCCCGCCCAAATAAGCCGGGGGTAACATAGCCTTACATTATAATTGAAGAATCTATGAAGTAATTAAGTTTTTAAGCAGTCTTTGGGGGCAGACTAAGGGCCACATGTATGAAAACTGTCTAGGTCTTAGACTATCTTTGTTACTAATAGCAACTTATCAGAGCTCCCCTTTAATTTTTTCAGAACACTATATGAAATAGAAGGGGAGCTCTGATTGCTTGCTATGGGCAACAAAGAAAGTCTTACAGCTAGACAGTTTTCATACATGTTCCCCTAAATATTTAATTATTACAGACTTTCAGAAAAAAATTTAATTTAGTTAGACATTCTTGTAGGTTGAGTAAACAAATTTAAAATTGTAAAGTTTATGATTTAATATTATTTATTTTATAGCTGGAAACAACATAACATGAATAATTATGGTTTGTTTCTCAAGTTGCAATGGCTTCATGATACGATACTTTTACCATACAACTGTCTTTCATAGGACATTGTACTTTGAAACCACACTCATCAGACTATGTCAGAGACACTGCCGATCTGCGGCATGTGATTGATTGAAAGATATGACCAATTAACTTGGATATTTTACCTGTAAAACATCTGTCTTAGTGCAGTGAATGATGGACTAGCAGCGCCTCTCTACAGTTCAGTGCAGTATTACATGTCTTGTACTACTATTTATGTTTGCCAGAATGAGCAGTTCCTCTGGGCATCAGTTCAGGGTGGCCCCATTTACATTTTTTTGGCATAAAGAATATGACCCAAAAAACCTCCTAATCCCAACATAGAAAGTGATTACAGTTCTATGTGAGGACCGTATCTGTATTATCTTCTTGATTGTCTTTAATCTCCATTTTGCATTATGTTGAGTGACATTTGGGGCTTTGGAACCGATTTCAAGTTTCCCATCACATTATGGTCTCAACACGTACTGGTTTCAACATGCAATGGTTATCTCAGAAACAAATATTGTATGTTGAGGGACCACTGTATATTTCAATAAGATTTTCAGCAGGGTAAGTCGAATTTTCATAATCAAAAATATACAAAACACTTTGTAATACTAATATAATATGCACTGAACTATGTTCTACATTCCTCACGGACAGATTTGTTGTTAACAGGAAAGGTTGAGCTCTTCGCTTCACAATGCAAGTAAAACCTAAATGAACACATGTAAATGTATTGAATATGAACAAGTTCACAGCTTTGAAGATTTATACCACTCAGCTCTCAGTAACTTAGTTTAAAAGTAAATAATATTTTTCAGTCTAATGCAATATAGCAAAATTTAGTCAGTATGTAGCAAGAAACACAAGTCGTCACAAAGCGAGAACATTACACTTCCCTAGGGTACTGGCGGAACAAAAGTGTCTTGGGTCGCTTTTATTCATGTGCAAATACGTTCAGTTCTGAGAATTTTTGAACAAGTGATATGCAAAGACTAAATTGTCTTAGCTTTGTACACTTTTGTAAAGAACTGTTTTTACAATTAGTGCTAAAAGCTAAATTACACTAATTACAATCATTAGTTGTATCTTCACGTTTCATCTTAATTATATTTTACAGATTGTAAAAAGACTGGGGATTTTAGTTGCATCTCGTCTCTCACTCTACACAGGACTGCCATATAATTTCTGATAAAATGCCTAGCAAATGAATTTAGCACAGGACTGCAGTCCCACTTTCTCAAGGGTGAGAGATAATTTAATTTTACACTACATTTGTACTGGGCCTCCTCTAAGTGCTGTGCCAAATTGAAGTATATGCAAAGGATAGAACTTAGCTGAGTCATTTAAATAAGACCATACATGTAATTACATGTCTTTAATGATTTAAAGCATAAACTTCCAGAAGTTTATCTGCTTTGACACCTACCTGTAGCTGCCAGGATAACTTCATTATTGTAATTATTATACACATACTTAAGGTCTCCTAGAATTTAAATAGTTAGACTAGGGGAATGGATTTATGGGACAGTTTTTACTACACACATTTCCCAATATTCTACTAGCAATAAAGTCAGTGAACAGCAGTTAGTCCTGAATACCTAATGAGAATTTAAATATCCTGGGCATATAAAAAAGAAAGCGTATTAAGGGAGGTAAATGATAGTCCAAGCTACATTTTACAAAAAGGCATGTCTCTTCACAGAGTATGCAAAAATATGACTATAGCAGGAACAATAGACAAGAGATGGCAAACACTAGAAGGAAATAGAAAAAAAGTGCTGCCCCACAATCAATTTTTTTTTTACTTTTTTTTGTGGTGATAACAGGGGTCAAAAGTCAAAATTTAAATTGAGCAGTTGAATTTGCGTGCTGCCATTCCATTCAAGTAGAGGCTACAGGACCGCCATTCATGTGATTCAGACTTGGACTGGCCCACAGTGGAGCAGGCACATTGGTCATGGTGAACATGGCAGGCCTAGGGCTGCTTTTCAGGTACAAAGGCAGAGTACAAGAGTCGTGTGCAGTCATGTACAGTAGCTGTGGAATGGGCCCCAAGAGTCAACTTCACTGGTGGGCAAAACTGATGTCATCATTGGAGGTCCCAAGGCAGGGACCCAGAGCGACTAGACATTCAACCCTGTGCAGAGAGGATTGCAAAGCACCATTTTTAATTTTTTCAAAAAATGTAGCTTCCATTACAGGCCAGTGCCTTAGACACCTGTATGACAAGACATAATTAATGCCTGGGTCCAAGGCAATAATATTTAACCTTCTGAACAATCTATTTTTAATAAGATTGGTTAATACAGAGGTCCTTCTGAGGGACTCCATGAGAAACAGAAATAACTACTCATGCCTATGTATAGGGACTATACAAAAGGTAGATATCTTCGTCTTTCCAACTATTTTTATCTTTTTTTGGCTAATACATAAACAACTTTTAGTTGGTAAAAAAAAGTTAAATATTTCATATTTAACTAATATTTATGGGGGAGTGTCTTATCACTTTTTTTTGTACATCCCACTTACTTGCCTATATTCTTCAACTGGAGAGCATGGAAATTTAGTTTGATGCATATACTCCATACTACTGTCTAAATACCATCCACCTGTAAAGCAAGTGATTCATAGAATTACAGTATAGAGAATTGGTAAACTTACAAGTGTAAATGTAAATGCTGCAGATTCAGAGTCCAGAGCAGCAAATTTCGCACATACATACATTTTTTTTTAGATTTGCTGCTGTGAATTGTTAGGCCATGTTCACACGGCTTATTTTGGGACGTATTTCGTCCTGTATTTCGCTCCGTACTGCGCTAAATACGGGGTGAGATACGTCCCAGACATTACGGTAATCCACAGTTCTCATAGAGAACTATGAATTACGTCTCCTCTCCCTGCTCGCACAATATGGCGAGCTGGGAGAGAAGTAACATGTCATTTATTCACGGCATTACAAGCGCCGTGAATAATGAATGTCTATGGGCCCGGCGGGATGCCACCCCACCCCCCCCCACCCCGCTGCAGAGTACACGGCGTAATTGCGGGCGAAATATGTCCCTGAATTACACCGTGCATAAGCCATGTGAACATAGCCTTAGAGTGGGTTATCTAATTTGAGAAAATAAAATAAAGCGTTAAAAGTCCACAGTTGCATATCTTGCTGCAAATCTGCAGCTATAACATTTCACTGTGGGATTTTGACTTTGTTGCTGAAGTTAATGAAGGAAATCTGGAGTGTATCCACCACAGAAATTGACATGGGCCAAACAGGTAAATTTCTGTGTGGATTCTAGATAGAAGTTTTCATTTCTTATGGCACATCCACAGGACAAGTAAAATTTACTAGTCGGATTCTGCCATTGAAAACTGTGTTGGACAACGTGGTTTTCAACAAGTATTTTACTAGTATTTAACAGTCAAAAACAAGTCATATTCATTTCTATGCAGTTTTGGACACGGATTAAAAAATGCATAGAAATGTTTACGACACATTTTATGCAAGGTTTTAAGCCATCCCCAGTGACATCAACAGAAAATTTCCATGTTTTTATCAACCAAATAATCATGTTCTAAGTTTTTTTAGGGTGAAAAACCAACCGGTGAAAATACGCATTGTATGACCTACAGAACGTATTTTCTATTGATGTCAATGTTTTAGTCTCACTGACTCTGCCGGTATTGTCATATGATATGGATCTTCTGTAGTGAAATCCACAGCCTATCCACCCTAAGTGATTGTTCTCTAAAACTTTCTCCAAACATTTTGAAAGTGTCAGATGGCAAAAGTGTCCTTCATGGGAACACAACTTATAAGGTAATTGGTTGGGCACAAGGCTTAAACACAGACAGATGTCACAATTTACAAGTTACCGCTATAACAAAAAGCAGTGTTCAGACGCAACAATATTTGCAGGTTAAGGACAGCTCCAAAGCTATTTTATTAATGCTCTGACACAAATCATGGACAGATCACTGTCAACTTAACAATTCTACAGACAAGCACATCAAACAAAAACAACTATTAATAGTGGCAAGCTGCCTAGTCGAGACAAGAAGGCCAAGGAAAATGGGAATCTAAAACATCACGTATTTCAAGAACGTAATAACTATGATAAAGTGTTTTGGTACCTTGGCAGCTAATGTAAGACAAAGCAGCTATCCATGCAGATGAATACTGAACAAAACACATAGCTGTCCCTAAATATAATTTTCGATTTCTTAACTTTCACCATAACAACATTGAAGAAAAAACATGTGCTAATGGAAAATGTTTTGCAGTAATTAGGAATACATTAGTGTAATGGTTGATTTTGTATTGTGCTACGCTATGAATGACATTGACTGAGTTTAAATAATTTTTGTTATAAATGCTTCTCATATGTCCAATATATACAAGAAGTTGTGCCAAGGAGAAAACAAAAATTCTTCATACCCAACTTTTAACTGCATAGATTATGTATGTATAGGTGAAAAACTCGGGCACTTTAGTAACATTGCATCTTAATAATTATACTGCAAGGTAACATATGCAAGCAGTGTTATTCAGTGGTGTCACAGAATTAATCCAATAACAAAACTCGGATATTATTATTTGTATAATTTTCCTTAGCCTGTCCAAGAAGACCAGTAAACCTAATGATTCTGTTCCTAATTAAAGGGGTTTCCAGGATCCAACGATGCTTGTTGGTCTGTTGGGGCATGAGTAAAAAATGGAAGGTAAAACTCATACTTACCACTTGGACACTCCCGTTCATCCCCACTGAAGCAGTTAATGGTCTTCATTCACGTGACAGCTACAGCTAATTTCAGACCACAATGGTCAGGTGCAGGTGTTGTTGTGGCCTTGGATTGGCTGCACCTGTCACATGAATGATGAATGTTCACTGGCTACCTCCGGGATGAATCCAATAGCAGCTAGAACTAAAGGAGACCATCTGGGAGGTAAAAATAAGTTTTAAATAAGAACAAGCATCTAAATGTAATCAGAAAGCATAATTGATTTTACACTATAATCAAAATCATAGAAAGACATCAAATCACAATAGAAGCTCTCACCCTCTTAGAAATCTTGAATAGCTAATATAATAATTAAGTAGTACAACTTTAAATGTGTTGGGACAAGAATCAGGAAGTGATGAGGAGTGAATTGCTGGAAAACTCAGGAGTGTGGGACCATTTTTTTTACTTTGTTACCCACCCTGGCTACATTTTAGAATAGTTTTTCTTTACAGGACAACCTCTTTAAAATACTTTTGATCTAGCCATAGTGTTTACTAACCTACAAATAACTTATATGGCCCCTAACTATGAAATAATAAATGTGTCTTTCCATAAATTAATGTAACACTAAAAAGAAGTTAAAATATTATTATATTAGCAAAAATTATAAAAACATAATTGGAGAAATGAAAAAAATACAGAAAATATACAGTACGCTGAAAAATAAAGTACTACGTTGCCACTATAATCACAGTCTCCTTATTCCTCAAACTTCTTGACTACTCTTAGACACCTACGGTGGGTAATGGTTTCCTTAGCTCCCCATCTCTTTAACCTTCACATCTGATCTCCACTGTTCACCTCTTCCACAACATTAAGACTTTCCTCTCAAAACCCACAAACCCCCTTATGCTCCATTCCACTTATGTACACTCTCCATGCTTCTCTTTGCTGCTGGGGACATATCTTGTAATCCCAGGCTCCCTTAGCACATTCCCACTGTTGTTTCACCTTTCTCTTACAGACCAACCAGCACAAACTCTTGTAACCCATTAAACTTCAAACCCATTACACTGACCCCTGCAATCCCTATCCCTCTATCCCTATCTGAAGCTCTTTGGAACGCCTTCTGGTGCAACAAGTTTCCCCTTCACCACAAATTTTTAATTGCATCTATCCTTCCAAGGTCTAACAGAAACCTGGCTGACACCTTCTGACACAACCCGCCTGTCACTTTCTTACATCATTTTCATTTAAAACCACACCTCACACCGGTAGCAAGATGGGGGATGTGTTGGGCCTTCCCTTTGGATAACTGTTCCTTTGTCCTAATTCCCCCCAAAACCTCCCTCACTCTCTCCTTTTTTTTTTTTTTTTTTTAGGTGCACTCTGTCCACATCTACTCCCCCTTTAACCTCCAAGTGGCTGTCTTAACGACCAAGGGCCCCAAAAATCCCTTTTTCGCCATTCACCACCTGGCTTCTGCATTTTCTATCTGCTGACATCCCCACTATGTTTATAGGAGACTTTAACATCCCCTTGGACACTCACAACTTAGCTCCCACCAAATTCATATCACTTTACTCCTTCTCTTGCCTCACAGTGATCCTCTGGAGTCACTCACATGGAGGGACACACGCTGGATCTCATCTTCACCCACCTATGCATCCTATGTAACATCTCAAACTCTACTCTTCCCATATCGGACTATAATTTTCTTACTTTCACTCTCCTCCTCCTGTCAACTGTCCCTCCAGAACAGAAACTAACAGACCCTGGCAGGAACCTTCAAAGTCTGAATCCTCAAACTCATTCTAACTCTTTTTACCATATCTGCACTTTATGACAATGACAAAGCCACTGCATTCTACAACATGACAATTGTCTCTGCGCTCGACTCGACTGACTCTCTCATGCATAATAGAACTCGTCGAATCGTTAGGCAGTCCTATCACACAGAGCTGCAAAAAAACCAAAACAAAACTGAGGTGTTTCCCCAGAGTAGTGCTGGAAGAAATCCCATTCCACAGAAGACTTTCACACACAAACACTCCTCAACTTCAAGTCTGCACTTCAACCAAACAGTATTTTGCCTCTCTCATCTCTTCTCTGTCTCAAAACTCTTAACAACAGCAAGATCAACGACAGAAAAATTTTCCACACAGCCCCCCAACCCCTTCAACAATCTGCAATGCCTTCCCTAGGCCCCCATTTTGGAACTAATACAACACATTTTTCCAAACTACTTCCAAATCCTACCTCACTTCCTGTCCTCTTGTCCCAATACCATTACACCTCATCCTAACCTTAATCATGTGATTATCCCAGCCCTAGTCCAAATTCAACCTATGCTAAACCGGGGCATTTTCCACCTTCTTCACACTTTTTACAGTAAACCCTGTCTTCAAGAAGTCTTTGGGACCCCCTTTTTATCTACGCCCCATCTCTCCACTCCTTTTGTTTCAAAACCCCTTAACAGCACATCATTTTAAAACTGTCCCCAATATTTCATCTAACTCACTTCTTGACACTATGCAACCTGGCTTCCGATCCCACCACTTTATCGACACTGCCCTTATTAGTCACCAATGACCTTTTGACTGCAAAAGCTTCAACCATTCCCGGGTGTTCCTTCTCTAAATCATTCGTCTTCGATATATTTTGAAACTTACTCCCCTTTAAAAAACTCTCTCTTCCCTTGGCATCACAGACTTGGCTCTCTCTTGGATCGCCTCTTACCTCTCTGATCGGATGTTCAGCATCTCTCATTCTTACTTCAACTCTTACTCTCATCCTCTTTCTGTTGAGGTCCCCCAAGGGACACCCCGGGGCCAATTCTCTTATCCCTTTGGGCCTTGGGTGAATCGTAGATGCTGTAAACCCCCAAATTACACTGGGCCCCAGATGTAACTCTCGCTTTCTAGGATCCAAAATTTTTCACTACATTCATATTTTTCTCCTCCCACTATCTCATATTCAATATGGAGAAAACGTAGTTCATCATCTTTCCCCCATCCCACTACCCATCTTTATCTGACTAATCTATCACAGTCATTGGCTCCACGCTCTCCACAGCCCCGCTGCTTTGGGATAACCATTGATCACACAAAATATATAGCAACGCTTTCCTTCAATAAATATACCACTGACAAAGAATTCATGAAAGCTAAAATATCTCCTTTATTTAAATCAATATATAATATTATTTTATATATATATTAATTATATATAATTACACATATACTACACATAAAATATATTTAAAAATTATAAAATACAATATACAAAAATTTTTCACCAAAATATTACCATATAACACATATTAACAATACCATATATAATAATATAAAACATAATATATATATTTTATATATATATAAAAACATACAAATTATACAATCACATACACATATATAACAAATTTCAATACACTATATAACAATACAATATTACATATAACATATAATATAAAATTAACAATATATTATACATTACACAATACATATATAACATATACACATTTAATACAATCACATACACATATATATTTAACACACATAACATTTAATATATATAACATATACACATACACATAATATATATACACAACACATTAAAAAAATCACAAATATATACACATACACATATATTTCCTACACATATATATATATACACACAACACAATATATATATAATACAATACACATACACAAAAATATATATACACATAATATCATTACACATTAAAATAACTTACACACATATATCATATACACACATATAATAATATATACATAACACACTATATAATTTATATATATAAAAATACATATACACAACCAATTTAAAACAATACCAAACACACACATATATTACAATCACACATATTAAAATATATACAAAACACATACCACTATATATAATTTTTAAATATCAATACCCCTTTTAAAAATAATATTATCATATAACATACACACAATAAAATTTTTATAACAATACACATACACAATATAATAATATTAACATATACACATAACACATATATTATATACATAACCCATACACACATATATAAATAACTATACACTACAACATAATTATATACTATAACATACACACATAAAAATTTCAAATTTTCCTACACACATAAAAATTATAAATATAACATACACCCAATATTATATATACATATACACATAACCCACAAAAATAAAATACATAACACATACACAAAAATTATATAAAATTTAAACTAACACATATATATATAACTAACACATACAAATTAAAAAATACACATATTTTCCTATAAAATTATATATTAAAAATTTTATAAAAACACATTACAATATTAAAAATAAATATAATATAAAAATGTTGTTGTGTATATGTTATATGTTTAATTTATATATATAATTATTAATTTATATATAATTATAAATCACTCCCGGACTTTTATTAGGTACACCTGCCCCAACTGCTCTTTAACACTTAATTTCAATCAGCCAATCACAGGGCGGCAAATCGTGTTTTTGGGCATGTAGAATGGTAAAGAAAATCTCCTGCATTCAAACCAAGCTCAGTAGGGGGGAAGAAAGGTTATTTGAGTGTTTTGAAGTGGAAAGGTTTTTGGGTGCCAAAAGGGGGGTCTGAGTATTTCGAAACTGC
This sequence comes from Phyllomedusa bahiana, assembly GCA_025379985.1. NCBI lineage: Eukaryota > Metazoa > Chordata > Amphibia > Anura > Hylidae > Phyllomedusa > Phyllomedusa bahiana. The sequence goes on from JAODAL010002472.1 coordinate 15,543, forward strand.
TGATCTCCGGGTTTTTCACGCAAACCACTCTAGGGTTTACAAAAATGGTCCCGAAAAAAAAAAAAAACATCCAGTGAGCGCAGCCCTGGGGGGAAAATGCCTTTTTTGATGCCAGAGGTCAAAGGAGAATGGGAAGGGTTCGAGCTGATAGAAAGGCAACAGTGACTCAAATACCCCCCCCCGTTAAAACCCAAGGGGGCAAGAGCCTCTGAAGCACATACGGCGAACTTTGAGGCAGATGGGCTACAGCAGCAAAGACCACACCGGTGCCACTCCTTTCAGCTAAGAACAGAAAATAGGCTCCAATTTGCCCCAACTCATCAAATTGGCATAGAAGATTGGAAAAAATTGCCCGGTTTATGATCTCGATTTTTTGCTGCGAATTCGGATGGTAGGGTCAGAAATTTGGCATCAACAACAGAAAAACATGGATCCATCCCGCCCTTTTATCCGGTTCAGGCTGGTGGTGGGGTGTATGGGGTGGGGAATATTTTTTGGCACCTTTGGCCCCTTGGTACCAATTGAGCATCTTTCAAACCTTGTGGAATCTAGCCCCGAAAATTGAGGCATTCTAAGGCAAAAGGGGGTCCAACCTGTTACTAGCATGGTGTACCTAATAAAGTGGCCGGTGAGTGTATATATATAATGATAATATATATAATATAATATAATGATTAAAGTCTAACAATGTAGGCAGAAAATAGGGTAAATTCTTTCCCTAACCGACCCCTAGCTAGCATGTGGAGAAACCGCCCTGAAAAGTGCACCCCCACTCAACAATGGCTAGATGAATAATCCCAATATAATATAGCCTTTAAAATATGCCTGTATTAAACAAACTAATTAAACAGACAACTATGAATATACATAAAACCTTGATTAGTAATGAGTGTATGAAAAACAGCCGGATGCGTTTCACACTGAAGTTCATCAGGGGCAATATAATACAGGCAGAGCAGATCAATTGAGAGTAAAGATACTACTTATCAACTGAAGTCCAATGGTGTAGGAATAGTGGCAGATAGAAAAGTCCTATGGTGAGGAGAAGCCCTAAGCCTTAAGTCTGCCCTGTCTTTCAAAACACACATTCAACCTCTGACTATCTCCTGCCGCCTCCACCTCGAACCAACTCCTCTCTTGACTCTGACTCCACAAAATTGCTTGTTCATGCCCTTGTCATCTTACACATGGATTACGCCAACATTTTTTTCTGTGGCCTTCCATCTAGTACTCTGGCTCCTCTTCCATCCTTAAGTCCAGTGCCCAGCTGATCCAACCTATTTCCTCGCTACTCATCTGCGTCTCCCCTCTGCCAATCCCTCCACTGGCTACCCATTGCCCAGAGAATTCAGTTCAAGCTGCTAACAATGACATATAAGGCTCTTCATAAGATATCCCCTCCACACATCTCTGCCTTAACCTCACAATACCTCCCCTCATGCAATCTCCGCTCCGCACAAGACCTTCTCTGCTATTTTGTCAGCTCCTCAAACAACCGTTTACAAGATTTCTCCTGTGCTTCCCCCATACTCTGGATCTCACTACCACAACACATCAGACTCTCCTCCACCTTTACTAGTTGCAAATGCAACCTGAAAACGCATCTCTTCAAGATAACCTACAATTTACAATAACCCTGCTGCCATTACACCATAATACACACATCGCTAACCCTCACTTTCTGTCTCCTCCTTCTCCATTGTAGATTGCAAAATCTTGTGGGCAGAGTCCTCTCCCCTTCTGTATTAGTGTGTTAATATAAGACAACTATAATAACACTAATTATGTACCTGAACCCTTAGCTCGTACAATACCAAGGAATTAAGGAAACTTTAAAATAAATAATAGTAAAGAAAAGGTGGGAGCCAGACCATAAAAAAAAAACAAGAATGTCCTGAAATGTATAGCATACAAAACAACATCAATTAATACAAGCCTATGCTTAGTATGTGACTAAATATCCATATATAATCCTAGGAAGTGTATATAATAGTTTGGTTAAATCCTAATAAACTCATTAGACCATATGGCAAGGGGAAAAGAAACTAGTACAAATATAAAATATACAGACCAGGGAACCTGCTGCACCACCACAATCTGACGCATGTTTCACCACAGCTTCTTTAAGGATGATTACCGCTGATGCCCATTCTTGTGTGGTCTAGTCACAGTGTTTGAAACCAAAGATTTTTAGGAGAAGTTGTGGTGACTTGTCATTTATTCGGGATGGGACATGGTAAGCAGAGCATATGGTAACCCCCACAGAAAATTCAAATGAGTGGCCCTAACCTGGCCCTTAACTATTGCGCCACCTTTCCAGTCAATCAGCAAGTGCATTTCATCATTAAAACGCCTATGTTCTGTACTTAGCCTGCTCCTTTGGATAACGGATTAGAGTGACTTCATTATATATTTCTGATATATTGTGTTTACAGCTTCTTCAATAAACATGGTGAAAAGAATCGACATGTTATATTATCAGTATCTAGCTCCTGCTCAGTAGAATCAAGCTTCATTCTGGGTTCCTGGGTTCAGGAGTAAAGAAAATATCACTATATAGGATATAAATGTTTGGAGTTTAAACTTAAGAAACATGGCATAAACATGGTAAAGCAAAGCTTAAAGGGGTTGTCTCACTACATCGATTCATCTTACCCGAGTCCTGTTTTCTCGTTTTCATTTTAGAATTCAGGGGCATGTTTACTAGCTTCTATGGGCTATTACTGGCCTACAGTGATGAGCTGCTGAGGACACCAGGTAGCTGTAGCGACTAGCACTGGCAATCTATCAGGAGAGATCAAACCGGTCTGTAGCTATAGCGACCTGAGGAGCTGATGCAGCCCATACAAGAGGGAATATCTAGGAATAGGTAGGACAATGTAAATGGACACATATTGTTTTTGCAATAAAAATCAATCCCTGTAGTGAGACAACCCCTTTGAGACACAATTACTCCAGCTTTGCGTCTTAGGATACTCAGTATGTGACCCCTATGATCTTTCTGAGCAGTGGTTCCACATACCGTTTACAAGTCTTTTTGGAACTTTGGAAATACACTTTGAGAATCTGCCTAAAGTGTTTCTTTTCTCATTACCTTTAAAAGAGCCAAAATGGATAGTGTAAGTCTTTTGTGCAGTATGTTCCGATAATACAATTATTACGCATGGTTACAATTTACAGCACAAACTCAATTCCAACTACATCCTTACCATTTATTATCTAAGACTTTAAAATGAACGAGTTCCCTTGATTGAGGTCAGCAATTAAATAAAAGGTACTTTATTACAGTGATTTTGCTAACAGATACCAGAATATTGCTAATACACATAAAACAGTGAAAGGTGAAATGGCATAAGATTTAAATACTAATTAAACCAAAACACTTTTTTGGCCGTCGCTACTTTCTGCATCTCAATTCCTAGAACATAAACTCAGTCTCCCATAAAATTCTCCCTTTAGTGAACCAAATACACTTGCTGTAACTATATTAGTGCAAGAGCAAGGAAAAAAACACAAGCCTCTCTTTCGAAGTACTGCAAAGGTAAAGCTTGCCATCCATATAAATGTTCATCCAAATAACAGACCTGTTCTGATAGGTACAGCAGATGCTGCACTAAGCTCAATAAAAAGTAAGTTACTACACTGGCTATGGAGTTAAGCAATGCTCTAAAGCACAACTACTCTGGGAATAAATTTTCATTTGGTATACAATTTTATAACCCATAGGAAACAAATGCAAATTAAGCAATGACTACAGCAAGGTCTAAAAAATAGAAGCTAGAATCCATCTCTGCAGACATTTCTCACCTAAAATCTATTCTTTTTTTATTTAAGGGTTTCCTAACTTTTCTAATACCAAGCTTCATAGGGTGCTAATATCCCACAAATGACTTGTGTGTTCCTGGAATTCAGAGATGTTATCTGCAGCTACTGTGATCCTGGGAAGCAATAAATGTTAAGCAGGTCGAGCTTTGAGCCAATAACAGGTGTACACGGTATATGTGTCTGACTACCCTTCAACCATGATTCACAGTAGGAAGTAGTTGTTCCCTGGCAGATCATATACGGCATTTTGTTTGAATGGAAGTCCCAGTGTGACGATAGATACACAAGCACGTTAAGTGATGATGCCATATAATTTCTTTATCTCTTTAAGTCAAATGTACAACAGAAAAAAATAGTGAGGAACCATGTTAACCAGAAAAATCTGTGTAATTTTTAAATACATCAAAAAAGACAAAAGTCTCTTAAATTCTGAGCACTTCTCACCCTTTGTCTCACTCACACACCCTAAAAGATTGTAAGCTCATACCTCGTGTCTGATCTGTAAGTAGCTTTTTACTGTTTAATGTTTGTTCTCCTTGTCTTTACTTATACCCTCTAAATTGTAAAGTGCTGCGGAATATGTTGGCACTATATAAATAAAGATTATTATTATTAAATGTTGGGTTCTTCCTTCAGTCATTCATTGCCCTATCTGATCATGGGATCAGAAAGTTTGCAAATATTAATGTCCTAGTTAGCAAATAAAAGTATCAATTCAGTAATACTCTTAGGGCATGTCCCCACGGAACGGGTTTGTGGCCGGTTTTTCAGACGGTTTGCGGTTTTGCGAACCGTCTGAAAAACCGTCCGCAAACGGACACACCGGGCTTCTATGGAAAACCCGTGCAGCAGTCTCCACTGTACGGGTTTTCCACCACCAGAAAAACACTGTGCATGTTCATTGTTCCGTCCGGTTTTCGGACGGAATATGAACATGTGAATGGGAAGGGGGGGGCTTTTCTCCGCTCATCGCCGCCGTCGCCGTGGGGACAGCACACAAACCGGACAAATACCAGTTGGATAAACTGACCGGTATTTGTCCTCTGCCGTGTAAACGGGCCTTTACAAAAATTGAACATTACATCATTTTAAACATGATAGTTTTGGCAGAGTGGGTTCCACTAATCTTATTGGAAATATGAAAAATGTAGACCAGAAAAAGACCCCATGGTTCATTTAGCTTGCTCCTATCTATCATTCTAGTGAGATATATACCTTTGTGACAATATCATAAATAGTATGAGGTCACATGTAATGGAACGGTCTAGCTGATGAGTGGTTGAAAAAAAGCAATTGCTTGCAGTTAAAGACAAATTGGAGTAGTTTAGCAATGCTCGTTTGTGGTCTTTGTTGGTATTTAAGGTGTGTTACCTGGTCAAAAACCAGCACTGTGAAACCATGCTGATTCACAGTATAACCACATGCTGTTACATATTACACAAGAAGTCAGCTACATGTATCTTCAGTGATCTGACCTTTATGAAAGTATCGACTGGATCAAATGCCTGCAGTGCAGGACAGTTGTTTCAATGGTTGGACATTGCTTTGTGCGGATGAGTCAGTAAGTCCTTTATGATGCAGACAGATTATACAGACCACAACAAGAAGAATAAACAATATTGGTCATGGTAATTTCATATGAAGTTTTTGCAAACTTGCATTCAGAAAAATATTTTTTAAAAACACCATTTCTTGGAGAAGAGCACTCTCTTTATCTAGACCAGACTGTGTGCGACTGATTTTCAGTTTCGCCATATATTATTATTTTATAGCAGCTTAGGTGGCCCTCTTAAAGTGCTTTCACTGTTTAGCCAACATTTCACTGATTAAAACGGTTATACAGTTTATATGTATATATGTATATATATATGTATAAGGTCTAAGGCTTCTTGAGTCAATCATGAAGTTTTTTTTAAGCTATATCATAGTACCAATGGCTTTATACATAATGTAACATTTTTAAGATGTCACAAAACATTCTCCTGTGCTATATTTAAATACGAAAGGACTGTACAAAGGCTTTTCCATCTGCAGCCACAGGTTTTCAGATTTTTTCATGGAGAGCTACATAGCATACACTGTTGTGTTTCCTTTGTAATTTACTGCAAATTGATTTGGTCATGTTTAAGTCACTAAAATATTTTAGACAAATGGGTAAGTTCATTGAATTGCATCTCAAGAAATAAATTGATGTTTTTTGACAGATCTCAATTTTATCCCCTTCCTTCACAAACTAGCTGGGCAGTTTCACTGGAGCCCATGGACACATTTCAGATGAAGCAACATGATTTTTATTGCATTTCTGTTGGTTTTATAGGTGGATGCGTCACTGTATTCGGCGATGAACAAATCAGTCACAGCAACAAATCTATCCCAATAAGTCATATACCAGATTCATAAGATACATATGGTATTAATTAGGTAGCGTTTTGATTGAAGTGACAAAATTATGTCCAGAGAGATTTTTCCAGCTTTATTAAACAAGATTTCTGCACAAAATGTGGTAACCAGGCCGGTGGGCCCCTGATTATGGCAGACCTGGAGTTTCCATTTAATTGCATATACATGCAGAGGCAGAAATGCAGAAATAAAGAGGCAAAAAGCAAGAGATATGTATAGTAGCTGTAGGGTGGGCCCTAGACACCCTATTCGGACACTGGTGGTAACCACAGTTCAAAAATAATGTTTTTTTTAGTTATATTTTTCTTTGCACTTTTTGCAACAACAAGGAGGGCAGCCATATTGGTTGTCACCTTTGAGTTACTCAGATACTAATAATAACCAATTTGTCTTAATTTTCCATAAATAACCAAGTTACAATTTATCTAGAAGCTACTTGAAAGGTGAAAAGCAATATGACTACACTTCTTAATAATATACATTAACCAAGTTACAATTTTCCTAGAAGCTACTTGACAGGTTAAAAGCAATGACTACGCGTCTTAATAATATACATGTCTGCTACAAAAATATTTCAGAAAACTAAACCTAATTATTAAACTGCTACTAATACCTTACAAATATTACTTTTCTGTTGCAAATTTATTTTAAGTACTTAAAAATACCAAGAGGCAGAAAACTGAAAGTTCTTGCTGTGTGTGTGTATATGTATGTATATACTGCTCTAGAATTACAGTTCTAGAATTGTGTTCTGTATATACAGTTGTGAACAAAAGTTTACACACCCCGGCAGAATTTTTGCTTTCTTGGCCTTTTTTCAGAGAATAGAAATAACACAAAAACTTTTTTTCCACTCATGTTTCGTGGTTGAGTAAAGCCATTTATTGTCAAACTACTGTGTTTTCTGTTTTTAAAACATAATGACAACCAAAAACATCCAAATGACGCTGATCAAAAGTTTACATACCCTGGTGATTTTGGCCTGATAACATACACAGAAGTTGACACAAATGGGTTTGATTGGCTACTATAGGTAGCATCCTCTCCTGTGATCTGTTTACTTGTAATCAGTGTGTGTGCATAAAAGCTGAGTGAGTTTCTGGGATCCAGACAGACTCTTGCATCTTTCATTTAGCCAATGACGTTTCTGGATTGTGAGTCATGGGGAAAGCAAAAGAACTGTCAATGGATCTACGGGAAAAGGTAGTTGAAGTGTATAAAACAGGAAAAGGATACAAAAAGATATCCAAGGAATTGATAATGTCAGTCATCAGTGTTCAAGCTGTGATTAACAAATGGAAAATCAGAGACTCTGTAAAATCCAAACCACAGTCAATTTCAGCCACAACTGCGAGGAAAATTGTTTGGGATGCAAAGACAAACCGACAAATAACATCAGCTGAAATACAGGATTCTCTGAAAACTAGCAGTGTGGCTGCTTCAAGATGCACAATTAGGAGGCACTTGAAGAAAAATGGGCTGCATAGTCGAGTCGCCAGAAGAAAGCCATTACTGCGCAAATGCCACAAAGTACCTCGCCTACAATACGCCAAACAGCACAGAGACAAGCCTCAAAACTTCTGGAACAAGGTCATTTGGAGTGATGAGACCAAAATCTAACTTTTTGGCCACAACCATAAACGTTACATTTGGAGAGGTGTCAACAAGGTCTATGATGAAAGGAACACCATTCCTACTGTAAAGCACGGATGTAGATCGCTGATGTTTTGGGGATGTGTGAGCTACAAAGGCACAGGAAACTTGGTCAAAGTTGAAGGAAAGATGAATGCAGCACATTATCAGCAAATACCGGAGGCAAATTTGCACTCATCAGCCCAGAAGCTGCGCATGGGACGTACTTGGACGCTCCAACATGAAAACGATCCAAAACACAAGGCCAAGTCGATCTGTCATTGGCTACAGCAGAACAAAGTGAAGGTTCTGGAGTGGCCATTTCAGTCTCCTGACCTCAATATCTTTGAGCAACTCTGGGGAGACCTCAAGCAAAGCGCAGTTCATGCAAGACAGCCCAGGAATTTACAGGAACTGGAGGCTTTTTGCCAAGAAGAATCGGCAGCTTTACTATCTGAGAAAATAAAGAGCCTCATCCACAACTACCACAAAAGACTTCAAGCTGTCATTGATGTTAGAGGGGGCAATACAAAGTAATAAGAACTGGGGTATGTTAACTTTTGATCATGGTCATTTGGATGTTTTTGGTTGTCATTATGATTTAAAAAGAAAAAACACAGTGGTTTGACAATAAATGGCTTCACCCAACCATTAACCATGAGTGGAAAAAAAGTTTTTGTGTTATCATTTATATTCTCTGAAAAAAGGCCAAGAAAGCAAAAATTCTGTCCAGGTATGTAAACTTTTGAGCACAACTGTGTGTGTATATATATCTATCTATATGTGTGTGTGTGTATATATATATTATATATATATATATATATATATATATAATACATATATATATATATATATTATATATATATATATATTTACATACACACAGTATATAATATTATAATATATATATATATATATATACATATATACACTCACCGGCCACTTTATTAGGTACACCTGTCCAACTGCTCGTTAACACTTAATTTCTAATCAGCCAATCACATGGCGGCAACTCAGTGCATTTAGGCATGTAGACATGGTCAAGACAATCTCTTGCAGTTCAAACCGAGCATCAGTATGGGGAAGAAAGGTGATTTGAGTGCCTTTGAACATGGCATGGTTGTTGGTGCCAGAAGGGCTGGTCTGAGTATTTCAGAAACTGCTGATCTCCTGGGATTTTCACGCACAACCATCTCTAGGTTTTACAGAGAATGGTCCGAAAAAGAAAAAACATCCAGTGAGCGGCAGTCCTGAGGGCGGAAATGCCTTGTTGATGCCAGAGGTCAAAGGAGAATGGGCAGACTGGTTCGAGCTGATAGAAAGGCAACAGTGACTCAAATAGCCACCCGTTACACCAAGGTAGGCAGAAGAGCATCTCTGAACGCACAGTACGGCGAACTTTTGAGGCAGATGGGCTACAGCAGCAGAAGACCACACACGGGTGCCACTCCTTTCAGCTAAGAACAGGAAAACTGAGGCTCCAATTTGCCCAAGCTCATCGAAATTGGACAGTTAGAAGATTGGAAAAACGTTTGCCTGGTCTGATGAGTCTCGATTTCTGCTGCGACATTCGGATGGTAGGGTCAGAATTTGGCGTCAACAACTGAAAGCATGGATCCATCCTGCCTTGTATCAACGGTTCAGGTGGTGGTGGTGTGTCATGGTGTGGGGAATATTTTTCTTGGCACTCTTTGGGGCCCTTCGTACCCAAATTTAGCATCGTTGCAACGCCACAGCCTACCTGAGTATTGTTGCTGACCATGTCCATCCCTTTATGACCACAATGTACCCAACATCTGATGGCTACTTTCAGCAGGATAATGCACCATGTCATAAAGCTGGAATGATCTCAGACTGGTTTCTTGAACATGACAATGAGTTCACTGTACTCAAATGGCCTCACAGTCACCAGATCTCAATCCAATAGAGCATCTTTGGGATGTGTGGAACGGGAAGATTCGCATCATGGATGTGCAGCCGACAAATCTGCGGCAACTGTGTGATGCCATCATGTCAATATGGACCAAAATCTCTGAGGAATGCTTCCAGCACCTTGTTGAATCTATGCCACGAAGAATTGAGGCAGTTTCTGAAGGCAAAAGGGGGTTAAACCCGTTACTAGCATGGTGTACCTAAAAAAGTGGCCGGTGAGTGTATATACACACTGTTATATACACCGTTCTAGAATTACAGTTCTAGAATTGTGTGTGTTTTTAAACACATTCTTGCTGTGTATATATATATATATATATATATATATATACATACACATATATATATATATATATATATATATACATACACATATATATATATATATACATACACATACAACATATAAATATATTTTATATATTATATATTATATGTGTATGTGTTATATATATATATATAATATATGTGTATATATATATATATATATTATATATAATATATATGTGTTTATATATATATATATATATACATATATATATATACACATATACATATACATACATACATACACACACACACATACTACATAGGCTCCACAAAACCTAGTAAAAGCAGTATTTCTGTATTATACACAGTATAATAGGTTAAATTTGTATTGCCATATGTACAGGACACCGAAGTAAATCACCTCTATTTAACACAACTCTCACTAAAGTAATCTCACAGAGCTATTACCATCAGATTTAAACTGCGGTTTGGAACGCTGCTGCTCATCACAAATCACCTGTATTTGAAAAGTCTGTGATGCCAAAGGTGACATTGTTTAAGTGTATAATTTGTCACATGTTTTACAGTTTGTAATTACTTCCCTTTGTTGAGTGAATTTACCGCATAGTCACCATAGGCACATAACTGTGGCCCCATTTGAATCCATATGTTACAGCTAGTAAAAGTAAAATAGCATCACTTACATGAAAATCTTTTTCTTCCAGAATCTCTTTTCTCCATCTGACTAGAAAGGCAGCACATACATATAAATGGAAGTGGGAAAATCCTTCAGGCTCAGACTGAAAGATACAAAAGTGCAGAACAAAAACTTATTTTTAAGGTTATTTTATTGAAAGATAATTCTGCAGCTTTAATAATAAAAAAACATATGAATATGCAGGTCTCCAGATACAGAGAGATCAGGTAAACAATATAGTATAACATATTTGAAGGCTGTGGACACTTTGGAATGAAAAAATATATATTCTAACATATATTTGGGTTACCTTGAGTTAAAAGGTTGCACTAAGATTCAGACAACAAACTTAATTTTCTTCATTTATTTTAAGACTCCATGATATGCAGTGTCCAACATGATCCTATTTTCAGACTTTTCCAACCTGCAACCCTATCCCTCCCAGTAATACACGCTGGATGTGAGTTCTAGACTCCAAAATACTGCTAGATTCACTAGCTTTTATATACAGGTTTCCCCTTCAGCAGGACCTTAAAGGGATTTTCTCACCAAGCTGTTTCACACAGCCAGCTTCAGGTTCCCACTTCCTGTTTAGGCTGTGGGTGGGTCTATAATAGTGACTGGCATATCAGCTTTGCTATTCCTTACTGATTCTGTTTGAGTAAAAGGAGTGCTGGAGGTTTGTAAATAGCAGTGTACAAGGCTACAGAGCTCACAGACTTGTCGTTATCTTTGATAAACAAAGCTTCTGTGCTATAGATAAGACTAAGCAGGGAGTGACTCGCCATGGTCTGACCGACTGAAGGCAGCTTAAAGCAATGAGAGATAAGAGAGAGCAGGAAGAGGTGGAAAGAAACTAGCAGTAGATAAAATCTCCTTTATCTCTGAACAAAGCAAAATCAACACAGTAACCTATTTGGTAATGGTCTTCATTTACCTCTCCCTATATTTGAAAAGCTAATCATTGCAGTGAGAAAACCCTTTACTGTCCCTTTTTTCATACTTTAAATAGAAAAAGCACCTTTTTTTATTTTTATAAAAGCTCTAAACGTGTATGCTCTTACAGAATCAATAGTCTTTCTTTTAGGGTGATTAAATCTTTGCTGGAGCTCAATGTGTGTCTCATACAACTGGTATTTGATAGGTGGCAGTATGTATGTGGGGTGTGTGGATTGTGTTAGGAAGTGACTGCTGCTCCATTTGCAAGCTGATTGGAAGGTGAGTGGGGAATTGTATACATGGCAGTAACCAAAATAGACAACTGTGGGAATAAACAAGTAAAAGCCTTTGCCACAATAGACAAAACAAAAAAGGTAGTTGGCAGTGATAAACCAGAGGTTGTACATCCATAAAATGAGCAATAGAAACCTATTGAAACCTCTTGAAAGAACATTCTGCTTCATGCTTTCTTCACTCTCTGTAGTAAAATAGTGGCAAAGGGAATTGGAAACTACAATTTCTTACATTTAAGGACAAGTAGGAGGTGATATATTAGTCCTAATAATGTTTTTAGTGGTTGGCACTATTAACTTGAAGCACTGATGTCCTAGGTTTTAATCTGTTCAATGGTACATCTGCATGGACTTTTTATGTTCTCCCTATGCTCTAGGTACACTAGTTTCCATCATCTACCAAACGCATAGGTTACGTGGGTTCCAGTAAAATTAGCCAAGCATATACATGATAGTGAAATTAGCGTGTGAGCCTTATTAAGGAAAGGAACAGATGTGTATGATGACAATCTTACAAAGTGCTAAAGAATGTTGGCATTACATGTGCAACAGGAAATAATATATTGTGGCGCTGTATACAAAATATTTCACCAATAAGTCATGTTTCCAAGCTCAGGGCGAATCCATTTTTCTGGAAATCTGCAACTAAAATTCATAGCTAAAGCAATCGTTTCTGCTATGGAATGGTCAGCAAATCCACAGCTGGATTAGAAACATCGAGGGCGACACGCCAAATTTCATGCGCATTATACTGTCATAGAATGCTCCTGATTTATGAACCCACTCTACAGCGGGTCATAAATCAAGCACATTCTAGCGCTAGGGTGACATTTCTGGTTCAGGTAAACCACTTTGAAAGTGGTGTACCTGTTCCAGCTATAATACGCCTAGAAATGCCTTATTGAAGCTATAAATATACATCTTTGTACAGTTCTAGTGCGCCCCGCCTCCCACACACCCCCCGAGATCGGGCACATTGCATAGTGCAGCAGGTGCTCTGTTATGCGCCCAAGAGTGTCGTGCGGGAGATTTAAAAACGTATAAACGGGGCTGCACCCAATATCGGGCTGTAAAGATGCCAGATATCTGGCTCAGCTCATTCATACATGTCGCCCATTGAATGTCAGCATTCTATGTCGGGATTTAGGCACAGAATTAAAAATGTGTGAACATATTGGGCGCCACCACGCTAGTTTTAAGGCGCATTAAATCCGTATACAGTGCGCCTGGATGAAAGTACCTGTCAAAAATCTGGCATGTGGTATATTTTGCATTGTAAAATTGATGCGCCTATTTAGGCGCATTGCATACCATTGCTCGCTTATTTAATGCGCCTACCTTAGGCACATTCAAATGTGTCGTGCCTGGCGTATAATGTGCTTAGTTTTGGTGTACTACAGTTAATTTATATAGACAATAGGGCATCAACAGTTTTTTTGGTGCAAAATACACCAAAACAATGGCGCATTCGTATTGGGACATGTCGCAGATAGTGACTTTAGCAGAATTTTTGTCTTCTCAAATTTATTTTGCCAGAAATTCTTTAGTTTCTAGCAGTTGTCCTGAAAGCAGCTTTAGCAGAATACATGAAGTTTTACAAGAATGCTGTTGACAAGGCGTTTGCAAAGTTTTGCAGCTCTCTGCACACATTTTGCCCATTGAGGAAACTGGGCAAATAGATCCCATGGTCTTAGTTTTGTCATCAGCTGGCCCTTAGAACACATTTAGAATTAACAGCATGAACTTATTGGTTTTTATCTTTTCATAGAACAGATTTAGAATCCAGGATCTTTACAATAGACTTGGTTTTCAGGAACATTTGTACTGTGTAGTATTGTGCCATAAATCCCACGATCCGCATTTCCTAGAATAAATTAATTTTACAACTTGTATAAATCCCGGTCTTTAAGTGGTTTCCTAAACTGCATGTTATACCATAAAACAAACTTAAACTACAACAAACCTAAATCCAGGAAGCATTTTGGCAGAGTAGACCTGTACTATTTTACACTGCAGCAAAATATTTTCTCCTCTCTATCTCAAGAAACAAGTACAAACAACCTTCCAATTGTCAGACACTGTGTGAAGTGCTGCTGATACAAATAAGCAAGGCTGTAGACTAGCATCGTTATTTTCTATTTTCCTTACATAGTCCCTCTACCTTGCTGCATATCAAACTGCAGGTTCTCATTGTGCAGCTACTAGTCTCCTCTTATGTAATAAATGGAAGCAGATGGCTTTACAGTTTCAAGAAATACATGCTGTTTTGAATGTCTTACAAATGTTAGCAGTAATTGGAAAATGACTGCCTGCAAATATCTGAAAATGCTCTATGAAACCGTCAAACTACATTACACGTATTTGAGCATATCCAAAAAAGCAGTCACTTCCATAAACAAAGTATTTTTGAATTCGGAGAACATAAAGCTAAAGAAAACTACCATGTTCATGATACTTTCTAGGTATTTGGTGAGTAGTTGCATGATTTGGGGACGATCATATTAGGAAATTGCATTACCTGCAATCCATTACATTAAAGTCATCATTAGAATTTCTCCTAGCAGGATTGATCTAACAATAAACACTCCAGGCCAATACCAATGACATGGTGACCACTAGAAAAACTTTGTGACCACTCCACTAGCAGAACACAAAGTACTGTAAAAGGCACTTGTCATCTGTTAACAAGGGGTGCAGTCACATTTGATTATTGCTTCAACTACATAGCCTTATACTTAGGTGGACATGACAGTAAATAGAAAATCCACGGCACTCCTTTAGTAGTAGTAGTAGAATACAATTTATTGAATCACAAATCAGTCCGACGTTTCGGTCATAATAGGCCTTCCTCGGGTACAAGGCCATAGGTGTAACTTTAGGAAGGTACGGAGGGGATTGGTCCCCCCCCTTTTTTTTTGGGTGGGGGAAGGTCTTTAGCCCCTTCAATAAAAAATAATCCATATAAAAAAAGCATGAGAATATGGTAAGTGGGGAGAGCAGAACACAGAGGAGGAAGAAGTTAACACTTTGCCTCCTATATTCCTGTGCATCTTGCGGGGACAGAATAAGTAGCAGCCTCAAGTGTCAGTGCAGAGTAAGAGCAGCACTGATTGGTAGCGCAGGAGTCAGCAGGGCTGCTTCACCATTCAGAACGCTGCTCACAGTCCAACACACTCTGTATCTGGGGCTGTATCTTTCCCTCCCCTCGTATACCACTTCCCCTATGCTCAGCCCTCATCAGAGAAGAAGGGAAGCTCCTGCCAAATGCCAACTGCACCAGACTACAGGAGGCAGGTAAGGAGGGGACAAGGGTGCCAGACGTTGTGTGTGTATGTGAGTAGGGTATGTACTGTATATGTGAGCTGTGTATATACTGTACAACCATGTGTCTAGCCATGTCACGTCTTCCCTGCACTAACGCGCCGGGGAAAATGAAAGTGAATATAGCCGGCATTTTAGAAGTGTGGACTGGCCAGAGCGTACTTCTAAAACACCCGGGATATAGCAGAGCCACAGTACGCCTCGCTATATTCCGTTTGAACATACCTTAAGGATACATACATGCAGAAGATATTACTGCCGATTCCATAGTGGATTCAGAGCAGGATCTGCCTCAGAACCGGTGTCCAATCCGGCAGGAAACTGATTTACATTATACCCTATGTAAAATCAGGGTTGTCGTTTAGATTATTTTACTTGAGTATTTTTGGCGCATACTGTCAGTGCCTACAAAGAATTATTCGAGGTGTTTTATGCACTAACATCCCTAATGGATAGGAGGCAGAAGTCTGCCGTGGGCAGTCTGGGTTGTTTGCTCGTCAGAATTCTGCGTTTGCAAGCTCCAAATTTCCAACAAGCAAACAACACTGTCAGTGCCGAAAAACTTCATGTCAACTCACCCTAAGTGTGAGTGTATCTGTGTTCAATATATGTTGTAAGCTGCCGCTTAGCTCTGAGACACCATCTTGGCCCGTCCTGGGGATTTACGCTAGACTTTTGGATCACCGTCCTTGGTAGAGCGATCTTGGCACAAAATCTTCCAACACAGAGGAATGTTTCAAACTGGCCTCAGTCAGCTTTATTGAGGCACACAGTTTACAGAAAAAACACAACTCATACAAATGAATCCTTGGCCGTCTGGCCACTATCTCACACCCAGAGTCCCTCGCTGTCTAGAGGTCTGTGTCTATCGCACAGCACCAAAAAATTATAGTGCTTACTGAGTACCAGGCTTTCCTGTAGCCTCTGGGGGCCAGAGCTCTCTTCCTGGCTCTGCTGCTCAAAATGTCCAGGTAGCAACCACTCCCCCTGCTCACCTGGAGTACCAGCCTTTTAATAGGCCTAGTAAGACCTAGCACTTGAACATGGGGACAGCCTCCCACTCAACGCTATGACCGTCCTGGGAAAGGAAACCCATACCTTGCTGCAAGGCAGCCATACTAGCTACCTGTGTCAGTAACCTATTGTTACTGACACCAAAAAGTTTCCTTCCCCCACCGAACCAAGGTTTTCGGTGGAACGTCTGTAGCAGGTATCCTGCTGAATTCCACGTAGTGGCAGAAACCTGCAACTGCACAGGGTTTCTCTGCCACAATGTATATATACACACACATTTCCTGAGGTACTTTGTCTAATGTAATTAGTCTGTGGGGTACAGTGTGTAATGTAGTAATCTCTGGGGTATGGTGTAACATAATCTCTGTTGCACAGTGTGTAATGTAATCTCTGGGGTACAGTGTGTAATGTAATCTCTGTTGTACAGTTTGTATTGTAGTAATCTCTGGGGTACGGTACGTAATGTAATCTCTCGTGTATGGTGTGTAATGTAATCTCTGGGGTACAATGTGTAATGTAATCAATGTTGTACAGAGTGTAGTGTAATCTCTGGGGTACAGTGTGTAATGTAGTAATCTCTAGGGTACAGTATGTAATGTAATCTCTCGTGTACGGTGTGGGGTACAATGTGTAATGTAATCTCTGGGGTACAGTGTAATGTAATCGCTGAGGTATGGTGTAATGTAATCTCTGGGGTACGGTGTGCAATGTAGTAATCTCTGGGGTACGGTATGTAATGTAATCTCTGGAGTATAATGTGTCATGTAATCTGTGGGGTATGGTGTAATGTAATCTCTGTTGTACAGTGTGTAATGTAATCTCTGGGGTACGGTGAATAATGCAGTAATATCTGGTGTACGGTGTGTAAACTAATCCACTCACAAACAGGTAGAATACAGCTCACCGTAGATACTCCACCCCCGGATGCAGTATGGACGGATCCGAAGTAATCCAGGTAGTAATCCAATTGAAAGAAAAACAGCTTGTCCAGCTCAATCCAGGTAGTGGAAAAAAGTAAAAAATCCCTTTATTTATGAATACATCTTAAAAGCGAAAAAACAACCTCATGCCGTGAAACACACTCACGCGTTTCGGAAACAAAATCCTTAGTCATAGCGTGTCTAAACTAGAAATGACAATGATTTATATAGGAATCCCTTTAGTCACATGATCTAATAGGAAATGGCTATTAACCCTAGCATGACCTATACAAAAACACATATTAAAATTCATTGATAAAACCAACAACGGTACTCAGTATTGATATAATATGTCATGTCTCTTATTAAGACCTAGGGGATAACCCATCTGGTAGATCCACCAAGCCTCTCTATTTAATAGTTTTTTGCGATAATCCCCCCTCTCACAGGTCTGAACACCCTCTCCAAACCTACACATGAAAAACCTGCGGTATCTTTCTGGTGCTTATCAATAAAGTGTTTAGAGGCCATAGATATTCTACTGTAATCGGCTTATGTTTTGTCAGATTAAATGGGCGATGAATACGAATTTTTAATGCAGTAGATATACTACCTATGTACTGAAGATGGCATAGAGTGCAGGTTATCATATATACAACGTTTTTCGTATTGCAGTTTATATAAGATAAAATATTAAATTTCTTATTATGTGTTGTAGATTCAAAAAACTTTGTAACCTGCATATAACCGCACGTAGTACACTGAGTATGACCACATTTACATGAGCCTTTCTGTGTAAGCCAACAAGAAGTTCCAACATTGGACTCTGACAAAAACAGACTAGGAGATAACAGAGAACCCAAAGTCTGCCCTTTCCGGGAAACATATTTAACCCCTTCTTCCTCCAGTACATTCTTAATATTCTGCTGACAAAATAAAATAGGCAAATTATTTTTTACTATTTCTACGATCTCTTTAAACTGAGGACTATATTGGGTAGAAAATACTATACTATTGGACATATGATCATCCTTACAAGGGGGCTTTAACAAATCTTCCCTACTATACCTAGCCACTTTATTTTTGGCTCTATTTATATTCCACTGGGGATAACCTCTCTGAGCCAAACGAACACAAACCTCCCGTTCATATACCTCAAATTTATCCGAGATAGAACAATGTCTTTTAATCCTCATTAGCTCTCCACACGAATATTCTTGATAACATGGGATGGGTGACATAACCTGGCTTGTAGAATCGAATTTCTAGCTATAGACTTGCGATAAGGAAAAACATCAATTCCTCCATCTAAATTTCCCTTCAAAGTAACGTCTAGATAGTTTATTATATTATGTTGCCATTCCATCGTAAAACGGAGGTTCATGTCATTTGAATTGACATATTGTCCAAATTCAAAGGCTTCACTCTCTGTCCCCCCCCCCCCACACCAGGAGCAGGTCGTCTATATAACGACCATACCACCTGATGTGGGAGAGGTACGGGCAACCTGCAGAGAAAAGAAACCTTTCCTCCCATGCTGCCTTGAAAATGTTCGCCAATGAGGGCGAAAATTTTGCCCCCATTGACGAACCCTGGCATTGCACAAAAAACTCCCTATCAAAACTGAAATAGTTGTGTTTCAACAAAAAGTCGACCGCCATTACCACACACTCATTAACTTCTTTAGTATGTTGACTAAAACGTACAAGATGGTGCTTTAGGACCCGCAAAGCATATTCATGAGGAATCGAAGGATATAAACTCACAACATTGCAAGACACCCATGACGAATTGGGTCCCCATGGTGCCTGGGCCATGATTGTCACCAAACTCTTGGAGTCCTTTATAAGACCTGGAAGATCTAAAACCAGTGGCTGCAAAATGTCATCCACCCAAGCCCCCAATAACTCACCTAACGAAACCTATTCCAACAACAATAGGTCTTACCGGCGGTGGAAAGGTCGCTTTGTGAATTTTGGGGAGGGAATGGAATACCGGGACTACCGGATGTTCTACAAATAATTTTTCCGCCAATGTGGTTGTAATGGCACCCATAGACACACCATCCGACAACAATTTCCTTAACTTGACTTTAAAGGATTCAGTGGGGTCTGAATGTAAAGGCCGGTACGTGTGAACATCCCGCAATAATTCCAAATTAAGCTCTTTATATAAACCCGCATTTAGCAACACTATTCCCCCTCCTTTATCCGCCGCACGTACTATTAAATCTTTGTTCTGCCTGAATAGTTATAATGCGTCTTTCTCCTTTCTAGAAATATTAGAACTAGAGTGAACAGTTTTCATCTTATCTTGTAATCGTAAAAGATCACATTCTACATTTTCCTGGAATAAATCTAGACCTATAGGACGCGAAGCAATAGGGTAAAAATCACTTTTCTTTTTCACTCTAGTGGGGCATGGAATGAGGGGAGAAACAAGACCTTCAATCTGCAGGTCCCGTAAGGAAGCTAGATTACAAATATCCTGAAATGTATGGTAAATAGCATTAGTTGGTGTAGATCCCTGTTCACACCCTGCATTAGCCTCATCAACATCTAAATCAGGAATATCTGAAAAATTATTCTGAGAGTTATTTTTCTGGCGAATCTATTAATGTCCATCACAGTATTATAAAGATCGAAGTCCTTAGTTGGAATAAAACCCAGTCCTTTGGATAATATAGAAATCTGTGCCTCCGTCAAAATGTAACTAGACAAGTTAATCACAGGTGATTCTAGATTCTCCGCCTCCGCGAATTGCCGCGTTGATTTTTTATGCTTTCTTCCAGATCTTCTAGTGCGTTTTTTGACTGGTTATTAGAACCTTTCGCATTTCTTCTAGATGGTATACGTCTATCCACTACATCAGATGTTGAAGTGTCTGATAAATCCTCTGACATTGAAGTGGCCGAATTCTCAGCTGACGTATTCAATACTGGAAAAGAAACATTATTTCTTCTATTCGACCTGTATGGTCTTGCGGAGCGTTGATTCTTTAAAATAGATCGGGGGATGGACGTATCATAATGCCAAGTTCGCGGAGGCGAAGAATCTGGAATCACCTGTTATTAACTTGTCTAGTTACATTTTGACGGAGGCACTGATTTCTATATTATCCAAAGGACTGGGTTTTATTCCAACTAAGGACTTCGATCTTTATAATACTTTGATGGACCTTAATAGATTCGCCAGAAAAATAACTCTCAGAAATCATTTTTCAGATATTCCTGATTTAAATGTTGATGAGGCTAATGCAGGGTGTGAACAGGGATCTACACCAACTAATGCTATTTACCATACATTTCAGGATATTTGTAATCTAGCTTCCTTATGGGACCTGCAGAGTGAAGGTCTTGTTTCTCCCCTCATTCCAGGCCCCACTAGAGTGAAAAAGAAAATTGATTTTTACCCTATTGCTTCGCGTCCTATAGGTCTAGATTTATTCCAGGAAAATGTAGAATGTGATCTTTTACAATTACAAGATAAGATGAAAACTGGTCACTCTAGTTCTAATATTTCTAGAAATGAGAAAGACGCGTTAAGACTACTCAGGCAGAACTAAGATTAAATTTAGTACGTTGCGGCGGAAAAAGGGAGGGGGAATAGTGTTGCTAAATGCGGGTTTTTATATAAAGAGCTTAACTTGGAATTATTGCGGGATGTTCACCGTACGGCCTTTACATTCAGCCCCCACTGAATCCTTTTAAAGTCAAGTTAAGGAAATTGTTGTCGGAGGGTTGTGTCTATGGGTGCCATTACAACCACTTGTCGGAAAAATTATTTGTAGAACATCCGGTAGTCCCGGTATTCCATTCCCTCCCCAAATTTCACAAAGCGACCTTTCCACCGCCGGTAAGACCTATTGTTGCTGGAATAGGTTCGTTAGGTGAGTTATTGGGGGCTTGGTGGATGACATTTTGCAGTCACTGGTTTTAGATCTTCCAGGTCTTATAAAGGACTCCAAGAGATTGGTGACAATCATGGCCCAGGCACCATGGGGACCCAAATTTCCCAATGGGTGTCTTGCGATGTTGTGAGTTTATACCCTTTCGATTCCTCATGAATATGCTTTGGGGTCCTAGAGCGCCATCTTGTACGTTTTAGTCAACATACTAAAGAAGTTAATGAGTTTGGGGTAAGGCGGTCGACTTTTTGTTGAAACACAACTATTTCAGTTTTGATAGGGAGTTTTTTGTGAAAGTGCGGGTTCGTCAATGGGGGCGAAATTTTGCCCTCATTGGCGAACATTTTCATGGCAGAAATGGGAGGAAAGGTTTCTTTTCTCTGCAGATTGCCCGTACCTCTCCCACATCAGGAGGTTAATGGTCGTTAAAATAGACGACCTGCCCCTGGTTTTGGGGGGGGGGGGGGGGGGAGAGTGAAGCCTTTTGAATTTGGACAATATGTCAATTCAAATGACATGAACCTCCGTTTTCGATGGAATGGCAACATAATAAAAATAAACTATCTAGACGTTACTTTGAAGGGAAATTTAGATGTGAGGAATTGATGTTTTTCCTTATCGAAGTCTATAGCTAGGGAAAATTTGATTTACAAAACCAGGTCATGTCACCCCCCCATGTTATCAAGAATCTTCCTGTGGGAGAGCTAATGAGAATTAAAAGACATTGTTCTATCTCGGATAAATTTGAGGTATATGAATGGGAGGTTTGTGTTCGTTTGGCTCACAGAGGTTATCCCCAGTGGAATATAAATAGAGCCAAAAATAAAGTTTGGGTAGGTATAGTAGGAAGATTTGTTAAAGCCCCCTTGTAAGGATGATCATATGTCCAATAGTATAGTATTTTCTACCCAATATAGTCCTCAGTTTTAAAGAGATCGTAGAAATAGTAAAAAAGAATTTGCCTATTTTATTTTGTCAGCAGAATATTAAGAAAGTATTGGAGTAAAAAAGGGGGTTTAAAAATTTTTTCCCGGAAAGGTCAGACTTTGGGTTCTCTGTTATCTCCCAGTCTGTTTTTTGTCAGAGTCCAATGTTGGAACTTCTTGTTGGCTTACACAGAAAGGCTCATATAAAGTGGTTCTACTAGTGTACTACGTGCGGGGTTATATGCAGGTTACAAAGTTTTTGAATCTACAACACATAATAAGAAATTTAATTTTTTTACTTTATATAAACTGCAATACGAAAAAAAGTTGTATATATGATAACCTGCACTTTATGCCATTTTCAGTACATAGGTAGTATGTCTACTGCATTAAAATTCGTATTCGTCGCCATTATCTGACATACGAGCCAAATTACAGAGGAATATCTATGGCCTCTAAACCTTTATTGATAAGCGACCAGGGAAAATACCGCGGGGTTTTTCATGTGTAGGTTTGGAGAGGGTGTTCAGACCCTGTGAGAGGGGATTTATTCCCCAAAAAACTATTAAATAGAGGGGCTTGGTGGATTACCGATGGGTTTCACCTAGGTCTTAATAAGAGACAGGCAATTATATCAATACGTAGACCGTTTTGGGTTTTATCAATAATTTTAAATATGTTTTTTGATAGGTCATCTAGGGTTAATAGCCATTTCCTATTTAGATCATGTAAACAGGATTCCTATATAAATCATTGTCATTTCTAGTTTAAACGCTATGACTAAGGGATTTGTTTCGAAACGAGTTTGTGTGTTATCACGGCATGGGGTTTTGTTTTTTTGCTTTTAAGATGTATTCATAAATAAAGGGATTTTTTACTTTTTTCCACTACCTGGATTGAGCTGGACAAGCTGTTTTTCTTTCAAGTGTGTAAACTAATCTCCCGGGTACAGCGGGTAATGTAATAATATCTGGAGTACAGTGGGTAATGTAGTAATCTCTAGGGTATAGTGAGTAATGAAATATCTGGTGTATGGTGTGTAATGTAGTAATCTCTGGGGTATGGTATAATGTAATCTCTGGGGTATGGTGTAATGTAATCTCTGGGGTAGAGTGGGTAATGTAGTAATCTCTGGGGTACAGTGTGTAATGTAATCTCTGGGGTATGGTGTGATGCAATCTCTTAATTACACTGAGTAATGTAATTCATTTCTAGTGTTCAGTGTGTAATATAATATATTATGGAGGCACAGTGAATTATATTATTTCTTGAGTACAATGTACAATTCATTTCTAAGATGTAGTTAGTAATTTAAATTCTGTGGCTACCGTGTGTAATATAATTAATTTCTGGGGTGCAGTGAGTGATGTCATTTCTAGTATATGGTATGCAATAAAATAAATTTTGGGGTATAATATGTGACATCTTTTATTTTCCTCATTCTGTTGTAGTACAAATTTAATGGAGTAGTGATAGGGGATGGGAGGGGTTAAGCGAAATTTGCTGCATTGCACAACATCTTTTATTTCAATCTAGAGGGGGCTGCTTTTTAGTCCCAGTCCGGCTCTAAACTTCAGTAATTAGAGAGCCACTCATAACCTTACAGATTGCACCAAAAGTGTTTGCCATAAGGACTCCGCCCGGACCTGCTGGGGGAGCTCACAGCACTTCCTCAGACCTCCTAGTTGGGTTACAGGGGGCCGCTTCACTGCAGGGAGACGATGGGAGAAAAGGGAAGTGATGAAAAGTGAAAGGGAAGGTGAGTGATGGAGGTAGGTATATGAAGATAGGGATTGAGATGGAAAATTGTTCCCCCCTCACTTTTTGAACCAAAGTTACGCCCCCTGACAAGGCTAATGGGCGATGAGGAGCAGGAGCCTGCTTATCCACTCTATCACCTTGCCTAAATATATCTAACTGGAAAGCTGATATTCTACTTTGTGATTCAATAAATTGTATTCTTCTACTACTACTAAAGGAGTGTCATGGATTTTCTATTGACTGGACTATAGCCGCTGGCTTTCCACTGAGCACCTGCTATACCTAATAGGTGTGCGGCACCACTTTATCTCCTAGGTGGCCATGCCGGTGGCATCAAAGTCTGCTGCTGAGAGTACCACTAGGGTAGAGACAAGTAAATGAGTTATCAATGAACAGAATCAATACTATTCTCAGTTATAAGATTTAAAGTGAATTCAGTAGTCCAAATGTATGTTTCTGGCAAAGGTAAAGAATCATAGATATAACTCTGTTCTTTTTGTAATCACAAACATGGTTTGATAATTATGGTATGTTCACACGGTGTATTTGCGGGGTGTACATAGGTGCATAATTGTGCTACAATATACCCGAAGTCCGCCCCGCAAATACAGCAAAATCATAGTATTTACTGAGGGGAAAACAAAAGTGTTTGGGAAAAAGCACAGGGTGCTTTAGAAGTATGCGCTGGCCAGTATGTACTTCTAGAACACCCGCTGTGTAGCAGCTCGCACAGTACGTGCCGCTATACGCCAGGATTACACAGTGTGAACATAATCTTACAGTATGATCTATAATGTATGCAGTATTATTCATTATTACAGTAATACTGGTCTTTGGGATGCTACAGGATCACTGTGGCAAGACTGTGTGCTAGACTGTATTTGAATAGTCTCTCAGTGAAAATGAAAGACCGCAAAAGGGAAAAATTATCAATAGGATCAGGGGTGTAACTAAAATGCATTGGGCTCCATAGCAAAATGAGATGGGGCCACACAACCTAATGACAATAAACTAAACCAGCAGCATAATTAACAGTAATTAGTATAAATACTACCACCATATATCAAAGAACCCAAATAGTTGTACGGGAGAGCCTAAAACCAACAACTACTTGTTCCCTTCAAAAAGGAACAATGTCCATGTACCCGAGTGGGGCCCCCTCAACCTCTGGGCCCCATAGCAGCCATTGAGACTGATATGGCAATAGTTACGTCGATGATCAGGATTCATTATTCTAGTTAAACTAAACAGGGATAAAGTTCTAACAAGGACTTACAAAAAAGCTCATAATACAATTTAATATCAAAACCTTAAATATTGTAGTCTAGTGCAGTATATTCTATTAATTTACACTGGGAATCTCTCATCAATTAAAAAAGTAATTGCAACCAGCTTAAATCTTCTATTACACACCTCATATATAGTAGCACAAATCTTTTGTCAGGGTCACTTTAAAGGAGTTTTGTCATGAAGTTATTTCATACCTCCTTTATCCAGCTTCAGCTTTGTGTGCTCAAAGGGGGGCGTTGTGATTGGTTTGAACTGCATAGCATGTGACCCAGCAGGCTGACATTTCCATACCTTTCCTCACAGTGTGCTCACTCGAGAAATAAAAATGTCAGAGTAGGAAAAGAGCTCTGAGTAGTTAAAATGTAGATGAGTGGTTAGAGATTCTGCCTTCCATCATAGAGGTCCTAGGTTCAAATTCCTATAGGAGCTAAACATAGATTTTTTTTTTTTTTGACTCAGTGCACATACCTGATTGAGGTTTCTTTTTTCCTTTTATTTGTTTGCAATGTGTGATGTATTACTAAGGAGTACAGGTGTAGAATGACAGCATCTGGGGTCGACTACTCGCTAATCAGTTGAGTGTGTGTGATTACTAAGGCTATGTTCACACGGCTTATTTCGGGGCATATTTATGGACGTATTTAAGTCCGCAAATACGTCCCGAAATACGTTTCAAATACGTGTCAAAAAGTGTGGAGAGTATTTAGCGTAGTGAATATATTCCCCATTCTTTACTATAGGGATTTACGTTGTGAAATACGCCTCAATAAGTGACAGGGGACTTAATTTTACGCCCGCAAATACGTCGTGAACATACGCCTCGTGTGAACGACGAGGCGTATTTTACATTGGAATCAATGCTAATCTAATTAATCATTATTTGAAACGTATTTTGGGACGCATTTGCGGACGTAATTACGTCCGTAAATATGCCCCGAAATAAGCCGTGTGAACATAGCCTAAGGGGGAAGAAACTGGCAGTAGCTGCTTGAGAGGAGAGGTGATGTCTAAGCATGTGTGGCCAGGACTGAGAAGGTTTCGTCCCAGGTCGTATCCCCTAGACCCGAGCTGTACACTATGGAACACTAAGGGAGCAGCTAAAACAAAAACGGTACAGAATTTTTTTTTAAATACTGATGAATGATGAAAATGCTAATTATTTATTTTGCAAGCTTCAATTTTACTGTGTGGCAAAACCCCTTTAGGGTTAGGAAAACTCCACCACAGTTTTTTTATGTCGCTTTTTTTTTACCCACAGCCAAGGACAAGAAGTATAAATCCTTCCTTTATATGTCCCAATCCTTCTAAATCTACCACTAACTTTAGCTAAATAAAAAATTAATGAAGAACACCACAAAAAACTAAGGTTTTTTAAAAAAAAAAAAATTACAGGTTTTTAAAAAAGGCTACAAGCGAAAATTCTTGTTTTTAAACTTTTTTAATGACTTTATGCATTTTTATTCAAAAAAGAAAAAAAATTCTCTAATATATGTCGAAAAATTACTTTGTTGAGAGCTCTATCTAGGATTCAAAAGAGGGCACATAGTCTTCTAATAAATGATTGCTAATAAATAAGAGCTGAAATCCTTTGATTTCTGTGCTGTAAAGTTAAAATGCATAATAACAAAGAAAATAATTTTTGGGTTGGGCCAGACATGAGCTTGATGCATCTGCTACCTAACTTGTATCTTACACACAGCTACTGAAGTCAACTGAAATACCTAGATAATGCATTTATAAAGGCTTGGACAGGCCACTAGGGAGCAGGGGAAACCCTTTGTGAGCTCCTGGGGTTGGTGGGCCACTGAGAATAGCAGGCTTGGGGTAGTTTTTCAGGAAGAAAGGCAGAGAAACAGAGGCTGAGTGCAAGAGGCCTGTACAGTGTGTGCAGTCATGTATAGAGCAGCTGCAGAACAGGCCCTAAGAATCAACTTCACTGGTGGGCACCTCAGTCTGACACTGCAGTTTCATGTTCTGTTTGTACCTTCAAAACATCTGAGAAGAAACACTGAAATCTTAGCTTTCTAACAGTTTGCACCACTTGTAACAAGCTGGTTGGGAATTGATAAAGAGCTCACTTAAGGGCAAGAAAGAATAAAACCCTTTAAATAGTATGTAGAAAAGGGAAAAAACTGTCAAAACCCCCTGACAATATTCAATAGCTGGGGCCCGGGCAATAATGTAGAAGAAAGTTGGGGTTTTCACAACTGATTACTGAATTGCTTCTTTCTTCTGAGCTGTACATTTAATCACTTGTTGCAAATGTAATAATATCATGCCAGGTGGAAAATTCTTCCTATCATTGTGTTTTTCCTTCAATATATTACTTCTGCAATGAAAGAAATAAACTGAATTTTTAAATAATTTCTGATCAATATGAAAGACAAATAACATAATTTAACGTCGAAGACCTAGAAAACACCGAACATTCTAATCTTTGTCTTTTTTCAGGACATATCCAGATACGATTTAGTTTACAAAGCTTCTTTTCCTATAGCAGTCTGCATTATTGTCTACCTTGAGGGTTTAACCACTGTCATTACCAAACACTGAAATATCCAGCATATCATCTATAGTAAACCACCCCACAATCATATAGAACACTGTATTATTTAAGCATTAATATCTACTAGATGATTAGATACTTCTAAATTGTTAAAAAAGGAATGAAAAGAAGATGTCTATTTCGTTGTACATTCTGTATTACATGGATTATTCTTTGAAAAAACTGACACCTGTTCAAAATGCAACCTTACTTTGCAGAAAGTGTGAAATGGATTGTAAGGCTTTTTTTCTTACAAGCATATTATACGGTTAATGGACATTTAGGCTCTGTCTCCACTGCACAGAAAAACGAAAAAACGACTGAAAAGAAGTCCCATAGACTTCTAAAGTAAAAACATCCACAGAGTGTCTTTTTTCTGCTTGTTATACTTGCTGGTCGTTTTTTGAAAACGTTGCAAAAATCGACTGAGCAGGGCAGAAAATTTCTATTGGAGTCTATGTGAAGTGCCGGACGTTTTTTAACGCATTTTTTGAGTGTTTTTTGCAGAAATACATAGCAAAACTATTGCTGTGCATCTCTGCAAAGAAAAAAAAAATGCGCCAAAAAACTGACATTTTTTCAGTAGCTTTTGACAGGCAATGGACAAAACCTCAGTTTTATGAACGTTTTTTGGATTTGGTTTTCAGGTCCTTTTTTGTCCACTGCCGTTTAGACATAGCCTTATAGAAACTAGAACATACGGCTTAGTAAAGAGGACACAGACATACTACAAATGTGAAATATTTAGGCAACAGAATGGGCATTTTGCAGACATGAAAATCCATTGCATGTCCGGAATCAGACACATTTTTTCCCCTATATGTAGATGATTTTTTTAATTTTCAATATACAGTATTTATACCATAAATTGTTACAGATGTTCGGGATGGACACACCATCAAAATCTTCTACAATTCACTAGACCTAAGGGAACGTTCACACAGCTGATTTGGATGCAAATTCTGGAGTGAACTCAGCACTGAATCCGTTTCTAAATTTGTCTGCAATCCACCTCACATTGTTTCTAATGGAAAATCCGCAATGTAGTGAACACAATGCTGATTTTCTTCAGTGTGGATTTATTTTCAGACCTGAAAAAGAATTGACATGTCAATTCTTGAGGTGAATTCCACACTGAATCCCCATGCTGAAAATTTGCCTCCGAAATCAACGTCAAATCCACATCTAAAATCCACGCTTACTGGAATGGATTTTAGACGTGGATTCCCCGCTAATTCAGTGCTGAAATTTTCAGCGCTTCAAATCAGATATGTGAACCTACCCTAAAGGTACTGTAATCTAGAGCAGGCATCCTCAAACTGCGGCCCTCAAAGGCCTCGTTCACACGGCTTTTTTCAGAACGTAATTTACAAAAGGACTGCCGATCGTAAATACGTTCTGAAATCAGTTTGAAAATCATTTTGCAAATAAGTGTCCTAAGTGTGGCACGTATTTGTAATGATTTCCGACGGATTTCACCTTTCTCCAATCATTGTAGGTGGTGAATCTGTCCGCAAATAATTGACATGCGAATTGTTTTTCCGTCCGGATTGCCGTCGTCAATCCGCGGCGGCAATCCGGAACGGACTACGCGTGTTGTGAACGACGAGCCGTATTTTCTATTGAAATCAATAGAAAATAGGCTGTGATTATTTCGGACGGATTTGCCGACGGATTGACGATCGTCAATCCGTCGGCCCAAATACGCGGCGAAATAAGCCGTTTAGTGAACGAGGCCTAAACTGTTGGGAAACTACAACTCCCATAATGCATTTATATCATCTATAACTGTGGGATTGTTGGGAGCTGTAGTTTCCCAACCGCTGGAGGGCCGCAGTTTGAGAATGCCTGATCTAGAGTAACAAAAAAAATAACAAAAACCACAGAATAATATTTAATGCTCAAGGACTACGAATTCAGAAAAAAAACTTTAATGAAGCATTGTCCGTACATCAGACACCTGCCTGATTATCCCAAAAGATGGATGCTCCAAGTCACTTTTATAATGATACTATATTATTTGGTTTACAAAACTTGTACTTCCCATATCAAACGGTTTAGGTTTTGCTGTATTTACTTTAGCAACTTCTGCAAAGAAAAGGATTTTTTTCCTGATGTCACTACTAGTACATGTGAACATGCAATACAGAAAAACGGACCAATAAAATTGCTGAAAGCAAACAAACCCCACAGTGACCTTCATTTTAGTTCTCTTAAAGTATACCGCTAGACAGATGTATAGCCTTCCAGAAGACTTATTCAGAATTTATTACTTATGACTGGGAGCATGTTTTTACTGAACCATCTGTCAGCGTAAATAAAGATCATTTATATTTTACAATTATAAACATCAGGTAGAAATGAAAAAAAAAAACCTTTATGTGGAAAGCTCCTATACATGAACTGTGTTTTATAGAAAAATCTGATTTAAAGCAGTAAACAGAAAATATGGTATGATCTAAGACAGCTAACCAGGAAAAAATATATAGTAACGTTGCTATTGTCTAACTGCTAAAGGTCAAAAAATCCAAGTATTCTGGAGTCAATCTGGATTACCTGAAAACAATGCAATTGCCTGATACTGGAAGGGTTCCAATAGGCTGCAGTGGGTTAGGGCTCAACCCCATGCCATGGCCCTTATGTCTACTTGACTTCTCTTCTCCTCAGAAACTATAGAAACTTTGATGCGGATATCCAGACACTGACATTGTGCCCATGCTCCATATGTTCAAAGCCCAATCACTTGGGGAGCTCCGTAGTTCTGTCTGCATGTAGCAGCTGGCCAGGAGAGGGAGTATGAAAGGAGATTGTAAAATGGAACTACTGCTGCAGGGACCGTGATGTAAGTCAACCAGCCATTAGGACTATTATTAAATAATTGCACTACCGCAAGTAATTAAAGGTAGCTGAGCCTGGCTGAAATGCATAAAGTGTAAGGAATGCCAAGAATAGCAAGAAGGGTGGAAAGATAGCACAGCTGAGGAAACAGATCCATTAATAACTGCAGAATTTGGGGAACTAAAACATTCTAGAAAACTAATGAGTCAAATTGCCATGACTAGGCGAGGTTTATCAACTGAATGCAATGCGCTAATGGGGCCTTTGTATGAATCCTGCACTTTTCTATCTGGTGCTAACAGACATTAATGGGTGTCTTAGTCCCATTTACTTGGAAGGGTAGTCCAGCTGGTTGAATAATACGCAGTCCTACACTAGAAAAGATTAATTATCGCCATCACAAACAACTTAGACCCCAATCTAACAATATAATTATTACATATTTTACATTTTGATGTCTAAACTACTTACCTCATGTATCATCTTAATTACTTTTCTACTTGTTTCCCAGAGAAGCTGAGTAATATGGCATTAATTAATGGACACAATAAAGAAACTGCCAGTATTGTTTCAATTCTTTCTGTGAACCAGGCTCATTTGCATGTCTGTTTTTTCCTTACCTTTTATTTTTAACAATAGCACCACTGAGATTTCTGCATTAAATTGTAAGTCCATTAAACAAAACACAATCATATCCGTTCCTACAGATATTCATCTATTACCATATTTTACAACAACGAGTACTTTTTTATTATATTGTCTCTTGGGTGTTGAGCTATGGGGTCAGATTTGTAAATTATACTATGCATTTTGCATGATAATAGAATTGAGGTTACTGCATTACATAATAAATGTATGGTGCGTTAAATGAATACAAAGTAAGAGATTGCTAATAATACACCTGCAAAATCATACGTGCTCTAGCTACCGAAAAAAGCATATAAGTAGGAATGTTAACGTTACAGTAATCAACTTATTCTAATTATTGTAATGCAAGTAACATTTAAAACTAAACTAAAATTGTTTGTGTATACAACTCATATTGAAAATATGAGTTTTCATAGTTACAGAATACAAATAAAAGCCAGTGATTCTTCATTTTTTCTCCCCTTTATCTGACACCTTTGTACTGTCTCGAGGGCATTAAAAAGAGGCAGAAGAAAAAGCAAAGTACATGAATATAGCATATTTGTGTAAACTCTATAACCAGGAATACATACAGATGCACTAAAGCAATAGAAAAATATTCACAAAATTATACCTGGCCTTTACATAAAAGCACAATATGCAAGCAGTAAAAAGGTCTGACAATCTGAACGTTGATAGAGTTCTAAAAAGGCTAAATAACTGGAATACAAACTGTTAACTAGTGGCAATATATTCCACAGGGTCTCAGGATGCAGTTTCTCCAACTTCAAACATGTAGGGTGCGTTCCCACGGCACTGACAAAATACCGATTTTGTCTTTTTTTGGCACGTAGGGGAATGGCTTTTGTCTGCAGTTTGTGGATTCACAGTTCTGGGCCCGGGAAACCCGGGGGGAGAAGGAATTTTTTTAAGTTTTTAGGAATTTCCCGGGGGTGGGGAAAAAACCCTTCCCGCAGAAAATTGTTCAGTAGGCAGCTGAAAGGATTTTCTATAAAGTTATGGGGGAGTGTTGCTTGTCGGTTTTCAGGTTTTTTTAAAAAACGCAGCCCGTCAAAAAAAAACCCGCCCAAAACCCTTGCCTGGGGACACCCCAGTTGGGACTTTGACCTTTCTTTTTAAAGCAAATCCACCGCAAAACTAAAAGCAGGTGAAATGCTGAAATAACCAAAATTTTCCCGGTCATCACATAAGAAATCTGAGGCATGGTTTCAGCCAAATGATTTTCCCATTAATTATCTGCTACCAAGCTAGTCTGCGTATGCTTTTTCTGAATACTTTTAAAATTTTAAAATATGTCGGAAGGCTGCTCAACACTAAATGTAGTGCTCAGAGGTGTAACATGAAGCTCCGGGGCCCCAGTGCAAAAAGTGAAATGGGACCCACATCTGCCATGTGCCACTTAAAATGCTGGTATATCCTTATGTGGCAGAGGGACTTCTGGGCCCCCTCAGGCTGCAGGGCCCGGTAGCGACTGCTACCTCTGCATCCCTTATAGCTATGCCCCTGGTAGTGCTCCTTATTTGGCACTGTAGGTTAAACTGCTATATCTGGTCAAAAAGTCTAAGCATATCACAAAAAGTACTGAAAACCCATACTTACCGAGCGTTTATTTTACTACTGTAAAATATTAGGCATCATATTTCAAGGTGAATAACTGAATCCTAGCAGGTTAGTAAGACATCAGAGAGTCCTGCTTTAAAAAACCCAAATCTTAGGAAAGAGTCCATAAAGTTCACTTACACTTAAAACTTCACTATTATATAAAATCAGTCTTGCTGACATTACAGTTAACAAGCTGCAGTATTTCTAAACAGCAACTGTTGTGAGACACATTTAATACACTTTAATGTATGGGATAACGATCAGTGAAGATCTGAAGGGAGAGCAGACATCAGTCTTTTGGATAGACAAATTACCTGTCTCAATTTAGAAACGCAATAAAAGAGGCTCCGTGTCTTGATTATTCCTGCCAAAATACAAAGCTATTTGAGATCAGTGCAGCCTCTACTAGATATTAGTCATACCATTGCTGTTATCATGTCCCTACTAACAACCTCAATGAAGCTAATTAAATAAGTCAGAGAAGATCTATCAGTCTTAAATCTGTTAAGCTTGTAAGTTACAAAATAATTAGCATTAATTCTAGTTTATTTTAAAATTTATAATTAGCTACAAAGTTTTCAGAACATTTATTTTTACTAAGGAATGTAATTCCTTCAGTTTTGTGCTTTATTACACCACCTTCATCAGTGCTAGAAGTTACATATGCAAATATGGAACTGGAAAACTTACACAAAACATTAATCATATATTTAAAGTTTCTAAGCATCCATAGGAGAAAAAAATGTAACCATGCAAAAAAGGTAGAAGCCCACTAAGCATATCTGACCTAGATCATGTGTTCTAAGTAGGTTTCAAGACTATTCCAGTATTCGTATTCGCAGGTAACTCAACTACTGAAATGAACACACCAGATCAAAAGCCCAAACTTGGGTTCTCATGCAGTTTATGGCTGCTCTCATATAAACACAGCAATTAAGTCCTGCTCATAGGTAGTGTTTACTTTTGTTTTTGTACTTTTCAAGATTATAACAAGTACCTTCAACTCTTTAATGACCAGATTATTCTATTCCTTAATGACCGAGTAATTTTGCTCACTGTCGCTCTCCAAGAACATTAACATTTTCTTGTGTACATCAACATAGCTAAAGAAGAGCTTATTTTTTGCAAGACAGGTTTTATTTATTTATTTGACCTCTTTGTGGTAGGAGTGATGGTGGAGGGAGAAGGAGTTACAAAAAGAAAACATATGTTCCATGATAATATATTCTCTTTTTTTAGTCAGTATGATTACAGTGGTACATACCATATATAATTGTGTGTAAGCCGATTTTTTCGGCACATAAAATGTGCTGAAAAATCCCCCCTCGGCTTATACTCGAGTCACTGTCTGCGCTCGGGCGCTGCAATTGCCCGTGCGCAGGCAGGGACACTAATGCTACATGCGACTCCTCAGGGAGCGCATATAGCAGAATCCCGAGTAAGCCAACAGCATCCGGGTGCTGTCGGCGATCTCTTCACCTGTATGCGACTACTCTGGGAGCGCATACAGGTGAAGATACCACTAGCTGCTGCATTTTCCCACCTTTAGGCTTATATCGAGTCAATAAGTTTTCCCAAATTTTTTGTGGCAAAAGTAGGTGTCTCGGCTTATATTCGGGTCGGCTTATACTCGGGTATATACGGTAATTTATTTATTCTTTTTTTTTTTTCTATTTTTGCACAATGCAAAACATTTTTAGCTGATTTTTTGTACATTTTTTTTAAAGCTCTTTATTACACTATTTTTTATTACACTATTTTGATCCAATAAATTTGGACATTAGGATATTGAACACTACTTACAGTATAGACTATTATTTCTACATTGTCACACTGACAGGCATCATATTAGGCCATGCCTCTAGTAGGGTCTAAAAGAAGGCTACTATAACTACAGACCTGGCTTCTACTGCAGCCTAGCAGAAGCCAGTAAACACGCCTCTGAATTCAAAGTGAAACCAAGAAAACAGGACTGAGGTAAGATGAATCAACGTAGTGAGACAACCCATTTAACTGTGATGGAAACCCATTATCACCCCATACTCACCTTCCAAGTGTGCCCCCTCTTTCCAAAATGACTAAGATACCACAATTGCTATACAGACTGTAAGCCCTCATGGGCAGGGACCCCTCTCCTTCTGTACCAGTTGTTAGTTATTAATTTGTCACCTTTGTACTTGTCTGAAATCCAAAATACAAGAAAATTCAGCTCACCTGAAATAGCCGGTGCGGTACCGCAGTGCCTTCTACTGCTGTAAACTTAAATAGGAAACAAGCAGGATGGAACCAGCCGAACTCAGGGTAGAAGGCAGTGCAAAAATACAAAACTTTATTGGATTAACCCCTTACCGCCGGAGCCAGTTTTGATCTCTCTGCAGGCCCCTTTTTTTTTAAAATTGCCATGTATATTTTGGGAGAATAATTTTTTGCCCCTTTAACCCTTTCCCTGTGTTCAGAGATGTTTTCTGTGACACATTGTGCTTTAAGTAAAAGAAATTTTTGGGCCCAAAAAATCCTTTTTTTTTGTGAAAAATATCAAAATATCATGAAAAATATGAAAAATTTTACCATTTTCAAACTTCAAAATTTTCTGCGTGTGTTAGAACAGATAGTTATTCCACTCAATATAAAATGCTCGCTTTAAAACTAGCAATCACCTTCTGTCTAAATGTGGTTGGCGTGTTTTTTTTTTTTACCATGACTTTTTTTTTATTCTTTAATGTAGGGGGCTTAGAAATTTAGTAGTATTTTCACATTTTTCAGAAATTTACATATATTCATTTTTTTGTTTTTTAGGGACAGGTCCTGTTTCTAAACGTGATTTTTGTTTTGGCCTGTATGTTAGATTTTACACCATAAATGACCTCATCTAGAAAAATACACCCCTTTAAAGTATTCAAATCTGCATTTAAGAAAAAAGTTTATAGCCCATTAGGGCGTTTCTCAGGAATTAAAGCTAAGTCGGAGGTGAAAATTGTAAAAGTTCACATTCTTTTTTGCAGATTTCAATTTTCAGCCATTATTCATCATGAACTCGGTAGATGTGATCAATCTTAATGCCAAAACTTAATACTGATTCACAGTCTTCTGCTGTTTTCAGAGATATACCTATGTGGTCATAGGCGCTTTTTGGCTCAACCACAAGCCACAGAACTAGGTGGAGGAGCACCTACCGGGGACTCTGGCGGTCTCATTTTTATTACTATTTTATTTTGGCGCCATTTCAGGTTTGCGGAAAAACATCGGGGCAACTACCCCCTCAACCGCACCCCCTTACCCACCCTACCACCTCCATAAACACCCACTAAATAAAGACCCCATATTGGAGACTACACCCCTTATGGAATATATCCAGGGGTTGTAGTGAAATTATATTAACCCCCCACAGGTGTTTTCACAAAAATCTTTTCAGTGTTTAGGCTAGGAAAATGATTTTTTTTTTCTAACAATCTGCAATTTTAGCTGTAAATGTTGAATTTTTCACAAGGAATCCTGTATAACATAAAAAAAGGCATCCCATAATATTGTATGCAATTTCTTCCAAGTTCGGCAATACTACATGTGGGTTGGTAACTGCTGTTTGGCGTGCATGGCAGGGCGTACAAGGGATGTGGGAGTGCTATTTTGCTTTCTGGAACGCAGAATTCTCGGTGGGGTCATGTAGCAGTTTGCAAAGCACCCCACCTCAGTACCAGAAAGGTGTAAACCTTCCAGAAGTCGCCGCCCCATTGTGGATTCAACACCCCTTCATGGATTTCATCTTGGGGGGTGTAATGTGCAAATTTTAGGTGTACAGGATGGTCCATAGTTTTTTTTTAGTAACTTGGGCTATGAAGAAATAAGGGGGGGGAAAAAACGCAGTTCCGCCTTTGTTTTTTGGGCTTCTTTTTTACAGTGTTCCACGTTAAGGGATAAGTGACAGGAAAAATTTACTGTGGGAGTCAAGTACAATTGCAATGATATAAATTTTATATAGTTTTTTATGTTTTTTACATTATACCACAATAGCTATTAGGTCTATAAGAAATTGCGTTTTTATGTTTTCCTATTCTGACAGCCTTAACTTTATTTTTCTTGTGCACGGATCGTGATTATGGGCTTGTTTTTTGCGGGATGAGTTGAAGTTTTTTTTAGTACCTTATATAGGGTTGATAGGACGGCTCTCTTGATCACTTTTATTAAGGTTTTAGTGAGGCATTTTTGAACAAAAGACATGCAAAAGTTCCGAGATGTTGTTTATTTTATTTTTTACAGTGGTCACCGTGCAGGTATAAATACCATGCTCGTTTTACTCAGCAGGTTGATACGATTACAACATTACCACAATTTTGTATTTTTTTTATAGGTTTTACTGCTTTTACACAAATTAAATACACTTTTATTCAAAAAGGAAAAACACGTTTTTGCATCACCTTAGGTCTTGTGAGTCAGATACTCTTTTTATTTTTCATGGGGTACGGAGCGGCGGTGTGTTGGACTTGTTTTTTGCGGATGAGTTGACGTTTTTATTGGTATTTTTTGGGGGACAAAAACTTTCTTGATCAGTTTTAAATCCTTTTTTTGGAAGGAAGGGTGAAGAAAAAAAACTGCAATATGTAGTGTTTTTTCATTTTTATTTTAACAGCGCTCATCGCGCAGTATTGTGACGAGTTGATTTTAATCTCTGGGTCTATATGTTTACGGCGGGATACAAATTTATATATTTTTTTTTTATTTTGAAGCACTTTAAATAAAAAGTGTTTATTGTGGAAAACAATATTTATGCATCGCTTGTCTTCTGAGAGCCATAACTTTTTTATTTTACCGGTATCCAGAGCTGTGTTAGGACATTTTTATTGCGGAATAATGGACGTTTTAATTGGTAAATCTATTGGAGTTTATATGATGTTTTTGATTGCTTGTTATGTGCTGGCGGGATCGGGTATGAACAAAAACGGCATATTCTGTGAACTGTTTTTCTTTTTTTTTTTTTTTTTACGGTGTTACAACCGGTGCGGGTTAATTAAGTGACATATTTATAGGGCAGGTTGTTACGCACACGTCGATTACCATATATGGTACTTTTATTTATTTTTGATCTTTTTTGGGGCGATTGGCGTTTGTAAAGGGAAAAATTGCGGTGTCAACAGTGTTTTTTTTTTTTTCTTTTGTGTTTTACATTTTTTCACCTTTATACATTGTATTTTTACTTTTTTTACACTTTTTTTTTTTCTTTTTCTTATTAAACAGCACATCTATCAGATTGTGTTCAGAAGGTGGCCAGTACACAAGTACTAGTACTGTGTACTTGGTCGCAATGGGGACAACTGCCTGTCAGTGTCAGTGCCCACAATGCACATTGCGGCGGCTTGGTGAAGTACACAGATGAAGGGCATGATAGTAGGCTATTCTTTTTCAGACAGTAATATAAATTTATTTCAGAAACATTAGTCCCGTATTTACGGTTCACATATTAAATACACTTCTAATATGCAAAAATCAGAAAAGAGGACGGTGGTATTCTCATGTTTAGTAGTCCTCAGCATAGATAAAAAAAAAACTTTTTGTGTTCGGACTCAATCGCCATCCATAGATCTAGCTGAGGAGATTGTATGACAAGAGTGAGCTGCACACTTCAGAGGAGCGAAGTTTGGGGGCTCCGCCCCCTTTCTCAAGATGTCCACAAATGTCACAGATGACCCCGGTAAGGCCAGGTCACTTCCCACGGACAACAGGTTAGGAAGATCGCTGCTGAACTGCAGTTTGGCAGCCGCCGGGAAGCAGCAGGAGGAGCTCACTCCTCTGCCTGCGGATTTATTATCGAGCCAGACAGGCTGCGGTTAATGAAGCGTTAATCCACCCGAGGCCGGAAGCTCAATTACGGCCTGCGGGTGAGGGTGATTACGGGCATGCGGCCAGCGGTAATTTACCCAGTGGTCCATATGTCGCGATACGTGTGCGGCTCACCCGCAAGCCCGCCCGATCGCCAGGACGTATGGCATACGTCCTATGTCGGGGAAGGGGGTTAAGATATTCATAACCAGACACGTTAAAAAATCTTTAAAGGACTGAGCAAATGATAGCCAGCTCCTGCTGACATGTTTCGGATCAAAAGATCCTTCACTCATAGCCATGCTATGAGGAAGGTCTTTTTGATCCGAGCATGTCAGCAAGGAGAGCTGGCTATCTTTTGTACTTGTCTGACCTATGTTATGTCATGCAACCGAATGTACAGCGCAATGGAAAACTAGGGCGCTACTAATTATAACATATGATAATAATAATATATATTGGGGATAAACTTGGTCTGACTGCTAGAATTAGGAGCTTAGCCGGCTTAAAAGGCTGAGTGCTGGACTATATAAACATTGCCCAACCATAAAAAGGTGTATGGGTAGGAGTAAAGTATGTCAGTAACCACTGTAAAAAGAGGTATTGCTGGTCAGGTAAGAAGTTTAAACAGTAAGGATCTTATTGCCATTAACTTCTACTGATTCCCATGATTCCTATTTGTAATAGACTAACCACTTGAAGGGCTTTCCCAAACTTTCTACCAACCCGCATTTGCCCTTTAATATTATTTTCAGATCACATAACCATTTCACAGACGTTTCAGATAAGCTATAGATATTTAACAGGATAGTTACCTGGAGATATTCACATATCAAGTATTACATACTTCAAACACACAGCTATCAAGCAGAAGGACAAACAATGGCGTTCTAGAGGAAATGCTAATTTATTTGAAGAAAATAAGCCTTAAAACCTATACTAATGACTAGCACTCTACCTAATCACAAGCAATTAAATCAATTGAGCTCTTTAATATAATGAAATGCTTTATCTTCTACAATCAATAAATTGCCGCCACTTATAATAAGACTATTATATTCTACTTACAATAAGACTATTATTAGGGGCCCCATTTGTGTTTCTAAAAAAAATAATGAATAAACCCAAAAAACCCCCCCTTTCCCCCTTTTTCCCGGGGTTCCAAAAAAGGGGTTTTTTTTCCCGGTTGGGGGAAAAAAAAAGGGGTTTTTTCCCCCCTTTTTTTTTTTTTTTGGGGGGGGGGGAAAGGTTTTTTTTTTGGGAAGGGGGTTTTTTTTTTTTAAATTTAATTTTTTTTTTTGTTTTGGGTTTTGGGGTTTTGGGGGGAAAAAAATTTCCCCGGGGAAAAAAACCCCCCAAAAAAAAATTTAATTTTAAAAAAAGGGGGGGGGGAAAAAAAAAAAAGGGGGACAAAAAAAAGGGGGGGAAAAAAAAAAAAAGGGGGTTTCCCCCGGGAAAAAAAAAATTAAAATTTTTTTTTAAAAAAAAAAAAGGGCCCCCTTTTGGGAAAAAAAAAAACCCCCAGAAACCCCCCCCCCAAAAAATTTTTGGGGTTTTTTCCCTTTATTAAAAAGGGGGGGTTTAAAAAAAAAAAAAACCCCCCCCAAAAAAAAAAAAAGGGGGTTAAAAAATTTTGGGGGGTTAACCTTTTGGGGAAAGGGGGAAAAATTTTTAAAAATTTTTTGGGGGGAAAAAAAAAAAAACCCCTTTAAAGGTTTAAAAAAACGGGGTTAGGAAAATTCCCAAAAAAAAGGGAATTTTTTTCGGGGGGGGTTTGTTTTAAAATTTTTTTTTTTTTTCCCTTTCCCCCCCAAAAAATTTTTTTTAAAAAAAAAGGGGGGGGGAAAAAATTTTTAAAAATCCCCCTTTTTTTTTAAAAATTTTTAAAAAAAAACCCCAAAAAAATTTTTTTAAATTTTT
Source organism: Phyllomedusa bahiana (assembly GCA_025379985.1). Taxonomy (NCBI): domain Eukaryota; kingdom Metazoa; phylum Chordata; class Amphibia; order Anura; family Hylidae; genus Phyllomedusa; species Phyllomedusa bahiana. The sequence goes on from JAODAL010002472.1 coordinate 56,033, forward strand.
CCCAAAAAGGGGGGGGGCCCTTTTTTTTTTATTTTTTTTAAAAAAAAAAAATTTATAAAAAATTTTTTTAAAAAAAACCCCAAAAAACCCCCCAAAAAAAAAAAAAAAGGGCCGGGGAAATTTTCCCCAAAAAAAAAAATTTTTTTTCCTTTAAAAAACTAAAAATTTTTTTAATTTTTAATTTAAAAAAAAATTTTCCAAAAAAAAGGAAAAAGGGAAAAGGGTTGGGGTTTTTTTCCCTTTAAAAAACCCCCCCCTTTTTGGGGGGGGGCTTTGGGTTTGGGTTTTTTAAAAATTTTTCCCCCGGGGGAAAACCCCCCCCCCCCCCGGAAACCCCTTTTTTTTTTTTTTGGGAAAAAGGGGGGGGTTTTTTTTTTTTTTTTTAAAAAAACCCCCCAAACCAAAAAAATTTTTTTGGGTTTTTTTTAAAAAAAAAAGGGGGGGGCCCCAAATTTTTTTAAAAAAGGGGTTAAAGGGGGGGTTAAAAAAAAACAAAAAATTTTCCCCCCTTTTTTTTTAAACCGGGAAAAAAAACCCCGGGGGGGTTTTTCCAAAAAAATTAAAAAATTTTAAATTTAAAAAAGGGAAAAATTTTTTTTTATTTTATATATATATTATATACACACCCATACACACAGTTGAAACCAGAAGTTTACATACACTTTAAAAAGAACATATGCATTTTTTCTCATATTGGCATAAAATCAGAATAAACCTTACCCTTTTTTAAGCGATTGGGATTCCCCACAATTTTTTTATATTTGCCAAATCCCAGAAAAATGAGAGAGAATTGTGGTTTTGCCACAATTCATTTAATACCCCGCACCCAGTCTTTAGCTCTGTGTCTCAAAAGGTGGCGTGGTGATTTTTTGATTTGCTTATCAGTGACCCCCAGGATGACATCACCGGCCTTTCCTTCTTAGTAAGAAAGTCGGGTTTAGTGTAGAGCTGGGGAGTGCACAATGGTTTTTTTTTCTCTTTATCGATGCACAAACCTCCTTGAGGCTTCTTTTTATTTATTTATTTGCACTGTTTGACGAATACAAAGGGAGTCAGGGACAGGGTAGAGTGATATCTAACAAATATCGTGGCACACTAAAGCTAAGTAAAACCTCAAAGTATTTGGAATATTGAAAATGATTACTGCTAAGTAAAATATGAAAACCTGGGACTCTTATTTACGTTTTTGTAAAAGATTGTTTTTAAGCTCACCCCCCAAAAACGTCAAGGGGACCCCGAGCAGGTGAGTCCCTACACTGAACAGTTACCTCCAAAGGCAATCCAGACTGCAACTTCGGGAAAGGGTAGGAACTAGAAAACTGGTTCATCCTGCACGGGTTAAAAAGAGGCAGCTGAGTGCAGCAAGCCAATGAGATTGAAAATCTAAAAATGAACTATAAAACGAAATCTCATTGGCTTGCTGCCTCAGCTGTCTTTTAACCAGTGCAGGATGATCCCGTTGCTAGTTCCTCCTTCCCCCGAAGTTGCGTTGGATTGACGCCCAGTGAGGGGAAACTTTTTTAGTGTAGGGATCACCTGCTCGGGTCCCCTTGACGTTTTTTGGGGGTGGGCAAACAATCTTGGGTCAAATACTGTTAAATAAGGTCCCAGGTTTTTATATTTTCCTTGCAGTATGGGTTTTCAATATTCCTATATCTTTGAGGGTTTTATTAGTCTTTAGTGTTTTCCACTGATTTTTGGGTTTGTTATGTATTTCCTTTTTTTAGTTGCACCTATGCTTGCTTTTTCCAGAAATTTTTTTTAGATGTGCACGTTCCATTACGTTTTTTGGGTTGAGTGACAGAACCCGGGTTTTTAAAATCAGTAGCTGCCTGGGAAGGAAGTGAGTTAACATTGCGAACGGATGATAAGCTTCAGCCCCGGCGTATCCCCTGGAACGAGCTGTAAAAATGGATCACTAAGGAGCGATGAAACAAAAACAGTGGGGAATTTTTAAAATCATAAGAATGGTAAAAAATGTTAATTTTTTAAATTTTTTAAAGCTTTTCACGTCTTTTTATTTCTGGAAAAACCCCCTTTAACCCATTATTTTTATTTTCAGTGAAGCAAAAGTTTCCATACACTAGGATTCTTGCCTTTAAAAAATTTTGGGCACCCCATATGATGAAGTTATGTCTTTGGAAGCTTTGTAGGTTTATTGGCAACTCGGGAGTTAATAGGGGGCCCCAACCTTGGATGTATTTTAAAGCACATGCTTCTGTGTGTAACATCTGGGAAATTTAAAATTAATCAGCCAAGATAGCGGAAGTGAATTGTGGACTTGCACAACTTGGTTCACCCTTTGGGGCAATTTCCAGATCCTGAAGGTCTTTGTGGTTTCCTTTGCTCGCACTTGCCTTTTCAGCTTTGTCCATCTTTTTCAATAGGATTAGATCAGGGCTTTGTGACCCACTAAAAAACATTGACTTGGTTTCCTTAATTTACTTTGTGTCAGTTTGGCAGTATGCCTCGGTCATTGTCCATTTGGAAGACCCATTTCGGCCCCAAGCTTTAATTCCTGGTGATGTCTTAAGATGTTGCTTCAGTATTGCCACATAATCTTCTTTTCTCATGATGCCATCTCTTTTGTGAAGTGCACCAATTCCTCCTGTAGGCAAACAACTCCACAAAAGGAAGCTGCCACCCCCACAGTTGGGAGGGTTTTTGGCTTCTAAATTCTACTTTTTTTCCCTCAAGCGTAACAATGGTCTTAGACCAAACGGGTTTAATTTTGTTTTGTCAGCCTCAGCCAGGTCTCCCAAAATTCGTTTTTTTTTTCCTTGTGCATATGCAAACATTAATCTGGCATTTATATGAGGCACCTTCCGGTATCTGGAAATTGCACCCAGGGATGAACCAGAGTTGTGAAAGTCCACAATTCACTTCCTGCTATCTTGGCTGATTTAGTTAGACTTTCCCATGATGTTACACACAGAAGCAGTGTGCTTTAAAATACATCCACAGGTGTGTCTCTAGTTAACTAAAAAATATCTCTCTCATTATTCTGGCATTTGGAAAATATAAATAATTTTGGTAATCCTAATTGACCTAAAACGGTTCAGGTTTATTCTGATTTCATGTCAGATGGTGAGAAAAACATGCAGACGTGTCTTTCTATATCGTGTATGTAAACTTCTGGTTTCAATATATACACACACACGCACACACAGTTGCATCCAGAAGTTTACAAGTTTACTAACATGAAAATCGTGATGGTCCCACAGATTCTCAATTGTTTTCAAATCCGGGAAAATAGGGGGCAAGTATATGACTTGGAAGTCTTGGTCATGCTCTTCTAACCAATGTCAGACATATATGTGTGTGTTTAACTTTTTGATGACAACTAATGTTTAACTATGAAATTAGGATGGTATATACCCTGATCAGCCATGGCATTAAATATATGATTAAGGGTGCTGCTAACCCGAAACGCGTAGGCCTTTTATTACTCACCTAATGTAAATCTTATTTTGATTAGTGCTGGCTCTCCATCGTTTCGGAAATGTAACATAAAATATACCGTGTAGGTACGGCTTGTGTTGCCAACAGATCTAATCTTTCAAAGTATGTTATCCACAAAACCTTTGAAGTTTTGTTCAGGTGTTTGGCACCAAGAAGATAGCAGCAGATATTTAAGGACAGTGAGCTGTAAGGAGGGGACTTCATGGATTGGACTTATTTTTCTAGCACATTCTACAAGTGAATGATCCAAATAAGATTTGGGAAATTTTGGAAAAAAACCTTGAACTGTTTGTACACACAATTTGTTCAGGAATAGTTTTAGAAATATAATCTGCAACATTGGCGCCAGGTGCGTAACTATAATTCATAAGGCCACATAACAAAATTCGCAATGAAAATAAACTAAAACAGCAAAATAAGCAGCATTAATTAAAGGTATAAATAAAACCACCATGTACCAAAGAACCCACATAGTAGGGCTGGAGAGTAAAAACTACCAACTATTTATTCCCTAAAAAAGTAAAAATATTCTTGCACCTGAAGGCCTCGTTCACACGGCTTATTTCTCCGCGGATTGGCGCCGTACTCTGCGCCGGATTTGCGCTGCAGTACAGCGCCAATCCGTCGGAGTCATTACGGTAATCCACTGCTCTCATAGAGAACAGTGGATTCCGTCGCTCCTCCCCGCTCGGCGAATCCGCCGCGGGGGGAGAAAGTGACATGCACATTATGTACGGCGCGCACGCGCCGTAAACAATGCATTGTCTATGGGGCCGGGGAGCGGCGCCCCCGCCGCACTCCGGTCCCGCCCCCGTCCCTTATTCACGCCGGATTTGTGAGCGCACAAATCCGTCGGGAATAAGCCGTGTGAACACGGCCGAATGGGACCCCTCAAACTCTGGGGCTCACAGCAATCTCTATGGCTGTTACGGCTTTAGATACGCCCATTATTGATGGCTAAGTCCTACCTCTGTTTTCTAGAACCAATTTGAATATTTAAGTTTCAGCAGAGACTTACTGCTTGTAAGTTGTCTTCACAAATGTTTATGATGCTCTCTCTTTAAGAAGAAACTTTGCCCCATTACATCTATATAGTTAAATACTGTACCTATTCTGTACTTTAGAATGCAAAAGCGGAGTTTCATTAATCAGCTGGTATAACTCAGCCGAGATCTCCTTACACATCATAAATCATTACCCTTTCTTCATCTGACCTGTTAAGCCCACTAAATAGAAGAACATCTTGGCTGTCCTGATCTAGTTTAACCCCTTTCTGCATAATGACATAACTATAGAAAAAGTCCAAATTATCAGCACCGGGCTGGCAAGTGAAGAGGAACTTTTTTAGAAAAAACTGGCGATATGAAAAAGAATAAAAACATCCATAGGCAGGCAAGCAAATCAGAGAGACATGATGGAGAAAGTTGCTGACATGTTTCGGGCGATATAGCCCCCTTAGTCGTAGCGATACTCAATTAGAAAACCAGCCTTGATCTAGTGTGAAAAGATCAATCAATTAAAAAAAAACAAGAAAACCAGAGGAATTTCTCTTACCTGAAACCATAACGCTGTCGCCATGTGCCACGCAATGCGTTCCACTTCAAGCCACTTCTGCCTTCTGGTGACGTGTGTATTGTTTTCAGTTTACACATGGCGGCAGCGTTATGGTTTCAGGTAAGAGAAACTCTTACCTGACATCCTCTCTCCTCTCAAGTAGCTACTGTCAGTCTATGATCTGCTTAGTAATCTCACACACTCACTGCTGAGCAATAGTTCAACCCCATGTGTTTTTATTTTACTCCTGTTCTCTATAATCCTTAGTAATGCAGAGCAAGTAAATCAAAAGAAAAAAGAAACCTCAATCAGGTATGTGCATTGAGAAAAAAAAATTTGGTTTGTTTTCCCCTTTCTACTAAATTGAGGATAATCCACACTTATATGTGCAAAAGATAGACGTACATTCATTTTATTTTTGGATAACACAAATTTCTACTATGATATGCCACCTGAGGAGACTGCTGTCTTCAACAATGAACAAATCACGGAGGCCAGCAATTCCATGGATAATTTTCTGAGATGAGTTGAGGTGTCATTGCATCCTTGAAGTCATTATAGTAAACTGGACTCTCAAAAGGTTTGTTTTTATTCTTAATTGGAGATAATGACTCTCATTGTGGTTCCTTCGAATTTCAGAGTCTAACAAAGGCCTTTAAAATAATTTGAACGTAACGCTAGTGAGGCAGTCTTTAGATTGAAAAGAACAGTAACTGTTTGGGTTGTATGTATGTTAAGGAACTTTGCTTCTTAAATTAATGGAAAAATAAATCAAATATTGATTCATAGGTCTATCTGGCTCCCTGTATCTTGCTTACAGATCCAAAACCACTCTCCGTGAGAAATATGTAATAATCATTGTCGTCTGGAAGGGGGTGAATAATTCAACTGCACAGTGTATAGTGGTAACATTTTTTCCACCAACATCACAAATAAATCAAATTTTAATTTAGCATCACCTTTATGTTCACAGAGCATTTAAATGTAACCATTTGTAGCAGGCAAAGCAGCCATGATATGAAGGCTAAGTTCACACGGCTTAAACTGGGGTGCATTTCGGTCCGTATTTCGTGCCGTACTGCGCTCAATACGGGGCGAGATACGTCCCAGTCATTACGGTAATCCACAGTTCTCATAGAGAACTATGGATTACGTCTCCACTTCCCACTCGTGCAATACGCCGCGGGGGGAGATAATCGCCGCGAGCTCCCGAACACACGGCGTAATTGTGGGGCACAATTACGCCGTGTGAACATAGCCTTAAAGGGAACCTGTCACAGGGATCATGGTATTTGTTTTGCTGGCAACATGTCTTAGAGCAAGAGGAGCTGAGCAGATTGATCTATAATTCTGTGGGGAAAGACCCAGCAAAAATTAAACATTTTTTTTTTTTAAAATTTCCTTTATTTTCTGTATGTACATTATAAAAGGGAAAAAGCTGTCAATCCCTGATAACACCCCTACTGGACCCCTAAAGCTGAGAAAGGGGGGGAAATTTTAAAATTAAATAAAATACAATTTTGGGCTAAATTTTTTTTACCCCCCAAACAATTTTAATCTATGCCCTTCAGATTTTCCCTGAAATAACTTTGGCTGTTCCCAGACCCAGTTAGCTTGTTAAAATGGACAGGTTCCCTTTAAAAGGCCCCCATTGGTGCATAAGAGATGAAGACCAAGGTCAGAGTTTAAACCCCAACCCTTTTTGTCCAAATCCCATTGTAATCATTCACTGAACAAGATGTTTGGCTAGGAGAAGTTTAAAGGGACTGGCAGGGTTGAGAGTGCCTGTTGCTTTTTTTAAAAGTTAAAATCAAAAAAAACAATTGGTTTTGCACAGGGGGAAAAACTTTGTTTAAAAACAAATGCACACTGGTGTGGCGCAATTCATATAGACATTACCCAAAAATTTTGAAAAAGGACCCAATAGAGGTAAACAATTGGGTAGGACCCCCTGCAAAAGGGTCCCCTTGATGATTGGGAGGGGGGCTTAAGCATTTTTTTGGGAAAAGTGTGAACTGAGAACCTCAAATTTTTTTTATGTTTTTTAGTTAGCAGTAATTTCTTTTTTTCCAAAATTTTTTATTTGCCCCTTTGGGGGTTTTTTAGTCCATAATGTGCCCCTGTTTTTTTTAAATTTTTTGGGAATGTCTAAAATGAATTGCTGCCAAACCCGTGGGGCATTTGTTTTTTCAAAAAAAAAGTTTTTCCTTTTGCAAAACCCCTTGTTGTTTTTGATTATATATATGTAGGGAGGGGGTGGTAGTCTCCATTTTTTGGGGTTTGCCACCCCCCAATTCCCCGGTTTTAAAACCCGTGCAGTGTTCTTTGAAGGAGGTATCTTCGCTCCCCAGGGATGCAGGTTGAAAGGACCCAATAGGGGGTAAAAATGCGTAGGCCCCCCCCGCAAATTGAGGTCCCTTGTTTATTGGGAGGTTTGGGCCTTTTAAGGGATTTTTGGCCCCAAAAAATTGGGGAAAATTTAGAACCTCCATTTTTTTTTTGTATTCTAGTTTGCCCGTTTTTGCTTTTTTTAAAAATTTCCTTTTGTCCAAATTTTCCCGGGTTTTTTAGTCCTTATTTTGCCAATGTTTTTGAATTTGTTTAAAGTCTTTTAGAATTTCTGCCACACCGTGTGCATTTGTTTTTTCAAAAAAAAGTTTTTCCCTGTGCAAAAACCAATTGTTGTTTTTTTATTAATTTTTTGTAGGGAGGGTGGTAGTCTATTTTTGGGGTTTGCACCCCCCCCAAAATTCCCCCCGGGTTTTAAAACCCGTGCGTGTTCTTTGAAAACGGTATCTTCGCCCCCCTAAGGTAGCAGGTTGAAAAACCCAAATTTGAGGTAACAATAGGTAGGCCCCCTGCAATTGAGGTCCCCTTGATGATTGGGAGGTGGGCTTTAAACAAATTTTTTTGGGCCAAAAAAAGTGAACTGAGAACCTCAAAATTTTTTTCCCTGTATTCTAGTTTGCGTAATGCTTTTTTAAAATTTTTCCTTTGTCCCCTTTGACGGGTTTCCCTTTGGGCCATTTGTGCCCTGTTTTTTTAATTTGTAATGTTATTATGAATTGTGCCACAACCGTGTGACTTTGTTTTTTTAAAAAAATGTTTTTCCATGGGGCAAAAACCAAATTTTTTGTTTTTGATTAATATTTGTAGGGAGGAGTGGGTAGTCTCCATTTTTGGGGTTTGCCCCCCCACCCATTCCCCCGGTTTTAAAACAGGCGTGTTCTTTGAAGCAGGTATCTTCCCTAAGGTTTGCAGGGCGTAAAAAGGGCCCAATAGAGGGAACTTTAGGTTGGACCCCCCCCGCCCCTTGAGGTTCCCCCTTTATTTATTGGGGGGTGGGCTTAAGGGATTTTTTTGGGCCCAAAAGGGGTGAATGAGAACCTCAAATTTTTTTTATGTATTTTAGTTAGCCAAATAATGCTTTTTTCCCAAATTTTTCCCATATCCCCTTTGACGGTTTCCCCTTTGTTTTATAATGTGCCACTGTTTTTGAATTTTTTAATGTCTTTGAATTGCTTTCCAAACCAGGGGTGATTTGTTTTTTTTAAAAAAAAAGTTTTTTCCGTGCAAAAAAAAAAAATTGTTTTTTTATTTATATATGTAGGGGGGGGTGGGTATTTTCCATTTTGGGGGTTTTTCACCCCACCCCCTTCCCCAGGTTTTTTTAAACCCGTGCGGGGTTCTTTGAAAACGGTTTCTTCGCTCCCTAAGGTATGCTGGTCTGAATAGGACCCAAAAAGAGGTAACAATTTGGTAGGACCCCCCTGCACTTGAGGTTCCCCTTGGGTGATTGGGAGGTGGGCTTAAGCAAATTTTTTGGGCCCAAAAATGTGAATTTAGAACCTCAATTTTTGGGCATGATTTCTAGTTAGCGGGAAAAGCTTTTTTCCCAAATTTTTCCCAGTACATTTTACGGGTTTCCTTAGTCCATAATGTGCCAAGTTTTTTTGAATTTGTAATGTCTATATGAATTGCTGCCACACCAGGTTTTGCATTTGTTTTTTTAAACAAAATTTTTTTTTCCAAAGTGCAAAAACCCAAAAATTGTTTCTTTAAATTTTATATAGGGAGGGAGGGGGGGGTTGTCTCCCTTTTGATGTTTGCACCCCCCCCACTTTTCCCCGGGTTTTAACCAGTGCAGTGTTTTTTTGAAGCAGGTTTTCTTCGCTCCTAAGGTATGAGGGTCTGAATAGGACCCAAATAGAGGTAAAAAATAAAGGGGGACCCACCCGCAATTGAGGTCCCCTTGATGATTTGGGGGGGTGGGCTTTTTAAGGGATTTTTTGGGCCCAAACCCGTGGGGAAAATGAGGGAATCTAATTTTTTTAAAAGTATTCAGTTTTCAGTAATTTCTTTTTCCAAATTTCCTAAGTCCCATTTGACGGTTTTTCCCTTTGTCCATAATGTGCCACTGTTTTTTTAATTTTTAATGTCTATATGAATTGCTGCCACACCCGTGTGCATTTGTTTTTTAAAAAAAATTTTTTCCATGTGCAAAAAAACCAAATTTTTGTTTTTTTAAATTTTTATATATGTTTGGGAGGAGTGGTAGTCTCCCTTTTTGGTGTTTTTACCCCACCACTTCCCAGGTTTTTTAAAAAAGTGGGAGGTTTTGAAGCAGGTTTTCTTCGTCCCCAAAGGGGGGCAGGTCTGAATAGGACCCAATAGGGGTAACAAAAGCGTTTGGAACCCCCTGCACTTTAGGTTTTCCTTGATGATTTGGGGGGTTTGGGGTTAAGGGATTTTTGGGGCCAAAAATGTGAATGAGAACCCCAAATTTTTTTCATGTATTTGTTAAAAGTAATTTCTTTTTTTAAAATTTTTTTATGTCCCCTTTGACGGTTTCCCTTTGTCCCCTAATGGCCAAAAATTTTTTTAATTTGGTTTTAAAAATCTATGGGGACTAAGGAACGAGCAAGGGCTTTGGGAATTTTAATTTAAACTCCTGGAAAAGTGCTCCCCCGTCACTGTCTAGGCTATAGACCTGAAAGGGCAAAAAGGCCTTTTCGCCAATCAAAATCTTTCCACAGTCGGTTTTTGGTTAAGGAAAAATTTGGGGAAAGGGTTCCCACATTCTGACAATTGATGGGGTTTTTTTCAGTATTTTCCAAAATCCCCTTTTCAATCTAAAATTTTGGAATCTCCAAAAAAAGATTTTTTTTGGAGTGCCCTTCTAAGTAGTGGCATTGTACGGGGAATCATTTCCCTTCTCCAACCCTTTCACCCCTTTAAATACAAAATGAAATGATTTCCAGTGAATCTTCTCTTCATTTTTATTGAAAAACACAGACATATTGAAAGAATCTGTGTAGTTCTGAACAACCTTCCCAAGGGCATATATCTCACCTACACAGGAGCCTGTTTTTATTTTCTTTTAAAAGAAGGGTTTTTTTTAAAGGCAATGTTATTAGGGGGGCAAAAGAGGGCAGAAAGATACAACGACTTTTCACCTCACAGGGAAAATGCCCCTTTGCCTAAGGGTTTTTATATGGTGTCACTTTTCGTTCTTTTTAACTTAAAAAAATATGTGCCCCCTTATATATAGCTCTTACAAACAACCCCCCCTACTGTTACTCTTTCACCCTGCTAAAACTTTTTTTTAAAACTGTGCTGCAAAAAAGGGTCTTTTGTTTCCCAAGTTGGACTTTTTTTCCCATTAGCCAGCAAAATTTAAAATAAACAAAAAATGCAGGGCCATCACGGTGCAAATTACCATGTTATCATGTAAGGTCATATGGAAGAATAACCCGTTTTGATTTTTTGGGAAACAAAAAGAGCATGGAAGAACATATGGTTTATAGCGGGATTTTAAAACCAGTTTCTCTTTTAATTATCGATTCTTAACCCAAAACCCAAAAAAGCCATTAAAAAGCAGAAGAAAAAAAGTTAAAGATTACATTCTGGCCCGTTGGTTCATGGTAAAATTCGTCAGGTTTATGTTTGCTACATCTGCAGTATGTCAGTTTATCAATAAATGTGTCTTCCGTAATGATACAAGCTAAAAATTACTTTTAAAAAATTTTTGGAAATTTTTGGGGCTTTTTTGGTTTGGGGAAATTTCGGATGAACATAAAATTTTTTTTTAAAATGTACTAAAAAAAGATGCTCTTATCTTTAAAAAATGCCATGTCCCCTTTTTCAGTGTTTCTTTTACATTTAGCAAAAACCTTGCTGACCTTTTAAAGGGGAACCCTGTCCATAGATTACCCCCCCTTTGCGGGAGGACAGCCACGGGCTAGACCAGACATGTGTTTCCAGAGCTGGGGGTCCCTCTTCTGAAAAAAGGGGATGCGGGGCTTTTTAGATTTTTTAATGCTAAAAATTCTTATTCATGGGGCCGGTTTTGGGCCCCCCCACCAAAGGCAAACCCCCCGCCTAATGACATTTTTATTCATGGTTCTACCTTTTCCCAAAGTGGTTGGTTAAAGAGGGCCCTTTGTCCCCCAAAGGTTTTGTTTTGTATGTAAAATAAAGGGGACTATACACAAAGCCTTTTTAAAAAAACCCTTTTTGGGCAAAAAAGGAAAAAAAGGGTAAACCCCTTTATAATAAAGCTGTTATACTTTTTTTAGTATTTGAAAAATGGCTGAAAAGGGTTAAAAATTTTAATTTTTGGGCCCCCAGGAAGAGTCCAAAAAAAATCAGTAACATTTTGCAAAAACCCAAACCCCCCTTTATTGAAATTTAAAGTTTGGCCGTTGTTTTGGGAAACCCGCCATGTGTTTGGGGTCTTAATGCACGAGCAAAATTTACAACCCTCTTCAGTAAAACTTCAGTTGTTAAACCCTCCCCTGCTGAAAGCCCTGAGGTTTTATTTGTAAAAGGGGGCATCAGGGTAGCTTTCCCCTGATGCTCCCCTAAAACCCCACCACCCTTTCCCGGCCGCGGCCCGGCAATACTCTCGAAAGTTTTCATGGGAACTGTTAAAGAAGGGGAGCCCCGAGAACTAAGGGGAAGGAGGCCGGGGGTTTAGGGGGAAAGCCGCGGGGTCCGCCCCCTCCCTCAAAGAAAACCCAAGCAAAAGACAGATGATTTGTTCTCAGAGGAATGGGGGGCAGATTTTGTCCCAGGGGGAGATGGGGGGCCCAGTGATTTGGCAGGGGAGAGGGGTGGCAGAGATTTTGCGCAAAAGGGGGAATGGGTTTTGGCAGAGTTGTGCGCGGGGGGAAATGGGTGGCGGGAGAGTATGCGGGGGAGATGGGGGGGGCAGAGGTGTGCAAGGAGATGGGTGGCAGTGAGTGCGCAGAGGAGATGGGGGGCCCGAGTGCGCAGAGGAAGGGGGGTGGCAGGGGAGTGCCAAAAGGGAGATGGGGGGCGGGAGAGTGGCAGGGGAGTGGGTGGAAAGAAGTGCGCAGGGGAGAGGGTTTGGCAGAGAGTGGGGCGGGGGAGATGGGGGGAAAGAAGGTGGCAGGGGGAGAGGGGTTGGCAGAGAGTACGAAAGAGGAGAGGGGTTTGGCAGAGAGTACGCAGAGGAGAGGGGTGGAAAGGGAGTACGCTGGATTTGGGGTGGCGGGAGAGTACCGGGGGGGAAAGGGGTGGAAAGAAAAGGAAACGCAGAGGAGATGGGTGGCAGAGAGAAACGCGGGAGGAGAGGGTGGCGGGAGAGTAGGGCAGGGGAGTTTGGGTGGCAGAGAGAAAGCCAGAGGAGATGGGTTGGCAAGATTTCCCCAAGGGGAGATGGGGGGGAAGAGAGTACGCAGGGAGATGGGTGGCAAGAGTGCCCCAGGGGGGAAAATGGGTGGCAGTGGGGGGCAGAGGAGTTGGGTGGCAGAGTGTGTGGGGGCAGAGGAGATGGGGGGAAAGAAGTTTTTGGGGTCCAAGGGAGATGGGGGGCAGGGGAGTACACAGAGGGATTGGGTGGAAAGTGTGTTGTGCAGAGGGATGGGTGGCGAGAGTACACAGAGGAGAGGGGTGGCAGAGGGTGAAGAGGAGATGGGTTTGGCAAAGAGTGCGCAGAGGGATGGGGGGTTGGGGTTTTAAACAGGGGGGAGGGGTTTGGGCGAGTGGGGTGAGGGAGGGGGAAGGGGGGTTGGCAGAGGGGACACAAAGGGAATTTGGGTTGGGCAGAGTGTCCCAGAGGAAAAATGGGTGGCAAAGAGTGCGCAGGGGGAGATGGGGGGAGGGGAGTAAACAGAGGAGAGGGGTTTGGCAGAAAAGGGGTCGCAGGGGAGATGGGTGGCAAGTGTGTTGCGCAGGGGAGTGGGTGGAGAGAAATGTGCGGGGAAAGGGGGGTTTTGGCCCAGGGGTATGTGCAGGGGAAGAGGGGGGGAAAGAGTATTGTCCCGGGAGGAGATGGGGGGCCGAGTATGTGCAGAGGAGTTTGGGGGGCCAGAGTATGTGCAGAGGAGATGGGGGGCCCAAAAGTGTGTGCGCAGGGGAGGGTGGGGCCCACAGTGTGTGTTTTTCATTGTGGGGGGCGAGGTGTGTGTGTATTTCCCAGTGGGGGGTTCGGGGGGTTGGTGTGTGTGGGGGGTGGGGGTGTGGGGGTTTCAGTGGGGAGGGGTGCGTTGTGTGGGGGGCGGGGGGTTGTGTGTTTGAGCCCGGGGGGGAGGGGTTGTGTGGGAGGGGTGTGTTTTTGGGAAAGGGAAAGGGGGGTTTTGGAGTTTTTTTCCCACTTATCTTCGTCCCTTTGCTCCGCCCCCGGGCCCCCCGCGGTCTCAAAGGGGCGGGAGACGGGTTTACAAGGGGTAAAGTTGCCCTCTGTCCCCCTTTTCTCCGGGCCCCCGTGGTCTGTTTTTTGGTGGTGCAGGGGCAGGCGGGCCGAAAGGGAACAACTCTGGGGGATTGCCTATGGCAATAGAAAAATTAAAGAATCCCAGGAAGGGCTTTTGGACACCCCCACCCCCAAAAAAAAAGGTGGAAACCCATTTTATTCCTTTTCCGGAAATTGGATTTTTACCTTTTGGGGGAGGGGTGTCACCCCAGCTTTTTTTAGATGCGGGAAAAGGGTACCCACCCTATGTGTATGGTGCAATGTTTGTTTATTTACGGGTTTCCCCCCATTTGGACTACGTGGGTTTTCCGTGGACAAAAGTGGGGTTTAACCTTTGGATTTTTTTTTCTTAAATAAAATGGTTAAAGAGGGGGGTTGCCCGGGGAATGTTTTTTTAAAAAAAAAATTTTTTTTTTCTTTGAATTTGTTTGTGTTTTTTTAAAATACAATTCCAAGTGTTTAGTAGTGGGGGGTTTTGGGACCGACCCCCTCTTCTTTTACTTTTGGGCTCGGGGTTTTGGTGTCACCCAGATTTTGTTTCTTTTTGGTAAGGCTGACATTTTAACCCGTGTCACTATTTCCCCCAATTACCCCTTTACCCCCAAAAGGGGGTTTTACGGGGAGGGGGCCTGGAAACCCATCAGAAGTGGACCCCCCAAATTGTAAGGCCCCGTTTTGGGACAGTTTCAGGGGTTTTTTTTAGAAGGGGAAAGAACCAGATCAATGGTTCCCCCCATTCGGGTAGTTAAGGGGGCGCCGCGGTTGGTTTTTCCCTTTTTGGGCCGGGGAAATGGAAATTGGGGGGGACCCCATGTCATTTTTTTCTGAAAAAGTTTTTTAAAATTTAAATTGAAAATTTTCACACGGGCCCCACTTTTAAGGTTAAATAGGGGGGTCCCGAGTTTTAGGATTTCGAAAAGTAAATGATTTTTTTTAAAAAAAAATTAAGAAAAAGTTCCCCCCTTTTTTTCCCCAAAAAACCAAAGGCCAAAGGTAAAACCAACAGCTCCCAGCCTGCAAAATAAAAATGGGAGGGCCCAATTAAACCCCTGGTCCCTTCTCATTCTAAAAATATCCCCCCGCAGCCGCCCCCCAGAAGCGACCTCACATAAGGGGGGTCCACTTTTTTGGACGGTTACCGGTTTTTCCCAGTACCCCTTTTTGCTTTGGAAACTGGGGCAAAAGTGACACAGGGTTAGGGGTATGGGGGGGATGAAAAAAACTACTGCTGGTTGACACCAACCCGAGCGCTAGTAATGGAAGGCTTTCTGTCAAATCCCGCCTTTTACTAAAAATGAAAATTACATGGAAAAAAAAAAAAGCCCCAATTTTACAAAAAAAAAACTTTTATTTAAATGAACACTCCCCGACATCAGCCCTTTTTTCCCATTTTATTACAGAAATCAACCCCAACTTTTGGTCCAACATAATCCATGACCCCCGAAAATAGCCCAAAGGGGAAAACCTGTATGAATATAAGAACTTTAAAAAAAAAATTAAAGTAAAAAACCAATATCCTGCATCCCCTAAAGATCATTCCCCTCAATTTGATCTTTCGGGGGGTGCAGGGTACGGAGTTCAAAACCCGCACAATAATTTTTTTTTGGGGAGGGGCAAGGGGGCCCGCCGTTGCAAAAATCTCCTGGGGGAAGGTTTCCTTAATGCTCCCCCAAAGAGATTGTAAACTGTGGGTCTGTACCCTTTTACTCCCAAACTCCCCACCTTTTTGATATGCATCCTTGATTTCCAACACAAAACACAACACCCCATCACCCCATAAACCCCCCATCAATACCCCATAATCCTCTCACCCCCTCCCGTTTTCCACTCCACCTACCCCCCATAAAATTCCAACTACACCTCCCACTATCCCCCCCTTTTTTGCTTTTACAGAGGGTTTGGGTTTCAGGTAGGGAATGCTGAAAAAAATAGAATTCTAAAGGGGCTTGTGTGGGTTTAAATTTTGCAGGGCGAGGGCATGGTTTTTGGGAAAAAAGTTTATCTTTGGGCAGGTGGAAAGAAAAGGGAAAAAATAACAATTAGTCCCCAGGAGCGGGCTTTCCGGGGAGTCCTTAAATGTTAATCACTGGATCCCCTTAAGTGTCTGCAGAGCCTGTGTACATGGTATTTACCACTGTATTTTAAACACGTATGGTGGGGAAAAATTGATTGTAATTTAATGGGTTTTTGGTTTTAGGCCAGTTTTTTTAGTATCTCCCAACTTTTCCGGAAAGTGAATAAGCTAACCGACAGTCCCCGGAAAAAAACGGGTGCGCCCAAAAACCCCGCTTTCATCCAGATTGTAACACAGGTTTGGTGGCTAGGGGTGGCTTTTTAAAAAAGGGGGGGGTGGCTTTACCCTCAAGAAGGGGGGTGGTTAAAGGAAATTTTTGCCGGGGGCACGCCGCACCCCAAATTCCTGCTTTTTTTTTCTTTCAAAAGGGTTGGGGAAAATTTAAAATGTTTTGGTTTTAATTGTATTTAATTTTGTGTTTTATAAAGTGTGTAAAAATGTATGTTTTGTCTAAGTTATGTCTGGGTTTTGTGTATATGCTTATTTATGTGTATGTAAAATGTCTGTATATTGGTTGTTTTTATGTTTAAATTTCTGTTTTTATGATATTTTTTGTATACATATATGTATTTTTGTTGTATTTTGGGGTGTAAAATGGTCTGTGTAGATTTTACATTGTATATTGTAAGTACATGTATGTGTTTATACATGTGTGACATGTAAATTTTAGTTTAATATATATATTTTTTGTGAGTGTATTATTGCTTTAGTGTATTTTATGTAAATTAGTATGTTTTTTGTATGTTTTTGTGCTTTCAAAAGTGCTTTTATTTATGTGTGAATATATTTTTTTAAAATTCATGTGTGTTTTTTTTGTAAAATATTTTGTGTAATATGTATATGAGTTTTTTAAATTTTGTGTGGGTTTTGTATGTTTAATTTTAATATTTCGTTTTAAAAAAACCCCTCTGTGTGTATAAACGTGTGTATATATTTAAAACATATACACACACATATAATTAAACATTTAAAATTTAATATTTCCAAAACCATTTTGGGGCCTTTTCAAAGGGCAAATGGACAAATACCCGGGCCGGGTTTTTCCGGGCCGGGTTTTTTTTCCCGTTTTGCGGCCCTTTCCCCAAAGCCCGCGGGAGGAGGCGGCTTTTCCCCCGCGATGGGTTGGGGGAAAAAGCCCTCCCCCCTCCCATTGAGATTTCACATGTTCCCTCCCGGGAAAACCCGGGGGAAGAAATTTTTGCATGGGTTTAATGTTTTGTCGCCGGGCGGAAAACCCTGCGGGGGGGGATGCTTCCCCGGGTTTTTTCCCTAGAGCACAATTGTGCTCATTTTTTGGGCCGGGGTTTTTCAAAAGGCGGGGCTTTAAAAAACCCCCAAACCCGGCCCGAAAAACCGGCCGAAAAACCCTTTTCCAGTGGGGGGAAAGCCCTTTAAAGTAAATAAAGGCCAGTTACAAAAGGGGGTTATTTGGCCGACGAAAAAGCGGGAGGTTTCCCCCCCCAAAGACCCCTTCATTTTTTCACCAGCCCCGTACACGCCGGTTTAAAAAAGGGGCATTTCCCTTTTCTCCCCGCCCGGGTTTTCCCCAGAGCCGGGGGGGAGGATACGGGGAAACCATATTTTTTCCCCTGAAAATGTGGATTACCGTCATTCCTGGGGCGGATTTTCCGCCGTACGCAGCGCAAATACGGGCCCCAGTACGGCTGGAATCATCCCCCGGAAAAAAAAACCGTGTGAAAGGCCCCTAAAAGGGGAATATGTCCCGTGGGGGTTTACATGTAAACTAAAAATATGATTGGGGATTTTAATTTGAAAATCAAAATTTTTTTTTAAACCCGTTAGTTATTTGCCTGTACAAATATTGTTTTTTCAGCCAAGAACGAAAAAATATAAAATACAAATATATAATATTAAAAATTTTATTTTATATATTTATATATATGAAGTAATGAAGGTGATTTTTTTGCCTGTTCCCCGACTGCAGGTTATGGCGTTATCTATTTAAAATAAAAATTTTTCATCTTTTAAAGTTTTTGTAGCTTACATTTTATAAGGGTGGTTTTCCAAAAACCCCCGGGGAAAAGTGGCCTGTTTTCCCTTTTCGTCTTGCTAATTCCCTGCTTGGGGAAACATTTCAATTGGGGCCCGCGAATTCTTCCCCAGCCCCTCTGGGGAAAGGGCCCCCATTCACCCCCCCTTTTCCCCCCTTTAACCTTTCTTTTGCCAAACCACACAGTAAATGCTAGAGGGAAAAAATTGGATATCATAGCACTCGTATTTGCAGGGGTAACATACCGAAGACCGTTCAAGAGCAATAAAACAAGATTCACTAAACCCGAAGGGTGTTTAATTTTTTAGGGATTATTTTGTGGGGGATTTTTGTATTCCCGGGTGGTGGGGGTTTAAAATGCCAGGGTTGCGTTTGTTTTTAAACCGCTTGGGTTTCGGCCAGACTAATTAAATTTCTTTGAAAAAAGGGGAAAAATTTTGTTACCCTGCCCTGAAAAAGCAAGTAAAAAAAGGGGAAAGACCTACTTTTTAAGAGTTTAGGGGGTAAGGGTTTTGTTCACACAGGGGTGTTCAGTCCCCGGGAAATATGCTTTTAAACTGCGTTTTGGATCTGTCCCCTCGGTCCCCAAATGGGCATTTAAACCACAAAAGCTAACAAATAGCAAGGTGGGTTTACAATTTTTTTTTAAAAAGAAAATCCAGCCCTCTCAGGGGGTGTGTTTCAAATGTTTCGTCACACCCCATGTGATGGAACTGTATGTACAAAGCTCACCGAGCACTTTTTACAAAAGGGGGAGAAAAGGTTTGGGGGGGAAAAGGGTCCGTCCGACCCCCCCCCCCCGTACCAAACAGATGCACTGGTGTGCAGGCTTTCTGAAGATCTCCCCGGGGCCGGCCGTTGTGAAGGGGGGCCGAGCGGAAATCAGAGATAAGGGGTTGGCCAGGCGGGGGGTTTTGGGGGGGCCCCAAATCCCCACCCACTGGTGACGGGGCCCCCCCCACCCCCCCTGGTGGCCTTTGGGGAGTCGGGTTTCTTTTTGGGACTTTTATTCCCTTTTAAAGGGAAACCCCCCCGCCTCAATACGATCGTATTGTACGCTTTGGGGGGACAACGGGAATCCCTAGTTTTTCAAAGAGAGGAAAGGGGGTTACCGTAAAACCCCAAAGTAGGGAAAAAAACCCCCCAAAAAAAGACGTTGGGAACATACCCTAATTCTGAGGGGAAAAGGCCATAGCAAAATCTCCAGGGGGGTTAGTTTCCCCTGTTCCTCCACAGAGACTGTGCCTATAAGGGATGGGCCCGTGCCCGCTTTTCCACCCCCTGGGGAAGTTTGTAATTTAAATTGGGAAAAGGGGAAAAAAGATGCTGGAAAAAAAAATAAGATTCCCAGGGTATTTGTGTCAACATCGCAGGGAAAAAATTTTTGGGTGAAAAGGGGTGGACCAAATGGAGAAGAAAAAAGGGGAAAAAGAACCCACTTTGAGGGAAAAACTTTAAAACCCGTGGAAATCACTAAATGTACCTGAAATGGGAAACACTTATATGTCGGGAGAGGGTCCAGTGGACAGGGGCGTAGCTATATAGGTTGCCCCCGAGGTTAAACATCGCCCTTCTGCCTCATAAAAATACCAGCATTTTAAGTACACATGGGATTTTGGGGGGGGGACATCTAACTTTTTGCACTGAAAAGGCCCCCGAGCTTCAAGTTACGACTAGGGGCCTGTTTTTACCAACGGCCCATCTACCACTGTATGGTCCTGTAAAGGCAGGTTTTTAAAGGTCAAAGTGGGAATGGTTTATTCATAATGGGTTGGGGATATTATTCAGTCAAATGTGGGGGTGGATATCTGGTTTATATGTGGTGGTCATTGGTTTTTAGTGGGAATTTTTGGTAATTTTTTTCCCTTTTTATTGTGGTTTTAATTCGATGTTACCTTTTTAAATTTTTTGCGAACCCCCCTTTTAAATTTTGTGGTTTTATAGGGAAAAACTTTGTGGTTTTAAACTTTTTATATATTTTTTTTTATGTAAAATGTTTTCAAATTTAGGGGGAAGGGGCATTTTATTTTAGACCTTTTAAGTTCACCACCCGGTGTCCTGCGCAATTAAGGGGAGGGAAAACTCAGATCCCCAGTGTTTAAACTTGATTACAGGTTAGTGTAAGATGTCCTCACATAGGGATGTAAATGTTGAAGAAAAAGAATGAGTATTGTCCCGTGTTCAGGTTTTTGGAGACAGGGTGGGCCCCCAAAAAACAACCCCTCTGGTGGACCCTAAGCCTCCCATCCCACCTGATGATAGGGATACTTTCACTCTAGTGCTCCCCTCTTTCTCTTTTCTCTCTCTTTTTCTCACTCCTTTTCCTCTTGTTAATGAAATCATTTATTCAATTTTTATCCTCACTAAAGATATTCATGAGGAGAGTAAGAAAAATGTAGGGAAAAAAGGGTGGAAGAAGTTAAAATCGCAAAAAAATTTGGGAAAAGATTGGGGATATTGGGTGTGGATGACTGCCCGCAGTCAGTAAAGAGCTCCCCCTTCCTGTTTAATGTGTCCCCTTGCTGACGGGATGGGGGCGAGATTTGCCCAAAAGGGGATTTAAAAGCCAAAAATTTGAAAGCATATGAAAACATATGGGGGGGAATAACTGCCAAAAAACCCAATCCCCTTAAAGGCCCCTGTTCACAACGTTAAACCCCACGGATTTGTGGCCGTTTTTTAAGGGGGAAAAAAATCCCCCCGTTGGGAAAAAGGGGCCCGGGACCGGGGGCGGGGCCCGGGGCGCGGCGGGGGGCCCCCGCTCCCGGGCCCCCCCCTAGACAATGCATTGTTTTTACGGGGGCGTCCGCGCCTAAATAATGTTAAAATTTACCCCTTTTTTCCCCCCGCGGGGGGATTTTCCGAGCGGGGGAGGAGCGACGGAAAAACCACGTTTTCAAGAGAGCAGTGGATTACCGTAATGGGCTCCGACGGATTGGCGCCGTATTGAAGCGCCCAAATTTCCCCGCGGAATTAAAAGGCCCAAACCCCCTCGGCAAAATTTAAACCTTTGTGAACGGGGCTTTTAAAAGTGATGTCAGAGGGGTAATTAATATGGGAAGATTCTAAAACGAAAAAAGGTCTTCGGGAAAGGAAAAAAAACCACCCTTTTTAAAAAAAAAAGGCCAGCTTGGGGTAGTTTTTGCTACACAGGAAAACCATAGTGTAATTGGTTTAAATGTTTAAAAACCTGGCGACAGGTTCCCTTTAAACAGTTTATGAGGTGGGGGGGGGCATACAAAAACTGACTCTTTAAATTTCTTTTTTTCGGTTTAAAAATGCCAGATTTGACAAATACTCCAAGCCACAGCATCTTATTTAAATAAAGGGGCAGAGCAAATGGAAAAAAGCAGGGCTGACCCCTAGCTTGTGCTTTTTCCTCAGCAAAAGGGGGGAAAAAATCTATAGACAGGGTTTTCTGTAAAAGGGGGAAAATTCAAAACAGGAGTTTTGATCCCTGAAAAACGCCCCCCCCAAAAAAAAAAATTTTTTTGGGGGGCCAAAATTTTTAAATTTTTAAAAGTCCTCCCCATCATGATGTTCACATTTGACCCTCCCTTAACCCAAAACAACATCTTACAATTAATCACAATTAAAAGTGCCATTGTAGGCTTCAAGGGAGCGGTAAACAGAAAGGAAAAAGGCCACTGAAACTTTGCGTGTCACAAAGTGTCATTAGCAAGTTGCAACAGAGATACAGAGAGACTGGAAGAGTCACAGAAAGGCAAAGAAGTGGCCGTCCTTTGTTTACATCACACACTGATGAGTGCTTCATTGTAAACAATGCCCTGTGGAACCAGTTGATGGATGCTACACAACTCCAAGGACATTTAGGGGAGGTGAGAGGCAACCAAGTGTCATGTCAGACCATTCATAACCATTTATATCAGTGTGGTCTGCGCGCTTGTTAACCGGCAGGGGTATCTGACCACATCACCAGGCACAATTATCATGCCTTGCTACGGGCTACGCTGGAAGAGGGGCCAGTGGTTCTCTGTGCTGTTCAGTGATGAAAGTCAATTCACTCTGTGCAGAAATGATGGCTGCCAATGATGCTGCAAATATCAAGGAGAGCACTATGCATCAGCCACTGTTGTCACCAGACAAGCCCGTGGTTGTGGTGTTACATTTTGGGCAGGTGTGTCTAGTCAATACAGAACTGCCCTACACCTTGTCTGGTGAATGCAAGTGGAAAGCCTCTTGCTACTTGAATTACATCATTTAATCCAGTCATTTGTTGCCTCTACATGAAAAAAAACACAGGGCTAATTTTATCATCATGGACGACAATGCTCCAGCTCATCGAGGTCGCATTATTAGGGAATTTGCTGTTGAAGACTCCTCCAATGGAGTGGCCTGCACTTTCTCCAGACCTGCGCCCCCTAGAAAACCTATGATATCAGCTGAGTCAACGTGCAGAAGCTTCATTAACTCTGTACCTAGGTGCCGGGATAAGGCATTTTGGTGACTAGGACGAGTACAGCCAATGGCGGGGGGGCCCCCCCCCCCCCCCATTCGCTCTCAAAAAATACCCCACCCCCCCACACACACACTAAATTCTCTCACCTTGCGCCAGGTCCTGTCACTAATTTTCTGCACATTCCACATTGCTCCTGCCATCTCATCTGCAGTCAACTGGCCACAAGGAAAAATCAGCCCCTGACAAATTTGCATTTTCAAAATCGCTCCCCTCGTTATGACCGTGTAAGACCCCTAATTAACAGTCACTTAAATAAGTCACGATAATGGAGCAAAATCTACAGACGAATGATTGTTACTAAAAACACTCTCTACAAAACCAAGACCCAAAACTATTACTACTAAGGCTCAAATAATCCTGCCAGACGCTGACCCGAACGCGACCCACACATGTGACCATCAGCTTGTACACAGGCTCGGATTACATATACCACCGCCATACAGGGGCCATATTGTGGTAGATTTACTGTTTGTATGGAGACTCTGCGACATATAAGTGATTACCTGCTGTTACATTTTAGTAATCTCCGGAGTCGTACTTTTCTGCATCTCAGAGTCGTTCACTTTCCCTTTTCTTCTCCATACGGTTCAACCTTTCATGCTGATTGCTTCCCGGCCATGACTGTACCCTGAGGATTTGGACAAAAATATCGTAGATTCTCTACATTTCCAGTAACTCACTTAAATTATAGGTATATAAGTCCCCTTAGTCAGACAGGTATATAGATATGCCCTCTCACTCAGGCAGGTATATAGATATTGGTCCCCTTAGACAGGCGGTATATAATTATAGGGGCACTCAGGCAGGTATATAGCGAGGGGCTTCAGGCAAATATATCAGCTAGGGTTCAGGCAGGCGTTTTGGTATGGGGGCTACAGGCAGGCGTTATGGGGGGTACAGGCAGGCGTGGGGGGATACAGGCAGGCGTAGGGGCCAAGGACAGGCCGTATATAGGGCCACAGGCAGGCGTAATATAGGGGCCACAGGTCAGGAGTTATGGGCCACAGGCAGGCGTATGGGGCCAAAGGGCAGAGGCGTATGGGGGCCACAGGACATGGCATATGGGGATCAGGCAGGCTATGTGGGGCACCAGGCAGACGTATGGGGGCTACTGGCAGCGTTATGGGGGCCACAGGCAGGAGTTTATGGGGGCCACAGGCAGGCGTTTTTAAGAGGCCACTGCCGGCCCCCGTACGGGGCTTCAGGCGGCGTTTATGGGGCCACAGGCAGGCGTTTGGGGCCACAGGCAGGCGTATGGTGGCCACAGGCAGGCGTATGGGGGCTACAGGCAGGCGTATGGGGGCCACATAGGACAGGCGTTTTATAGGGGCCTCAGGCAGGCGTATAGGTGGCCACAGGCAGGCGTATGGGCCAACAGGCTGGCGTTATGGGGCCACAGGCAAGCGTCATGGGGGCACAGGAGGCGTATGGGGGCTCAGGCAGGCCTATGGGGCACAGGCAGACGTATGGGGGCTAAAGGCAGGCGTATGGGGGCTACAGGCAGGCGTATGGGGGCCCACAGCAGGCGTTTAGGGGCCAAGCCAGCCGTACGGTGGCTCAGCAGGCGTATGGGGCAACAGGCAGGCGTATGGGGCCACAGGCAAGGCGTATGGGGCCACAGGCTGGGTATGGGGGATCAGCAGGGCGTATGGGGGCCTCAGGCAGGCGTTTTGAGGCCACAAGGCAGCGTATGGGCTCAGGCAGGCGCAATATGAGGGGCACCAGGCAGGGGGTGGGGGAAAAATCGTATGGGGGCTAAGGCAGGAGTATGGGGCTACAGGCAGGAGTATGGGGGCTACAGGAGGCCGTATGGGGGCACAAGGCAGGCGTATAGGGGCCACTGGCAGCCGTACAGGGGCCACAGGCAGGCGTATGGGGCCACAGGCAGGGATGGGGGCCCAGGCATGGGTATTGGGGCCACAGGCAGGCGTATGGGGGCTCAGGGCAGGCGTATGGGGCCAAGGCAGGCGTATGGGTGCCAGCAGGCGTATGGGGGCTCAGGCCAGGCGTTATGGGGGCCACAGGCTGGCATATAGGGGCCACAGGCAGCCGTACAGGGGATCAGGCAGGCGCAACGGGGCCAAGGAGGCATTTAGGGGCAACAGGCAGCCCGTTGGGGGATCAGGCAGGTGTATGGGGGACCACAGACAGGTGTATGGGGGACCTCAGACAGGCGTTATGGGGGCACCAGGCAGGCTTTTAGGGGGGCTGCAGGCAGGTATTATAGGGCCACGGCAGGATATAGGGGGAATAAACGGCCCTGGGTATCGGGGGAATCAGCGCATGGCTCTCTTTCTTAGGGCCGGACCTCCCTTATGGAACCAAGGCTTTCCTTTGGATGACCTGGCAGCCCACCCGGCCAGCGCCATTATGGGCGGCACGAAGGACCAAGGCATTTATAAGGGGGACGAACAGGCAGCGCTTCCTACTGGGAGCCGCCCGAACTAGCGCTGGACCATCCAGATCGCTGGGCGCGCCAGCAAAGGCATCCCTATTGCCGCGGGAACGCCCCGGCCTGGCACCATACCTTCCACTTGAGGACCCCGGCCCGCTGGCAGAGCGATTAATTGGGGCCCGCCGCTGGACCAATGCAGACAATATCCTATTTGAGGTGAAACCAGCTGGTGGGCTTTACTCGGGGGCCCCCCGGCAGAGCATCGGACAGTACTAGGGCGGCACCCATCATCATATACCGCACCACACACATACAGGCACCCCCCAAGGCGACACAGTATGCCGGACCGCCACCGGACCGCCCTGGCCACGGTTCAGTCCGGGAGGCATACAGCCCGCACGAGCTATCCCATCCCACATACAGCACCTGTGATGGGGGCCCCGTGACCAGGCCCCTGGCATACTATGGGCGGCCCGCAGGCCGGGACTATAGGGGGCCGCAGGCAGGCATTATGGGCCCCCCCCCGCCCCCCCCCCCCCCCCCCCCCCCCCCCCCCCCCCCCCCCCCCCCCCCCCCCCCCCCGCGCAGGCAGGTCATTCTAGGGGGCCGCAGGGCAGGATTATGGGGGCCGCAGGCAGGATAAGTGGGCACAGGCAGGCATTATAGGGGGCCGCAGGCAGGCATTATGGGGGCCGCAGGCAGGATATAGGGGGCCGCAGGCAGGCATTAGGGGGGCCGCAGGCAGGCATTATAGGGGGCCGCAGGCAGGCATTATTGGGGGGCCGCAGGCAGGAATAGGGGGCCACGGCAGGCAATTATAGGGCCGCAGGCAGGCGTATGGGGGCCGCAAGCGGGATATAGGGGTCGCCCCCCACAGGCAGGCAATTAAAAACAAACACATTAATACTTAACCAATTCCCGGACGGCGCGCGCGCTCTCTTCTGTCCTCTTCAGACCGCGCTCTCGGCAGCATCCTCGGCGCACGGCCTGGGACGCGCTGTGTGCCCGGAGGAGAGGGCAGCGTCGCGATTGACATCACGTCAGTGCGACGCTGCCGGCTGAGCGCACGGGGCCCGGCGCTACCCTGGCGGTCTTCCGTCAACACAAACCATCCCCCCTACAAATCCGCCTCTCCACACCCTCCCCCCCACCCGCCACACCCCCCTCATCCCCACCAACTCAACTCTCGCCTACAACCCCTCCCACTCCTTCACCCACACCCCCCCCCCTGTCTCTTACTTACAATTCCGCATCGCTCTCCCCTCACCCGCTCCTCAACGCACGTCTATCCCTCACACCTCCCACTACATTTCCGCCTGTCCCGCACGACCACCATCTGGTCCCCACTATCCGTCTTCTCCTCTTCCGACCCTCGCATACCCCGCCTCAGGCTGTGAGGACCCGTAGCGGCCCCGCTGTGTCGCGCCCCTGCAGATACACCGGGGATGTCCAGCGATCCTCCGGGGAGCGGGGCCCGACAACTGTTGCGGGGCAGGGAGCGCTGGCTCTCTAGCTCTCCGCAGAAGCGGTCACAGAGACCATGCCGTGCTTTCTGGCCCACGGGCACCAGCGTGCCTGGAGCACCGGCGAGGGTCGGGGCCCTGACGGCTCCCCCCTTAGGGATATGGCCGAGGTAGGCGCCCCTAGGCGGTCGCCTTACCTCGGCCTACCCGTCGTCCCGGCCCTGCTCTGTACCCCCGAACTTCAATGACCTGAGAGGTGTCCTTCAAGAAGAGTGGGACGCCATGCCTCAGCAGTCAATAACTGGACTTGTGAACAGCATGAGACGTCGTTGTCAACTTTAATTGATACTCAAGACCACATGACACGTTATTGAGACAGTGACATTTTTTGATGCTGGATACTCTCCACTGCTGTTGGCTTTTGTTTCATTAAATTGTATAAGATGAGAAAATCACCATTGCATGCTACAACTTTAATGGCCGACTCAGGATAAAATAGCACTGTAGCCTGAAATGTCTACGTTTTCCATAGATTTCACACAGAAGTCAAATATCCCTAACATTTTGTGAGTACTGGATATTATTATAAGTGCAGTTAAAATGTACTATTAATAAAAATAACTAAAGGTTTAATTCACATTACATGTGCACGGTCCATTAGGCATAAAGAGTAGCGCAGTCTGCTGCGCACTTTTATACAGAAGAATTCCTCCATAGAAACATATACCACAGCTCATACATTTCTTTAACATGAGAGACTACACAGTGGTATACATCAGGAAATGTTCCAAAGTCTGCTTCCAACAAACTGCAATACACCCTAAAGCCATACTGTTTAGGCAACTTTATGTTATCTTAAATTGCACTTTCTGCAGGTCAAGAATACTGGCAGCAATATCTTATTCTCTTACATAAAACACACAGTACAAATTTTTAGATGCTTCCCTGCTTTCTGTAGGTGAAGTTCTGTGCATACAGATTATTGACCCAACCTTCCAACAAAAACAGTATTCAGAAGTGATTTTTAAGTGAGCTTCCACAATGGCCAAGCTACTTGACTTCAATCAGCTGCAAAGCTTCTTTTATTCTGTTATCACATCAGCATTGGGAACGAATGCCAAAGATTCAATAGTCTTCCTGAGGAAGTGCTGTCACACCATTAGAATAGCAATGAGCCTCCATCCTCTCTGCTCACATACTTTCATTCTTGTAGATGAATGTATGCATGACAAAAAATAAATACAACAAGGCAAGGTAAATCGTAGATAGGTGTGAGGGACATACATAATAACTGAAGTGGAAAAAATACTACAGCATTTCCAAGGGCATCCTGATCCGTGCACAAATGAAGAGAAATATAAAGTTTCTGCAGAGCAGTGGAAAATATAATCATGGATACATCTGTTGTATGTAGTGGCTGAGAGTCATTTACATGAGTTAGAGTTTGATGTGACCACAGTCAGTGGAGATGTCAAGGTTTTATCAAAGATGACAAAAAAGCCAGGCGAAGTAAAAAAACAAAAAAAAACTCATTCAAGTAAACTTTTCTAGTTTCATGATAGCCACTGCATATCCGGTTCCAGGCTCCCCAAACTCTACAAATATCTCAAACCAGCAACCTAGGAGAAGAGTAATGTTCACTGCCTACAAAGAAAAAAGCATTCAAAACCAACCTGCCTTGATCCCCAACACTGCTACAACACTACCTATCCATTCCTACCAGTCCACACCTTGATAGATTTCCAGGATTACATACTTGTTATCTCTAATATTTTTAATCTCTTAAGCCTAAAGCCTGAAAAGTACTTAATGACCAGCACATTTGTTTAGTTTTTGCCTCTGCGTTTCAACACTTTCTCAATGACGCAGTTGTATGAGACTTTGTTTTATGCAGGAGAAGTTGTACTTTTTGGGGACATAGTTTAAGTTCACATATAAATTACTGCAGAATTTTTTTTCACATTTTTTTGTTTTGAAATTATTTTTTTACACTCCTCACATTCCACACTAAATAACCAGTTAGATTAACTCTACAGGTTATTACGGTCTGGTGGATACCCAACAGGTGTATTTTTTTGTTAGGCACAATTCATGTATGCTAATACATTGCAATCTGTGCCTGTGTGACACAGACAGCAGTCCGGGCAGCACACAGTGTGCCCTGACTGCAAACATGATATACAGACAGCCCTGGGGCTACTGTTCAGATGTTCCTTGGGCTTCATAGGATCACCAGATGGAGCAGGGGAATGCCCTTTGATTATGCCGTGATCATCAAAGGGGTAAGCGCCGGGCAGCGGCGGTTTCCTCCACTTCCCGGCACTTACTGAGACTGCTCCAGGAAAAGAGCTGTAAAATACAGCTCGGTTCCTAGCACAGCTGCGATGCTGGGAGCTCTTCTTTCTGTAGCAACATGTAAAGAGGTCTCTGCAGAAAGAGGAACTGCTCTGACCAACGTCTATAATCCGTGAGCAATCGCAAAGAAGTGAAAAAAATGCCCACAGGAGCCTTTGTTTAACTCAAAAATATGGCTGCTTGTATGGTACTAAGAACACCCATCCTAAGATTTTTAACTATTCAAGTTTGCCGATCATTAGGTCTAAAGGCAGGAACTTACACTGGAAACAAGAATAAAGGGACCAAGGGCCCGATGTGTGTGTTTTTCTTTAAATTACAGTTCGGGATTTGGAGGGAAAATTTTAGGGCTTGTTCACACGGAGTTTACACTTTTCGGATTCCATCTGGGGTCGCTCTCTGTTGGTCCCCAAGACAAATGGAATCTAACAATTAGCAGTGAGATTCTCACTGCTGTCTATGCAGAACACGGTGTGGCGTCACATGGGGATCACCGCTGCGTGTCTCAAAAGCGCAGCTGCCTCCGTCTACAAAATAATTGCACGTCAATTCTTTTCAAGATGGAGCTGAGCTGCGGCTTTGAAACACGCCAGGGCGATTCCTCATGTGAACGCCGCTCCGTGTTCGGCCATAGACAGCAGTGACGAATCTCACTGCTAATTGTTTAGATCCGTCTTGGAGACCGACAGTGCGGGCCCCAAGACGGATCCTAAAAGTGCTTGGTGAACAAGCCCATACATGGAGCCCGGATACACTACAAAGCACCTTAGACCTTATTCTAGCAATTAGTGAAGGTGCGAGTAATATTGCTATTACTAGCTAAAGTAGTCTTGCACATTACTTTAATAATTTGGGGACTTAGGTCTTGGGCTGGGCTTTATTTCTTTTTCAGTTGAAATGTGTTTTATAACAGCAACAAAAACATGCAATAAAAACACATCCATTAAAAAAAAAACATATGCCTTTATAACAGAGTCCAAATTTGGAAAACCTATGTTCCAATTTTTAAAAACATTTAAATTAAATTGGGACAGGGTGGGAGAAACAAAAGAAATTTGGATCAAAGTCCCAGGCTGCAGCCATTCTGTAGTGCCCAGAGAACTACTATTCCTTATCAGCATCACACTCCATTCACTCACCATGGTGCACAAGCCTCTGCTGTTGGACAGAAAGTAGCACTGAAAGTAAAGAAGAGTAGATTTTTGGTCATACAATGCCTATGGCCGGCTCTTAGAGGCAAGTAAACCTTTTATTTCGATTTTCCCCCACCCTGGTCCAAATTTTCGTTAACTTAAAAAAAACCAAAAAAAAACTGGAAAACCCCTTTAATCAAAAGACGCGTTTTAAATTGCTGCAAGTGTTTTTGATGAGTCCAATCAACTAAACATGTGAAGTCCGCTTTAAAAATCTAAAGTTTAGGCTTACTTTGAAATCTTCCTGTACACAAAATGTAGTTTTTTTCCCCCTATCAACGGAATAAAAACCTCCCTATAAGTTACAGAACTTATTTTCTCCCAAACATTCATTTGTTTTCCCTGTATAATAGATCATGCCTGCACAGACAAAATTCACTTTATATTATACTAGACCCACTTTTCCCATGGGATCAGGGGACCCAATTAAAGAAAAAACCCCCAAATCCCCCCCTGGGGTCCTCTCGACTTGCAATCCTTATTACTTACTCTTCAGTAAGCAGGAACATAAGGTATTCATCCATTATCATTTTTGGGTGATCACATTCTTCCCCCCCAAAGCAAGGCTTTTAAAAAAATTGGGTTTCCCCAAAAAAAATTCCCAAAACCCAAAAATTTTTTAAAACCCCAAAATATAGCAAAGCTCTCCCAAAAAGATAAAATTCCATTCTTCCCACATATTTTTGCCTAATTTTTTAGATCATGAGCGGCCTGCAATTTTTTGCCCGCTCTGGACCCAAAAATAATTTTTTGGGACCTTTGGGAATTGATTTTGTAAACAAGTGCCCTTTCATACAGTAAAAGAACTCATTTATTTTAATAGCAACATCTGAGTAATCAGGTTCTAAATTGGCACCAGTGGTGTGCTTTTGAGGAAATAATTTTGGGCTGGCATGTTTATTTAATTGGGCTGGAAAAAAAAAAATTTTTTGGGGAAACAGGTTTAAGGGGGGCTTTCTTCCTTCACAACCAGGTGTTTTACTGGGATGGTTTTACAAGGGGCCCCAGATTTAAAGCCCTTTTATCTCCAAATTTTTTTGTAAAACAATTACAATGAGGTGGTAAGGGCTACTAATACATTTAGGGCATTTTTCCCCAACATACAAGAGGGAAAGCAGGGAGCCCCCAAAAAAAAAATAATTATAAAAACTTTCAAACGATTCATCAGGCAAACACAGGATCCATTAGTATTGCGCCTTTCTTTTTTTTTTTTTTTATTTTTTTTGAATTTTTTTTTTTTTTTTTTTTAAATTTTTTTGTTTTTTTTTTTTTTTTTTTTTTTTTTTTTTTTTTTTTTTTTTTTTTTCAAACCCCCAACAAAAAAAAGCCCAAAAAAAAAATAATAATTTGGTTCATTGTTTTCCAAAAAGTTTCAAATTTAAAAATTTTTGAACACGGGTTTTGAAAATTTAAATGGAAATCTTGGAAAATTTGGGGTCGATAAAAAGCTCAGGGTATGACTTTGGCAAAAGGGTTGTCCCGCAAGACTTTAAAGGGGGAAAGAAAGCTTTTTTCGTTTCATCTAGCTTTCAATCACTTACAAATGGAGGGGGGCTATACCGCCCCTTTTTTGGTTGTGTAAACCCGCAGGGCCTTTCTGATATAAATGGGGTTTTAATGGTGTGACGTGGACACTAGGTTGTCTTCCCCACCTTCCCCCTTTAAAAGGGCCTGGGAAATTGTGTGGCAATTTTATTTATCCATTCCACAGGGGTTGTTTATAATTTAAGCCCGTCCCTTTAATGGGGGGTGGGTGGACCCAAAATTTTGCCCGCTTTCTTTGGGCCCTTTTTTGAATCTTCCATTCTCCTTTAAAGGGTATGGTAACCAAGGTTTTAAAAAGGGACATAGCCGCCCGTGATTCCCCCGACGGGACTGCCCCTAAATGGGGTGGGAATATGTCCCCCGTTTATTGCTTGGGAATTCCACAGTTTTTTCATAGAAAAAAATATGGGGTTTCGTTTCCCCTCCCCGCCTGCACAATACGACGAGCGGGGAGATAAGTGACATGTCAATTACTCATGGCGTATACGTGCTGTGAATAATGAATGTCTATGGGGCCGGCGGGCTGTCGGCACCCCGGCCCTTGCACCCAGCGTAATTGCGGCAGAAATACGTCCCGCAAATATTACCGTGTGAACCCTGCCTAACAATCTGCTGATGACATTCTAAGCTCAGTGGATACTTCTGTCTTAGAGCATCCTGCTTGAAGCCTCACAATGGTGAGGTACTGTTGATCAATTGTAAGGTGTTATCTTAGTCTCATGATGTCAAAACGTGAACAGCAGGATGAGGAGGACTGTTTAAATCTAAATTCAAATTGATCCCCTAAATTTATTGGGTGATTCATGGAAAAAAACAATCGTTGTGAATTTTACCATTAAGCTCCATGTTAGAGAGCAGCAAGTTCTGCAAAAAGTACTGAAACATTGAACAGTTGGACATGTACACTCTAAAGTTAAGAGATGGTATAATATAGTTCATTTAAAAACATTTTCAAGAAATGTTATCTTCATCCTGAAATTCCAGAGGCCAAACATCCCTAACTTTTTGTGAAGTTTAAATCAGCCAAAATAAAACACCAAAACTGCACAAAAAAATTATGCAGCAAAAGCAAATCACTTGTCACACTGCTTATGAGGCCATCTAATCATGAGGGAAATGTTTTTCCCATCCTCCTAATGTGAATGATTCTACATACTTTTCAAAACAGTCTAAAATTTGTACTCCAGCTTTTTTTGGAACAAATTAAACCAGAATTCAAGCACATTTTTCTTGGTAAATATATTTATATCTTTTGTGCCATTTTGGCTTAGAGCAAACACGATGAACAGGTTTACACAAAAGTACCATTTTGTCTGTGCTGTACAAAATAACATAGGCTGCTACACTACACAACACTGCACAAATGGATACACCAGAAAGCAAAAGTGGATAAATCATACTATGTGCATAAGTTAAGAAGTGGAAAAAAATCTATACCATAAAGTTCTTAAAGGAGCCCTAATAATGAGCTCGATAAAAAGATTTGATTTAATGAGGGTTTAATATTTAAGGAACCTTTTATTCACAATAGCACTTAATCACTACTATATAAATATGTAACAAGACCTCCTTAAATATCAAACCCTGAAAATTCTAAAGTACTGTATATACTCAAATATAAGCCGACCCGAGTATAAGCCGAGGCACCTACTTTTGCCCCAAAAAACGGGAAAACTTATTGACTCGAGTATAAGCCTAGGGTGGAAAAATGCAGTGGCTACTGGTAAATTTTAAAATATAAAATGGATACCAATAAAATTACATAGGCAGTTTATTGTCCCCCATAGGCAATTATAGGCGGATATATGGCCCTATATGCGGGTATAGGCAGGTATATGTCCCAAATGGCACGTATATGGCCCCATAGGCATGTAATAGGCAGTTATATGTCCCCCATAAGCAGATTATAGGCAGGTATTTGGCCCCATACGTAGGTAATAGGCAGGTATATGGCCCCATAGGCAGGTAATAGGCAGGTATATGGCCCCATAGGCAGGTATAGGGCAGGCTGTAGGCAGGTATAGGCGGCTGAGGCAGGTATAGGCAGGTTAGGCAGGGTATAGGCAGGTATAGGGCAGGCTGTAGGCAGGTTATAGGGCAGGTATAGGGCCAGCTGTAGGCAGGTATAGGCAGCTGTAGGCAGGTATGGCCGGCTGTAGGCAGGTATAAGGCCGCTGTAGGAGGTATGTGGCGGTGTAGGTCAAGTATAGGGTCCGGTGTAGGCAGGTATAGGGCGTGCTGTAGGCAGATAAGGCCAGCACGGGGCCGTTATCAGGGCAGGCGTAGGAGGTATGGGCCGGCTGTAGCAGGTATAGCACTGTAGGCAGGTATAGGGCCGCTGTAACGCAGTTAGGCGGCTGTAGGCACGGTATAGGGCCGGCTTGTAGCAGTAACGGGCAGGCTGGAGCAGCGGCGCTGAGGCAGGTATAGGGCTGCTGAGGCAGTATAGGGCAGGCTGTAGCAGCGGCAGGCTTGTAGGGTATAGGCAGGCTCGTAGGCAGCTGGGCCGCTGTATGGCATGTATAGGGCAGCTTGTATGACAGCGGGCAGCTGTAGGCAGGATAGGCAGGCTTGAGGCGGTATAGGGCCGGCGGAGGAGGTTAGGGCAGGCTTAGGCAGTATAGGCCGGGTAGCAGGTATAGGGCCGGCTGTGGCACTATAGGGCCGGCTGTAGCAGTATAGGCCAGCTGTAGGCGTATAGAGCAATAGCACTGTAGCAGGTATATGGCAGCTGTAGGCAGGTATAGGGCCGGCTGTAGGCAGGTATAGGGCCGGCTGTAGGCAGGTATAGGGCCGGCTGTAGGCAGGTATATAGGCGCTTAGGCATTAAGGGCCGGCTGCAGGCAGGTATAGGCGGTGCAGGCAGGTATAGGCGCTGTAGGCAGGTATAGGGCCGGCTGTAGGCAGGTATAGGCAGCTGTAGGCAGGATAGGGCGGCAGTAGGCAGCGTTAGCAGTGTAGGCAGGCATAGGCAGTTTAAAAAAAATCAAAAACAATCACTTACCTGGCTCCCCGCTGCTTCGTCTCCCTCGCCGCTCCGCCTCCTCGCTGCTCCGGCCTCCCGCGCGATTCCTGCATCTTCTCGGCACAGGCGGGTGACGTCATCAGGCCACGCATGCAGCGTGATGACACACACTGCCTGTGCCGGAAACTCCGGACAGCCGCGAGTCTGCTTGCGGCCGCCCGGAGGCCTACTGCGGAGCACGGAGCGCTCGCTCTGTGCCCCGCAGTGGTATCCCTTCACCTATATGCGCTCCGAGGAGCGCATAAGTGAAGGGATCGCGGACAGTGCCCGGGCCAGCGCAGCGTGCCCGGACACTGTGCGCTCACTCGACCTTCAGTTATATGCGCTCCCTGAGGACTCGCATATAACTGAAGCGTCCCTGTCGGCACTCG
Organism: Phyllomedusa bahiana; assembly: GCA_025379985.1. Classification (NCBI taxonomy): domain Eukaryota; kingdom Metazoa; phylum Chordata; class Amphibia; order Anura; family Hylidae; genus Phyllomedusa; species Phyllomedusa bahiana. The sequence continues at coordinate 90,680 of JAODAL010002472.1, forward strand.
GGCCATCGCAGCGCCCTAGCGCCGACAGTGACTCGAGTATAAGCCGAGGTAGAGTTTTTCAGCTCATTTTTTGGGCTGAAAAACTCGGCTTATACTCGAGTATATACGGTACATCGGTCTCTCAAGTTACAATGTTCTCAGTATTTTCCCCATACAAAGGTCTTTTCTGGGACATTGTATATTGAAACCACATTTAATATCAGTTGCTGCTGACCTGCAACTCATATGATTGAAAGAGCAGTCCCTTATTGTTAACATTTTACTTGTAAAACATCTATATTAGTGCAGTGCATGCAGAGATTGGTGGTCTAGTAGCGCCTCTCTACACTACAATGCAGTACTACAGTTTTAACTCCTTAACGACGGCCCACCGTCTTTTGACGTCGGCTGGTGCAGGTCGGTCGTCTGCAGTGACGTCTTTTGGCGTTGCTGCAGACACTGGAGTTTGCCGCTCCCGGCAGCGCAGCAGCGCTGAGATCGGGGCTGTACTACACAGTCCTGTTCCCAGCGCAGCTCCTGCAAGCACCGAGGAGCGGGGCAAACCTCTGCACCCCGGTGCTTTAACTCTGATTGCCGCGGATCATCACCGCAGCGCAATCAAAGGGATTCCCTGCTCTGTCTGGTGATCGGAACACCCGGTGACCTGACAGAGCCTGGGGAACGGCTGCACAGTCAGCTCTGGGGACCTAGAGTAGCCCCAGGGCTGTCTGTGCAAGAAACCAGTGATCAGGACAGACTAAGTTGCCCTGATCACTTCCTGTGTCAAACTGACATAGATTTTAATGTATTAGCATATATGAATATGCTAAAACATTGCTAAGTGTGTAAAAAAAAAAAAGTAACAGTTCTCCCTTCATGGGATTTAAAAAAAAAAAAAAAAAGAAGAAACATAAAAAGTGTAAAAAAAAATAATAAACAAGAAAATTAAAATAAATATTTAATAAAAAATAATTGTGCATACATTACATACACAAAAAGACTACACATATTAGGTATCCACAAGACCGTAATATCCTTTAGAATTAATCTAACAAGTTATTAAGTGTGAAATGTGAAAGGTGTAAAAATAATGTAAAAAAAACAAAAGAAATTACAAAAAATGTAAAAGAATTCTGCAATTATTTATAAGTGAACTTAAACTATCCCCCCATAAAGTACAACTCGTTTGGAATAAAACAAGGCCTCATACAACTGCGTCATTGAAAAAATAAAAAAGTTACAACTGCTGAAATGGAAGGAGGCAAAAACTAAAAAAAAAATGTTCTGGTCATTAACTACTTTTCAGGCGTTCAGCTTAAGGGGTTAACATACAATGGTTGTTCCAGAATCAATGAATGCATATTGTATGTGGAAGGACCACTGCATAAAGGAGAAAAATGAAACATGATTACACTTCACTGCATTATGAAAAGTTTTTGAATCTTTTGTATTTATTAGGCACCATTTTCAATACTTGTGCCTTAAATCAGTGGATTAAAACATCTGCTCATATCCAAAGGCTAAAAACACTTATAATCATGTCCAACAGGCATGGCTGTCAAGATTCTTACAAGAAAGAGCGCTGACAGGGTATGTTCACACGGTGTAATTTCGGCATGTATTTCGCCGCATATTTGCGCTCTAATACGGGCGAGATGCGTGCCAAAATTACGGTAATCTATAGTTTAGTAAAAGGATTAAAAAAGAAAATGTTGGCCCTTTAAAAAATACTGAGGGAGAGACAGTAGAGGGCGATGAGGAAAAAGCAAACCTATTAAACAATTTCTTCTCCACTGTATTTACCGAGGAGGATGAGCTTCCTGTTGAACAGAGGGATGAGGTAAACTCCAACTTAAAAGTTTCTGGTCTAACCCAGGAAGAAGTGCAGCTCCGCCTTAGGAAGATTAAAATAGACAAATCCCCAGGTCCAGATGGCATACACCCACGTGTCCTAAGGGAGTTAAGTGATGTCATAGATAGGCCCCTATTCTTAATATTTATGGACTGTCTAATAACGGGGTATGTCCCAAAGGATTGGCGCATAGCAAATGTGGTGCCAATATTCAAAAAGGGGTCAAAAAGTGATCCAGGAAACTATAGGCCGGTAAGCTTAACCTCTGTTGTAGGTAAAATGTTTGAAGGTTTTCTCAGAGATGCTATCCTGGAGTATCTCACTGACAATAAATGTATAACGCCGTTCCAGCATGGGTTTATGAAGGATCGGTCCTGTCAGACTAATCTCATCAGCTTCTATGAGGAAGTCAGTGCTAGACTGGATCGGGGTGAATCACTGGATGTCATATATCTAGATTTTTCTAAAGCATTTGATACGGTGCCACATAAAAGGTTGGTAAATAAAATGAGAATGCTTGGACTGGGGGAAAATGTGTGCAAGTGGGTAAGTAACTGGCTCACTGATAGAAACAAAGGGTAGTAATTAACGGTACATACTCAGACTGGATCGCTGTTACTAGTGGGGTACCACAAGGGTCAGTATTGGGCCCTATCCTCTAACATTTTCATTAATGATCTTACACAGGGATTACACAGTAGAATATCGATCTTTGCAGACGATACTAAGCTCTGTAAAGTAATCAACACAATAGAGGATAATGTGTTATTACAAAGGGATCTGGATAAGTTGGAGGCCTGGGCAGGGAAATGGCAGATGAGGTTTAATACAGATAAATGCAAGGTTATGCACATGGGGAAGAAAAATCCATTACATGATTACATGTTAAATGGAAAAACACTGGGTAAAAGTGACATGGAGAAGGACTTGGGAATCCTAGTGGACAGTAAACTAACTGTAGCAGCAATTCAGGCAGCAGCTGCCAAGCTAATAATCATGGGGTGTATTAAAAGGGGCATAGAGGCACATGATGAGAACATTATTCTCCCATTATACAAGTCACTGGTTAGACCACACATGGAATATTGTGTACAGTTTTGGGCACCAGTGCACAGGAAAGACATTGTAGAGCTTGAACAGGTACAAAGGCGGGCAACAAAAATAATAAAAGGACTGGGTGGACTACAGTACCCAGAAAGATTAGCAAGATTAGGGTTATTTAGTTTAGAGAAAAGACGGCTTCGAGGGGACATAATAAATATGTTGAAATACATCAAAGGCTGTATATAGAACAAGGGGACATCCTCTACGTCTTGAGGAACAAAAGTTTCTACATAAACATAGAAATGGATTCTTACTGTAAGAGCAGTGAGACTATGGATTCTCTGCCAGAGGGACTTGTCGTGGTGAATTCAATAACGGCGTTCAAAAATGGTTTAGATGCATTTCTGGAGCGTAATAATATAACAAGTTATAGTGTCTAGGATTCAGGAAAGGGGTCATTGATCCAGGGATTTTTCTGATTGCCAGATTGGAGTCGGGAAGGAATTTTTCCCTAAAATGAGGACAATTGGCTTATACCTCATTAGGGTTTTTTTGCCTTCCTCTGGATCAACACCTTAGCACAGCAGGCTGAACTGGATGGACGTATTGTCTTTTTTCGGCCTTACAAACTATGAAACTATGGATTACGCCTCCTCTCCCCGCTCGTACAATACGATCATATTGTACGCGCGAGGAGATAAGTGACATGCGCGAGCTCCCAAGACACACTATGTACTGATGCAGTACATCGTGTGAACATACCCATACACTTCAAGAGGTATTTAAGTCGTAGGAAGTGATGCCATATCATTAAGAACCCAACAGACCCTGGGACCAAAGAAGCCAAGACTCTTTCAGCACCTCATTTACACAGTATTACTTCCGTCCAAGCATTGTGCAAGGTCAGTGAAGGGTTTAGTAAAGGTATCTGGAAGGTGCAAAAATGTTGATGCATAGGGAAAAATTTCGAAGCAGTCACTGTGTTACACTAAGGCTAGGTTAACACGGCTTATTTGCGGGATGCAATTACGCCCCACAATTCCGCCGTGTGGACGGGGGCGGGGCGGGAGCGGGGGGCCGGCCCCTCGCCGGCCCATAGACTTTCATTACCAGCGGCGTGTATATGCCGCTAGTAATTCACATGTCACTTTTGTCCCCCCGCGGCAGATTCGCCGAGCAGGGAGAGGAGACGTAATGCATAGTTGAGAACTGTGGATTACCGTAATGACTGGGACGTATTCCAGCCGTAATTCGCGCACTATGGCGCGTAATTACAGACTGAAATACGTCCCATTTTAAGCCGTGTGAACATAGCCCAACACTAGTACCATACCAGTCAGCAAATGAACTCTGGGTTTAAGCTGTTCATTGCGGTCACTTAGACATAGTCATGAGGGGGTTTTAAAATGCTGGATTTAATCTGGAATGGTTTCATTCACTAACAGTAAGAAGAGGTTGAGAACATTTGAGGAACTGAAATACACAGAAGCAAAGTTTTGATTTCTACAATCAAAAAAGATTAACTTGCATACCCGTCTAATTAACTACCTAAGAACTTAATTAACCCAGACACAATTATGGATTGAAAGAAGTAGGTGTTTCAGTATTCTCAGTAAAAACAACTGCCTTTCTATGGAGTATCTGCAAAACAGGACTATTACAGATCTCCGCAGTCAATACCATTCATACACGTGGAGCTGCCATTACAGTGATTAACAACTGGCGGGTTAGCTCAGGTAACTGGCTTCCAGTCATTACTTCTGGATATGGCCTTAGTACTGAGAGAGTCTGGTGTTAAACTGTAGCTCATCACCACACACAGATATGACAGTAGCAGGCGAGGAAATGAAAAGGTTTAGAACCTTGCTACCACACGAGATAAAGAGCTTTTATGCAGTTTAAGAGTAGCAACAAGATTACAGCTTGCAAGCTCCAAAGTGCCACAAAAGACTGAAAACTGATGGATTATCGAGTTATAATAAACTAAAAAAAGCAGACTTTCTTCCAACATTTTGATAATCACAAAGATTTGAGATAGTAAAGCCTGTTAAGCTTTAACCCTGCACAAGTCTTGAATTACCGTCAAAATGAAGAGGATTTATAAGAGTACTGGAAAGATGCTAAGCTTTCAGAGTGGCGCAGGAAAACACTGTAATAATTGGCCGCTCAGCAGCAGCTCGAAACCTCTGCTTTACTAAGGATTTACAGCCGATATTTAAAGAAGGTCCCGGCATATATTTAATGACCCGGGGACGGTTTAACAAGGCTAATTTTCTGTTTTAGGAGAATGCTTAATAGCAACACCAACTCGAAGACATCCAGAGCACATGATAGACGGACTGACCAAAACCTTCATGAAGAAAACAGCATCGTGCCTCATATAAAGTACTGAAGAGAAACAAATGTAGTAAATAGGATGAAAATTGGAGCGTTAGCATTGCCAAACCTAATGGACATCCACAACAGAACAAAAGTAGCATTAAAAGCACAAAATGACCCATCACAGTGGGAAGAGTACTTACAAGGATGTTATTAAAGCCATTTTTTTCAGTCTTCTGAACAAATACAATTCTGGTACCGGCTGAGAAGTAATTTGACTTATGACTATGTAAATCTCAACTGCCTGGCAACAAGACATTGAAATTAGGCTTTGTAGTCATTGTTTAAGAAGCAGCTTTAGTTTTTACAGTACAGATGGAAGAATACAAGCTTCCTCCCCCCTGTTATAAATGTCTGCAAAACCGCAATCAATCAGTGTCAGTGGGCCGACATCAATCCAGAGGCATGTGGACTGCTATAGTTACATCACTGGTGTGGAGCAATTACAAGTGGACACTGTGGCTCCGAGGACATAATACTAATCTCTTAAAAAGAAATGACGCATTTATTAATGTAGTAACCCGACATTTTACATAAAGCGGCATGGCATGTACTTGACTGTTACATCTTCTTTGTTCTATAGTCAAAGGCAAATGTCACAGACAAGTAATAAAGCCTTAGGCCAAAAGTGGCCATACTTTATACATTAATGTTGGCTGAACTTGTCAACACTCAGTAGGGTAGTGCCATTACTTTCTGGTTGGCGAGGGTCCAACTGCCAGGTCGTCCACAATCCTGAGAAAGAAGTGACTGCAGTCTCTTAACAGTTTTTCCTTTCCTGGCTATATACCTATCAAAGGAAGTATACACTAATAGAATACGATAGCTACTGGCAACTCACCTTCCCCATCTAATAATGCCTCAGTGTTCACTGCTTTTCATCCTTCTCTTAATATATAAACCTAATCCACTATAACATTGAAACCCCATGGTTAAAAACAGATGCATTTTTCCACAGCTGCCAAAAACTACTCTAAGGCATGAACTACAAAAGCCCTGTAAAGGGGTCCCTTGCTATTTGGCACCAAGATACCCTGTCTCCCCGAAAATAAGACAGTGTCATATAAATTTTTGCTCCTAAATACGAGCTAAGACTTATTTTAGGGGATGTCTTATCTGTCCATGAACAAGAATCCACATTTACAGTTGAACAAAAATCAACAAACATCAGCATAAGCAGCCAAACTCTGAATTGCATAAAAAAATGCACGATGTCTTATTTTCGGGGGATGTCTTATTTTCGGGGAAACAGGGTAGCAGTAGATTCTTTAAATGGGGTTTTCCCCATCTAAGATATCTATGGCCTATTTATAGAGGTGGGACTCATACCTACCTTGAAACTCTCTGTTAAAAACAGAGAAGTGGTCTGTCACTTATTCTGAAATGTACAGCAGATTTGCAGCATTTACTTCACCAATTGATACAAGTGTAGGTTCATAAAAGGTAAACCTAGGAGTGCAATGCAAGTCGCCAAAGTTTCAACCTGCATATTTTAACATCCAGCAACTAACTATAGCCTATGCCTGGAGCAGTTCAGCACAACAGAACACATAAAGGAGGTAGGCATTCAGAGAAAGCAAAAGACGCAACCTGAACCAAAGCCTGGGTTCTCTCTGCACTTCTACAATATGCATGTCATTTAATTATAACACAAAATTAAGTCCATCATGTAACAGAATTTATAAGGGGATGCCAGGAGCATCCAGCCAAGCACCCTAAATTGCTTAATTTTTATGATAAGTTTTTTTTTCTTTTTTTTAATAAAATATTCTTTACAACAGTATAAAATTAATTAGCTTATTGAAGTTTTCCCCAAAGGCTAAAGGAGAAGAAAGGTTCCACTGGAAAGCCAAAAGCTTTCTATCGTGAAGCAACATGAAAGAAAGGAGATCAGTGAGGTTAGAAAGAACTAGAAAAAACACTTTGGAAAAATGGAGATACCTACTATCATGCACAGTGTGGATCGTGTTTAAAACCTCATGTCAGAATACACTCGACACTTAAAATTCTGATAGCATATGCATAAAATGTGCATTTTTTATTCCACACTTAGGACAGCACAACCTGGATAGTGTTAAACATCAGTACAAAGTAGAAATACTAGATATTTACACAAAAAGAATTTCATTATTTAGTCATCTGAAAGATATGCTCTGTTTGAATAAATAGGTAACACAGGGGAACCGCTGATAAGAAGCCCTCTCTATCAGACCTATAAAGAGCAGCTCCCACAATGCAAGACTGTTGATATTCATACCTTAACATGAATTTACATTAATCTCACTTGGTGCCATTTTATGGTTCATTGATTTCAGTACCATTTCAGTGATATAAACAGTCCCTGCAATTAACTAAGGAGTCATAAAATTAAGTCTTAATCATTTTTATAGAGTTAGAATGTTTCACCATTCTTAAAAATAAATAATTTCTCACCAATGACATTTTAAAAATATATTAGCTCAACCTCATTATTAGAGGGGTATTCATACCACACGGATTAGCTTTGAACATGTAAGCAAAGCTAAATAAAGACTATTACCAAATACTATATTTTGCTGTTCTGACTTTGCTTCCCTTCAGAGCTAGAGCAGTTCTTATCTCATGCTTGTGTTTACAAGCTTCCATAGTTAACGACCATCTCTCATTGATCTCAGTGGCTGGGATGGTGATGTCACTCCCTGCTGTGTCTTATCCGCAGCACGAGAGCTTATTTATTTTTTGCTTAGTGATAAACTTTAAACAAACTCTGTAGCTGTGTGTACTATTCACACTGACAAGCAAAAGGGTAACAATGTTTTGAACTTTTGACTTTCTGGCTCCATATCCACCACAGCTTTGACCGTGATACTACCATTATTTTACAGACAATCATCTTGGCTATCTTGTACATAATTTGACTTACAACTATTTAGTATATGCTAACTTATGAGGATTCTTGTCATGTATCTGCATTGTTACTGTTGCGCTCCTGGTGGTGGAACAATCTATCTTCTTGTAGAATTAGGTCCATATATATTTGAAAAGAGACAACATTTTTCTAATTTTGGTTCTGTACATTACCACAATGAATTCTGAACACCACAAATCAGATGCAGTTTAAGTTTACACTTCATTTTCAACCCACTGAATTAAAGCTGATTGCATAAAAATGTGAGGAACTAAAGCATTTTTTAAACACAGTCGCTTCATTTCAGGGGCACAAAAGTAATTGGAAAAATAAGATAATTGTAAATAATACGTTAATTTCTAATACTTGGTTGAAAACTCGTTTTTGGCAATTATGGCCTGAAGTCTTGTACTCATGGACATAACCAGACGCTGTGTTTCCTCCTTTTTAGTGCTTTGTCAGGCCTTTACTGGGCAGTTTTCAGTTGTTGTTTGTTCGTGGGCCTTGTTCAATTGGGTTGCGATCAGGGGACTGACTTGGCCATTCAAGAATATTCCACTTCTTTGCTTTAGTAAACTCCTGGGTTGTTTTGGCTTTATGTTTTGGGTCAATGTCCTTCTGCATCCAAACTGAACAATCAGTTTGGCTGGATTTGAGCACATAGTATGTCTCTGAATACCTCAGAATTCATCTTGCTGCTTCTGTCCTGTGTCCCATCATCAATAAACACTAGTGATCCAGAGCAACTGGCAGCCATGCATGCCCAAGCCATCCCACTGCCTCTGCCGTGTTTTACAGATGATGTGGTATGCTTTGGATCATGAGCTGTAACACATTCGTCATACTTTTTTCTTTCCATCATTCTAGTACAGGTTGATCTTTGTCGAAAGAATGTTCTACCAAACCTGTGCTGATTTTTTATAGATGTTTTTTTTTTTTTTTAGCAAAGTCTTATATAGACTTTTTATTCTTGCGGCTTAAGAATGGCTTGCACCGTGCAGTGAACCCTCTGTATTTACTTTAATGCAGTCTTTTTTTATGGTAGATTTGGATATTGATACGCCTACATTCTGGAGAGTGTTGTTCACTTGGCTGGCTGTTGTGAAGGGGTTTCTCTTCAACATGGAAATTATTCTGCAATCATCCACCACTGTTGTCTTCTGTGGGTGTCCAGGTCTTTTTGAATTTATGGAGTTCACCAGTGCTTTCTTTCTTTCTCAGGATGAACCAAACTGTAGATTTTTCCACTTCTAACACTAACAATTTCTTGGATGGTTTTTGTCTGTTTTCGCAGCTTAAGAATGGCTTGTTTCACCTGCATGGAGAGCTCTCTGGACCACATGTTTTCTTCACTGTAATATCTTCCAATTGTAAGCGCCACACCTCAAATAAACTCCAGGCCTTTTATCTGATTAACTGTGAATGACATAACAAAGGAATTGCCCACACCTGCCCATGAAACAGCCTTAGAGTCAATTGTCCAATTACTTTTGGTCCCTTTAAAAACAGGGTGGAATATGTTAAGGAGCTGAACCTCCTACACCTTTCATCCAATTTTATTGTGGATCCGTTCCAAGGAAAGCTGAAACTATAACTTGTAAACCGGTAAAACAAACTAATTTTGTGACAGTGTCCAAATATATACAGTATGGACCTAACTGTATATTACAAATTACAACCTGTTCTCACTTTCCCTAATAGCTCACTGTGTTGTTAGGTTGAATCCCGATCACTGGATCGAATCGAAGAGCAGCCATGAAGATTTCCCAAGAAAAGAGAAAGCATCCTCCACCTCATCGATAATGGTCTCTTGGCCAAGAAAATTGCCGAACTGCATTATAGGAGTGCCATGACAGTTGTAAGAATACGAAATGAAGTCTGTCCATTCATTCAAAATCCAAGAAGTGGATGTCCAGGCAAAAGAGGAGTCAACAAGTTGGCTTGTCACAAGGTTTATCAGTTCAGATTTTTATATTTTCAGGAGCAAAACTGTAACAATGCATTTAAATGACAAGAATCTGCATAACTAAGCACATGCTAAATAATTGCAAGTCAAATTTATGTATGAAATAGCCAAGATGATTGTCTATAAAATGATGGTAGGCTCACGTTCAAAGCTGCAGTGGATGGTGAGCTATATAGCTCAAAGTTCAAAACATTGTTACCCTTTTGCTTGTCAATCTACACCTTTCCACTATTAATGTCCCTTTAACAGGTTCAGCTAGGAATAACAGAAATGATATGCCAATCGCTGCTGTAGATCCATCCACTGCCTGACCAGGGAGTGTTAGCCTGAAGCTGACTGTGAAGAGCAGGCCCTGTGAAAACACCCATTTATCAGCTTAAAAATGCTATTAATCATGAAACACTGGATCAGAGTCACCTCTAGAACAGTGAAACCAAGTTATACTGCAAAATGTGCAAAATTTAAGCAGCCGTGTGCTATCAATTTAATTGACACCATTGCCACTTTAAATGGTGGTAAGAATTTACAGCAAAATCTATTTGCCAGTAACTATGTATTATGTAAGCCAGTAAAGTCAGATCAGCGTGTATATTCTCTGAAAAAGGATTAGGACAGATTGGGAGCCTGAGCCGGTAACAGATGAGGTTTAGCAGAGATCAATGAAAAAAATATGTACACATTTGGGAAGTAAAATAATTTGTGTGGTTCGAGCGGTAAATTCCAGCAGTCAGGTTTCCTAGGAAGCAGTATCAATTGTACATGCAGCAGCATAACTAGTCTATTTTTATAACAGTAAAAATAGTCATAACTAAGCATGCAAACCTCATAACCCCTTACCTAATTATATTTCACATTCTTCCTCTTCAAGATAGAGCTGAAATTTGCAGAATTTTTGCTTTTTTTCTTGCTCTAGGTATTTTTGCTTGGCGTAAAAGAATAAGCACCGTTTTTGCTAAGCATTCAGCATTGTGCTTCAAAGAGAACCAGCAATGTCGTAGATCTAAAACCACTACAAATGGAAATTACAATGAAGACCGAGATATAACTCAACTGTTTAGGGGATGTATTCTGAACCTCCTAGTAGGAGCAGGAAAAAAGTGTGCGCTTAGTCGTTACTTTGTCAAAGGATTAAAAAAAATCTGGCATTTATGGAACAGATTTTTTGGCAATTCAACAACTAGAATTGAATTTGTGCATAATGAAACGGTGGAAAGCAATCAAGGAGTGTAGTGTTCAGTATTAAAAATACAATCTATTTTTCACAATGACTTCGGTATCTGTAGTTATCTCAGTTATCTGTAGTTCTAAAGCTCTGGGGACTCTGATTATGATTTATCAGTTTACATGGGTTGTAAGCAGGCCCAGACTGGCAATCTGCCTCACCGGACAGAGTCCCAGTGGACCACTCTCCATGTGGGTTGGCTGTCCTGCTGTCTTTATGTAACTCATAATCTGACATGGCCACACAAGTAAAAATGCTGTCATTGAGTACTGTCATTGACTTCCTAGCCAGCATCAGGACGCTTTGTGTGGTGGCTGTGGTGAGGTGGGCAGCGAGCTTGCTGTGCTGTCCTAATACTGACTATAGAGTCAATGAATGCGCTTCTCCGTGTCAGTTGACCACACAGTGCTAGCTCCTCCTCCCTCAATGTGCCTCTATCAGTGAGGCAGTAGAACTGCGGGAGCACATTATGGGCAACATGTATGAAATTTGGCGTTTAAATGCGCATATTAATAGCCTAGAATGCACCTGATTTTTTAACCTGCTCTACTGCGGGTCATAAATCAGGCGCATTCTAGCGCTAAGACGAAATTTCTGGCTCAGGTAAACCACTTTGAAAGTGGTATACCTGTTCCAGCAGTAATGTACCTAGAATTGCCGCAATGAAGCTATAAATCTATAGTTTGTACGGTTCTAGTGCGCTCTGCCTCCCGCATGCGCCTTGAAATCAGGCGCATTACAAAGTGCCGCGAACGCTCTGTATTGCATCTGATATTGTCGTGGGGATCATTTAAAACTATCGCAGCCCCGTTCTTACATGTTGTCCTATATGTTTATTGAAACTGCCGGTCTGGCTCCTGTGGTCTGCCCACAGCTTGATGAGCTGTGTGGTAAGTGTTTGATAAGTCAAATAACTTCTGTGTGGGAGCCAGGTGAATATACGGATGGTCACTGAAATCACCCACCATGACAGATAATTATTAGCTTTAGAAAATCATTTTGACCTACTTTGATAAGCCCATAATGTACAGCAGCATCTAGAAGACAAACACATACATGCTGAGATAGCTCTGCTCTCTGTGTCACATTCATTTTTTCTTCGCCGCATTCCAAGAACCACACAATTTTAGCTTTTAAGGTGACAGAGACATATAAGAGATTATTTTTTGTGGTACTTTTTAATGATGCTGTTGATCGTACTAAATATACCAGGAAAACAAACAAAAAAATCCTTGTGGAGTAAAATGGAAAAAAAATGCAATTGTGCCATTTGGTGAGGGGAGGAGGGTTTGGTTTGGAGTTCCAATTTTATGGAGTTCACCGAGTTATAAATTACATGCTATCTGTATCTGGTCAGTCAATATCAGCCTTTTCTTTATGAAAAAACAGTCAGTGAGGTCTGAATGGCAAGTACATCTTCACACCGACCACTTTATTGGTTCCTCGTCTCAAGGAGAGAATTGTCCCCTTTCGAAGCCACTCCTGCCTCTCACCCAGCCAACCAGTAAGTTCTACACTGCACCGACAAGGGGCAAATACCCCGAAACAGCTGTCTGTAGTTGAACTCAACTGGTTTGGCTCTAACCCCTTTCACATTGCTAGGCTCCTGCAAGCTACATGTGAACTGAGGATAACTACATCCAATAGAGTGCGCTGTGGAGCTCTTTAGCTCTTTTCCCATATACATGTATATTTGCATCACTATTTTCTGAGACCAATAACCTTTTTGTTTTTCATGTGTGGACCTGAGTGTGGCTTTATTTTTATTTTGCGGGCTGAAGTATAGCTTTTATTGGTACCATTTTGTGCTGCATGCAACTTTTTTTTTAAATTCCACTTGTTTGGAGAGGGAAAGCAACTGGAAAAATAAATTTTGGCTTTAGGCTTTTTTTTTTTTTAACCCCTTACCAACGTATGGATACTTCATCATGCTGATAAGAAGCTATGGAACAGGTTGGGGTCACTCGCTGAGTCTGCTCCGTAGGCGGCAGGTGCTGGCTGATTATAACAGCAGACCCGTCACTGGTTCTCTACTGTTTAGCCCTTTAATCACAACGGTGATCATGGTCGCGGTTTCTAAATTAATGAGATATGGTGCCTTGCAATGTTTCACCCTCCATTTGCTCCTCTACCGTAATGAGACTGCAGTGCTCTAATCTGTTACTATGGCAGCCTAATGAATTCTTACACTGCCAACACATTTACACTTTTATTACTGAGAACTGCCATTGTGGTACATTATATTATTTAAATAATGCAGAAGGGTATACAAAGTGATCGAGGACCCTAGTGGTCAGGCACCCTAGGGACACTACTTGTATATGTAGAAAAAAGTACCTAAAATATTAGAGTTCAAATCACTCCCCTTTTGCCATTTTACAAATAGAAAAAATATAAAAAGTTACACATCATTGGTATTACCATGTCTGTAAAAGTCAGATCTATTAAAATATACAATTAGCTATCCCATATGCTGAAAATCATAGAAGAAAAAAAATTCAAACAACAAAATTGTGTTTTTCTGGTCATTTCCAATAAAAAGTGATCAAAAAGTCGCATATATCCCAAAATGGTACCAATGAACACCACACTTCAGCCCACAAAAAAAACACAGTCACTCAGGTCCATAGATGAAAAAAAAAAAAAAAAAGTTATTGGTCGTAGAAAATGGCTATACAGTGCAAATTTAAGAAATGGAGAACGTTTGTATTTTTTTTTTAGTACTAAAACATAATGAATGACCTACATATTTGGTATCACTGGAATTGTATCATCCTGCAGAATACAGATATTACATATTTCTACACTGAAGAGTAAACTACATAAAAACAAAACCACCTTAAAAACGGTGCAAGTACTTCCCAATTGCTGCATACCTCTCTGCTGCCAACAAACTTCTTTCACTCTGCTCTTCCTTTGGCCTCTCACAGTGGACCTCTGGAGCCACCCACACAGACGAACACACACTGGACCTCATCTTCACCAGCCTCTGCCCCCTATCTGACAACTCAAACTCCCCTCACCCCATATCTGACCACAACCTGCTTACCTTTTCCACCGTTTCCACTCCACCTGCTCATCCTGTCTCACATCTAGTACATCCCCGCAGGAACCTACAAAACCTTAACCCTCGCACATTCTCTGACTCTCTTGCACCTCTTTCTACCATATCCTCACTTGACAACCCAGACGCAGCCACTGCTTTCTACAACCACACAATCTCCTCCACACTCGACTCAGTCGTTCCTCACACACACAACAGAACCCGCAAAATCAACAGACAACCCTGGCACACAGCCTCCACTAAACAACTGAGACGAGCTTCCAGAATTGCTGAACACTGCTGGAAGAAAACCCGCTCCACCGACGACTTCACCTCATACAAATAATCGCTACACACATTTAAGTCTGCACCCACCACCGCCAAACAGGATTACTTCACCACTCTCATATCCTCTCTATCCTTCAAAACACACATTCAAGCCCTCACCTCTGCCTGCCGCCTCCACCGGAAAAATATTTCACGCATCCGCCCATTTCTCAACTATGACACTACAAAAACGCTAGTCCACGCCCTTGTCATCTCCCGCCTCGACTACTGCAACATCCTTCTCTGTGGCCTCCCATCTAGCACTCTCGCTCCCCTTCAAACCATCCTCAACTCTGCTGCCTGTCTTATCCACCTCTCTTCCCGCTAGTCCTCTGCCTCTTCCCTCTGTCAATCCCTTCACTGGCTTACCATTGCCCAGCAAATTCATTTCAATTTACTAACCATGACCTACAAGGCTCTCCATAACCTCTCTCCTCCATACATCTCTGCTCTAATCTCCAGATACCTCCCCTCATGCAATCTCCGCTTCTCACAGGACCTACTCCTCTGCTCCCCTCTCATCAGCTCTTCACACACACGTCTCCAAGTCTTCACTCGTGCTTCACCCATTCTCTGGAACTCCTTAACCCAAAACATCAGACTCTCCTCCACCTTCACCAGTTTCAAAAGCAACCTGAAAACCCATCTCTTCAGGATAGCTTATAACCTACACTAACTCCACCACCAGTACACCGGCCCACAAACATTACTGCCCCACGCCTTCTGTCTCTCCCCTCCTTCCTTGTAGATTGTAAGCCCTCACGGACAGAGTCCTCTTTCCTCTCTGTATCAGTTACTAGTCATTTTTCGTCACCATTGTATTTGTTCTACATTTGTTATGTATGTAACGCCCCTTGAATGTTCAGCGCCCTGAAATCAATGGCACTCTAGAATAAAGAATAATAATAAGTATGTTTTTTCACACTTTTGGTCCTTGTGTAAAGAGCTACAATTAGATTCATACCAGTCAGTTACTGAAATCACTCAAAAACTTGTCAGCAGAGGCACCCTTAAAACTGGAGCTCCTAAAGGCTTTCTTTGCACATAGTTATTTTGTGCCATAATTTTAATGCGTCTTTTATTATGTATTAAATTATTAAACATGTTTTTTTTCTGGCTTTTTATTGTTTATAACTATGACAGGCTGTGTTTTGGAAAAAAAGACAAAACGTAGTAAAAAATACATTGTTTATAGATAGCTCTAAATTTTACTTCTAGCATGCATCTGTTATGTGACCACAGCGAATAAAAGAAAAGAAGAAATAAAGCTGGACAAATATAAAAAAACCAAAACATGGTGCGCCGTCCCTCCTCCCCTCCTCGGCAGAAAAAAAACACAATGCAATGCTATGTTACACACTGCAATCAAGTAAATTCTTTTTTTCTACATCACATTATGATATCTTGCATGGTGAAGAGATTGGAAGAATGGAAATGACCAGGTCATATGCAGAAACTGAACAACTAGGGGATGCTGGCAAATTTGATCTCAAAAGCATGCAGAAATAGGAATGCAACACTGAAAGAGAATGGGTTATAAAAAGGTTCAGAATCATTACAGGATAAGTAAGATATCTGCAAAGCAACAAATTTAGATCTGGTTGTATGATTCAGACTGATTTTGTCAGGTTTGTACATAGGGCCTCAGTAGCCAGTTGCAGTGCTAGTATCTTAAAACCACAAAAGACATAATACATGTTTAGCATACATAACACAACCTTTATAACTTAGCCAGATGTATGACAGTATACCTCTAACCAGCGCATTCACTACATAATGGTCAGATATCAATTCCACACAGTACAAAATAAACACAGTGTAATTACGTCCAATAACTCATAAATGACTTCTCCGTTTTTAGTCACCTGTTAATCATATCTTACTTATTAGGACTTAGCCGTACGCTAGTTCCTTTTTAATTTCGCTTATCCACCATCACCCCACCCAGTACCACTACATGCCTGTTTTGGGGCTACATTCCAACATCGTGGCTTATTTTCATTGTGCAATATTTGCTTTTTGCGCACTTTCCCTTTAATTGTCTCTGATAAGATCTACTGTCACACATAGGGGGATTGAAGCATGTTGGGACTTTATAGAATTTTGGGATACTTATACATTCCTTTTCCTGATTTTTAATATTTGCCATTTTTGTAGGGCATTTTAGGGACAGTTATTGTGGGGCCAGGTTCCAGACGGGGTAGCTCTTTTTTGGGCGAGTGCTCTGTTGAAAGGTTTGCTGGGTGCAACGGTCCCATCTGGCCTAGGCGTATTTGTCTTGATACTGGTAAGACTATTGTCTAGTGTTTCCTATTTTTGTCATACGATTACAAGTTGTTTTATTTATCCATTGTTTTTTTTTTTTATTTGAATTGTATTTTTTTTATTATGTCATGAACCTTCTATGAGCTCTATGTATTTATTGCTATTAAATTTTATGTTTTATATAGATTGATTCTTCACTTAAGATTATATTTCTGGATTGTCCAGGACAATTTTGTAGTGTTTTCATATAGTGTGAACACCAGAGGAAATGTTGGGCCAAAACTGTTGCATACACCATTAGATGAATAATATTTCCTTCTTTCGTATGTTTCAGTCGTACATGGACCTTTCTCAACAAAATATAATCCATGGTAGGGAACGCCTCCAACTTGATAAATGATCACATTATCCTCACTGCTATTACTCGCTGGATCTGCTCAGAGCAAGTGATGATTTATCAAGTTGGAAGAGTTTCCTACTGTGTATTATATTCTACTGAGAAGGGTCCACATACAACCAAAATACCATCTAATTTTTTACATAACATTGACAGTCCAACATAGAACATGTGAACTATTTAAGCATGGATACGTTTTGGACATTACAATTTCAGTGTGCTGTTGACATAACTTGCAAATAGAATAAGGTGATACTAAAGCTCTTAACAGAGACCTGGCTGTTATAGGAGTGCTGGAAACAAATAAACAACATATTGTGTTGATGAACAGCAAAATGTTGCCTTTATTGAGAGCAATGCAATGCCTGGTATTAACTGTAAACTTTAGGATTTTACATACAGCATTTTTTTTTACAATTGCTCCTCAACATCCTTTTTGAAAACGATCAGGGCAACTATGTTACTGGGGCACTCTGGTATACAAAACATGACTCTTATTGAAAGGTATGTGGTAGAAACTGAAAAATCATCAATATATAGTAATTCAATCTTTTCCGTAGTATACCACATAACTTGCCACTTACTAGTTGATATTCTAATATTTATAGCTTATTGCTAGAATCCTAGGGTTACAAGGGTGAAGACTAAGGCCATGTTCACACGGCTTATTTTGATGTGGTTTTGAACGAGGATTTTGGAGCGTTTCCTCGCCCAAAACCTCGTCCAAAATGCTTCCAAAACGGCCCTAGTTCATTTAATTGATTGCTATGTAAAACCTCGTTGTAGTTCACACACGACGAGGATTTTACACACTTCTTTGGAAGCACTAAAAAAGAAGTGTCATGTCAATTCTTGAAGCGTGTTTTTGGTGTGGTTTTCGATGCGGTTTTTGTCCTGGCTATAAATTTGTATGGGTGAAAACCTTGTCAAAAACATCATCCAAAACCTCACCGAGAAACACCTCTAAAACTTCTTCTGAAGAAGCGTGTTTCAGGCGAAGTTTTAGGAGTGAAAACGCTCCGAATACCAGGTCCAAAACCAGGTCAAAATAAGCCGTGTGAATATACTCTTATTCTTTAACAGCCAGAGGAATACAGAGGGAGGAGAAAAGGTGTCAACAATGTAAGACGGGAACTATTGTCTATCACCCACATCTGCAGGTACTGACGGCAACACGGAGGCCAAAAATTACTTATACATGTTTAAGATGTAGGATTAATATTGTAACCCTGCAGTGTCCGTGTAATGACCTTCCAGCATTCATTCAAATTTCTCATCTGAACACTAGAATACCCCTTTAAGTCAACAAATATATTTGTCACAGATGTTCTATTTCATTAGTCTTTACTAATTTTTTTAACTATTATTTCCACTTAAACCTCTGATGCCTAGCTGTAATACTTGACATCAGCAGCGGTATGATAACTATAACCATAAGTAACATAAAAAAATCAATTCATGTTGCTCATTTGCAAGCTGTTAGGCAAGGATCAACAAAATAAGGATGTAAAGCTAATTTTCCCTGTGTTTATATTAATCTATGCGGTGACCATCTGGCAAAAATAAAATCCAAGTGTGACAGTCTCAAAGTTAAAAGTATAATAAAGCCATCCAAGTTGTATAATGAGCTAAAGTGACTACATCCGAGGGAGTACAAGTTGTTTTATTTATCAGCCTCCAAAGCAATACAGTGAATACAGTGTTAGGTTTCAACCTTAATAGATTTTATTTAACATAGATTCATTTTATAGACCTTGTAGATTGTAAGCCTTTGCAGGCAGGGTCCTTTCTCTCTGTACCAGTTTTTACTTATTTATCATTGTACTTGTTTGCCACATGTTATGTTCATAACCCCCCTCTAATATAAAGCGACCTGGAATGAATAATGTGCAAAATAAAGAATAATAATCTCAGGCTTCTCCCTTTACCAACACCTTCCTACCTTTTCCTCACATCTACACAAACTCCCCATCTGAAGTGCCCCTAAATGGTAATGATGCATCCCCATTGTGGACATAGTAATGATATCCTAAAACCGTAAAAGTGCCCCCCCATCCGACAGCTATAGGGCCCTCTTCAGTGCTCTCAGTTATAGTTATATGTGCCCCAAAAAGGTAGGTAGCTATATCACCAATATAGCAGGTAGGCATATTCCCCTAATTAGTAGGCAATCAATCACATTAGGCAGGGAGATAAGTAACCCACCCCCCCTTTAAGGTAGACACTAACTAGAAATGTGGCCCCTAAAAATGGGCAGCCAGATAGGAAAGCAGACCCCTCTTATTAGGTAGGTAAAATACCCATTAGGTAGCTTGGTAAGTAAGATTCCCATTAGGTAGCTAGATAAGACACCTTATAGGTAGGTATGCAAGAACACCATTAGGTAGGTAGGCTCTTTATTAGATAGTCAACCTCCCATTAGATAGCTAATTAGGTGGGAACCCCTTTAGGTAAGCAAGTAGGTAAAGCCCTCATTAAGTAGGTGACGCACCATTAGGTAACTAGTTACATAAATACCAATCAACCCACCGTGTACATGTAATACTGACCCAAAGAGTTGTCAATCAGTCTGCGCTATATGGGGAGTTACCTATTTAAGAGGGTCTACCTACCTAATGGGGGTCTTATCTACCTAGCTATTATACATTTAAAGTGTGAGCTGTCAGCTGTGTAGGACAGGATCATATAGGACAGGATTTAAATATCCTGTCCTACAGAGCTGACAATCATGCTAAGCTATACATGCAATTCTGTTCCAAAGAGTGGACAATTAGGGCGACATGTATGAAAAGGGCTACGCCAGATATCTGGCGTCTTTTTAGCCCAATATCAGGCGCAGCCCGGTTCATACATTTTTAAATCTCCCGCTCGCCACTCCCGTGCGCATTATATAGCGCCTGCGGCATGTCGCCCTTAGTATATATACTGCTTATGTACAGCTGATAACCGGGTACCTCAAGAAACTGCCGCTGAACTGCGTATGAGCCTATAGCAGCTCAGTACATCCAGGGTGAGGAGGCTTGAGGTTGTCTCCTGCAGCCTTGTTCCTCCCCCTACACAGTACTGGGACACCAGGAGCACATGGGGCAGGATATGGAAGTGGTAGTGATTTCATTGCTCTCATGATATCTCCCCTGTGCCGAGTTGCATGGCCGCCAAGTATGACAGCACAATTACTTGTCACTGCATTACTGGTTCTCTTAAGAGATGCAGCACAATTTTGGTTAGATGCCCTGTGAACGTAGTGACAGCTGTGTCTCCTATAGCTTCGCCATAAGATTCAGTTCAAAAACTTTTTGTGCCTAGATAATAAGGCCAAGCGATGCCTATGACTAAATGCCTCACTAAATAAAAAACACGCTGCAGACAAGAATTGCAGTGGGACAGACTACTGTAGAACGTCCATGTAGAAGCCTCAGTACTGGTGATGTATAATGCACAAGAGGGGGTTACTAGTACTAGTACTCCTACCAGAATACAGGCTATAAGGTCTGTTTATGAATCAAGACACAGGTGGATTGCAAGCTTCAATGCACTGTCCGCAGTTGTTGCTACAATAGCACATCTATGGACCAGACAGAAGCTTTTCTTCCCCTACACATCTATGAGCTTTGGATGTCCATTACCTTGGTGATAATTTACCTGTTGTCTGTTAAGTACAAATCACTGAATACCGGGAACAACATATCAAGTTGATGATGCTCGGATCTAGTAGCCATGACAATTTGGCCCTCAGTCACTAAGATTCGCACCCCTGCTAATTTTTCCTGCTTCTAAAATATCAAAAGTGAATGTTCACTCGCAGCCTTAAAGGGGTTGTCTCACTACATCGATTCATCTCACCTCAGTCCTGTTTTTTCAGTTTCATTTTTGAATTCAGCGGCATGTTTACTGGCTTTACTGGTTACTACTGACCTGCAGTGTTAAGTTGCTCTAGCGACCAGCACTGGCAGTCTATCGGGAGAGATCGAACAGGTCTGTAGCTATAGTGACCTGAGAAGCTGATGCAGCCCATACAAGAGGGGATATCTAGGAATAGCTCGGACACTGTTAATGGACATATGTTGCAAAGTGTTTTGTTATTGCAAGATCTTTAATATAAAAAGCAATCCTTGTAGTAAGACAAGCTCTTTAAATAGATCACCTCTAGACAAGAATAATGGTCACAAGACAATTAACATTATTCATTTAACAATCACCAATTTTAATGTATTGATTGATCAGTGTATATTAAATAAATATTTCTGTGTTATGTAGGCCTTGTATGTACTCTACGTTTTTGAGTATACCATTATACGGAGTATAATGGTGACTCTCATCATGTTATCTGTGACTGTCTAGATGTCACTACAATAAGTTTAAAGTTCAGGGCTGATGGAGTGTGTCCTTTAAAAATAATATTGATTGCTCAGTGCCTTTACAGCTGTCTTGTTGTTTGACAACTATGAAGCCACTTGGTATGCCAGTTTTAGCACAATGCCCTGACGAATCTTAGCTACTTCAGCAATATAATAGGAGGTAGTTCATAGAGAAAGAAAAGCACAAGTCCATTACACGTCAGTGGAGTCCATCGGTGACTGTTTCCATCTGTCATATAGTGGATTCATCACAGATAAGTGTGAACAGAACATTAAAGGGGTTTTCTCACCATGCAGTTTCACAGCCAGCTTTAGAATCACACATGCTGTTCAGGCTATGTGTGGGTCTATAGCAGTGATGAACAAATCAGCTCTGCTGTTCCTAGCTATCTCTGTTACACTGACAATGAATGCAAGAGATTTGTAAAGTGAAGTACTAAGGCTGCAAGACTCTAAAGGGTGTCTACCTAGCTAAATGAAAAGCTTTCAAAGTTTGTTACTAGAGATAAGACTCTGCAGGAGTTGGAGTGAATGACAAGACTGCAGCTTAGAGATATACAAGATAGGAGAGAGCAGGGAGAATTGGGGGAGAGAGATGGTCCTAACCAGAGAAACTTGTGTGCTCTAAAATAAGATAAGATCTTCTTTATGTCCTGACCAAAGAAAAATCACCATAGCAAAGTATTTCGAAAAAATCTCCAATTATCTGTCCCTACTTGTTAAAAGCTAATCATTGCCATGAGAAAACACCTTTTTATTTCCCTTTCTCTGATTTTGACAGTCTGGTAAAAACATTTATCACTTTATATGCAAATAAGCTCTAGGGAACATAGATAGGTCTCTGGTGCCACTGAGTCGGTGCTATAATAGATATCAATAAAGACCTAGCTCTCTGTCTTAGACTTTATTTACATACAGTGGGGAAAAAAAAGTATTTAGTCAGCATCCAATTGTGCAAATTCTCCCACTTAAAAAGATGAGAGGCTTGTTCATCTCAATACTTTGAGATATTCTTTGTTGGCAATGACATAGGTCAAACGTTTTCTGTAAATCGTCACAAGGATGGCACACACTGTTGCTGGTCTGTTGGCCCATTCCTCCATGCAGAGCTCCTCTAGAGCAGAGCTGTTCTGGGGCTGTTGCTGGGCTGCACAGACTTTCAACTCCCCTCAAAGGTTTTCTATGGGGTTGAGATCTTAGGAATCCACTCCTTCATTGCCCTGGTGGTGTGCTTGGGATCATTGCCATGCTGAAAGACCCAGCCACGTTTCATCTTCAATGCCCTTGCTGATGGAAAAAGGTTTGCACTCAAAATCTCACGATACATGGCCCCATTCATTCTTTCACGTACATGGATCAGTGGTCCTGGTCCCTTTGCAGAGAAACAGCCCCAAAGCATGATGTTGTCACCCCCATGCTTCACAGTAGATATGGTGTTGTTTGGATGCAACTCAACATTCTCTCTCCTCCAAACACGACGAGTTGTTTCTACCAAATAGTTCTACTTCGGTTTCCACTCAACCATATGACAATCTCTCAATACTCTTCTGGATCATCCAAATTCTCTCTAGCAAACTTAAGACGGGCCCGGACATGTACTGACTTAAGCAGGGGGACATGTCCGGCACTGCAGATTCAGTCTTCCCAGCCTGGTGCAGGGCTACAATTTGGTTTCTGGTGTCCTTTGACAGCTCTTTGGTCTTCATCATAGTGGAGTTTGGAGTGTGACTGTTTGAGGTTCTGGACAGGTGTCTTTTATATTGATAAGTTCAAACAGGTGCCATTACTACAGGTAATGAGTGGAGGACAGAGGAGCCTCTTAAAGAAGTTACAGATCTGTGAGAGCCAGAAATCTTGCTTGTTTGTAGGTGACCAAATACTTATTTTCCACCATAAGTAGCAAATAAAGTCTTTCCAAATCAGACAATGTGATTTTCTGGATTTGTTTTCTCATTTTGTCCCTCATAGTTGAGGTCTACCTATGATGTCAATTACAGGCCTCTGTCATCTTTTTAAGTGGGAGAACTTGAACAATTGGTGGCTGACTAAATACTTTTTTTCCCCCCACTGTATTTAATTTTCCCAGGAAGCACTGCATGGCCTGTAAATTTCCCTTCACCATCTCTCCTCAAGGGAAAACTTTACTCCGTAGTTATTACTTGCTCTAAAGAAACTTTTTACATCAGCATGAAAAGAATTGTGCTCCCCATTTAATAAAGGCATGCAGTCAATTTAAGTGACTAAAAGGGTTTTCCCATCTCAGTCCCTAATGGCATATACCATGAATGTCTCAGAGGTGCAGGTCCTAGAGGTAACATTTGCAATCATCTCGAGAATGGGCCCACAAAATGCTGTTCAGTGCTACATTCATTTCAATCGAAGCTCTGAGTATAGCCTAGTATTTGCACGTGGGTGTACTCGCTTGAAATTAATGTAGAGTACCTGTGCATGCGTGGCCAAGTCTTCATTTTTTACAGGGAGTTTCAAGGGCATGTTCTCGAGATCGCTGCGGGTCTCAGAGATGTCGGAAATGTGAAAAGCCCATTAAGTATTAATCTAGTAACTATTTAGTAATAGTATCAATTGTAGGCTAGTTCTAAATGTGTAATTTATATATTGTTTCCTTTTGCTGACAAGCAAAAGGTATAACAATGTAAATAACGTATAATATACTAAAATACAAGAATACTATTGTCAAACTTGGTATAGGGATTGTGAAATCGGCATCTAACTTACTGGTGATTTTTAATTATTTCTTATAGTAAAAACGGAGTCTTGTTCTGGAATGAATCAAAGCCAACCTAATAGGATATTTGTGAATGTATAGCCATGCTCCAGAGTGTCACTCTGCACAATGAAGCAGTGGTGATGAAAGGGCTCATAAATCAGAGAAAGGCTGGATTCATCTTTCTTCTTTGTAACTTCTAGGAGAAATACACATACCAGCTTTACTCATTTACACAAGGTCTTTTGGCAAGCTTTTATGTCTCCCAGTGTGATTATAAACTGTGAACCTTCCACATTGTAAGTTTATCTGGAGAGCGCTAAAAAAAAAAAAAAAAAAAAAGATTTTGAATCACAATTGTTTCAAACCTACCTCTAACTCATGTACACTTGTACCAAAAACACAATCTGTAGAACCGTTAGGGGGCAAGTGAATATTAAATAACATACAATTTCAAAATCAAATGGAAATTTATTCATAGCATAAAACCGGTACAACAGATGATACTGAGCAATCTTAAAGGCATTTAACATTGAAAGACTAAATGAACTTTTAGAATCTAAAGTCAAATTAATGTCAGTCATTTAACAAAACCTTTGATAATCGGGGCATCTGCAGATTTATTTCTGGACCTAACAGGTCTTCCATGCTGTCCAGTCAGAGCATGTCTCCTTTATCTTCTAGCACGGTGTGTTTTAGTATAAAAATGCTTCATCTGACTTCACATACTGATTGACAGATTTCCATGCATTACTGTATATGGGTAATAGCTTTACCAAAATGAACTAGTCTAAAATCATGTAAAACATGTAGTGATGCAAATCTGGCTAACGTGTGCCAGATTTAGTGAATTACTGAATTTATAAGGTTAATATTTACACACACAGTGGTCCAATAAGTCAGTGGACAAGCCGATAATGTTTAACAATTGGCTCTGTATAATACATGTATATATTTTGGTAAATGTCTGTTTTTTGCATACTAAAATTAAAGTCTAGAGCAAAGAGTTAAAAAACTGAGAACATAAAAAGCATATCAGATTAAAACGTTGGGAAAAAAAAAAAAAACTGGCAAGAAATAGGTTTCCATTCATCGACACCCATCTGTTCCAATCTGTCAAAAATATAGTGCCAAAATGTATTTTGGCAATTTAGAAGAGTAGCTTGATTCAGCTGATGACATGTTTAATGACAATAAATAAACATGCTTATTTGTTGAACCATAAACATAAATGGAAAAGCATTTATCTAGTTATCTGAATTCTTAATTTATTGACCAATATCTCAAGACTTTGATTAAAGCTCAAGTCCTTTCACAAAAGAAGTAACCATTTTTGTCAATGTTTTTTTCCCCGCTTGTCTCCTTTTTCTTGAGCGGCTCACAAAACAGGAAATCAATACTCAGGAATTAAGGAATACCTTCAGATTATCAGAGCAAGCTTTACTATTCAATTGTTAATAATAACCTGCTCAAACAAACGAAAAAACACACATCAGTCAAATGCTGTGCAAAATCAATGCTAAACCTAAAGCCAGGAAAGCGTAAATCCACATATCTAAAGCACAACAAAAAGTCGCTTGTGTCGGTCAGCTTTTGGAATTAGTTTAATCCCCTTGCAACAACAGGTACATTGTTAATTATAACTTATAAAGTCAAAGTTCACTGGATGTTTGAGATGTCACAATGTGAATATAACTTGAGGGAAAAATACACTTTATACAATGGAAACAAAATGGACATTCATTTTAAGCCTATAATAAACCACAACATATGACACTTCACACTATTACAACACTAAGCCTGCCAGCTGTCCACAAAGTGGTAAAGAATGTACAATATTAAATATCTACATGTATCTATGTACAAACACATCTAAACAGGTCAATCCAATGCAGCAGGTTAGGTTAAAAATGTCCTCAGCCAGCTATATTCCTCAAAAAGAAACGGTTCAGTATACAATGGTTCCAACACAAGAACACAGATCCTAGGCTGTCCAGCTTCTAAATAAATATAAAGGTTCCTCACCAACCATGGCCCAAGCTTGCTGCCCGTCACCACTAACAAAATTAATACCAGTACCGTATTTTTTGGACTTTAAGACGTACCACCATTTTCATCCCAAATTTTGGGGGAAAAATGCGTCTTATAGTCCGAAAAATACGATAATGCTCTGTTCCTGGCTGCCACAGGACAGCAGAAACAACCTATCATATACTGTATTTACATGTATCTACATACATGCTTCTCTAAATTTTAAGCAAGAGCATTGTTCGAAGTATAACCAGTGATATGGAAATCAATAAATTCTAAAGGTGTATAATACAGGGTTAAAAGTTTAGCAATTTTTAAAGAGGCATGTATTCTTCCATAAACGCTTGTGCTTGTGTCCTTGTATTGTCTGAGAGAATTTCAGACACAGACTCCAACAAAGTGTAAATAATGGCTTATATCTTGGTTTACCAAGGACACTGCCAGGCTAGATGTCTAGTACAGAGGTTAGTAGCCTTGTCAATAGTTTTGTTGTTCTGGCATGTGCAACAGAAGCACTGACCTTTAGAGTATCACCAAATCACTACGTCATACATGCTAAATAGCGTTCATGAATATTTAGAATAATCAGCATAGTTAGAGGTGTGATTTTAGTACTGACCAGTAAAGATGCTCATTAATGATTATTAATGAGGTGGTTGTTGTAATACATGAATAATTATAAAAGAAGTGTTACTAGCAAAGATGACTAAAAGGTATTAACCTATAGAAATATATCTGTTTTGCATAGATTACTCAAAGTTAATAAAACTGCTTTCCAAGCTTTCAATAAAGAAGAAAGGATACACTGACATTTTGGGGAATGTCTCCTGTTCTTTCGACGATACATACACTTTTGAGTTAATTTATAATTTGGACACCGCACAAACAAAGCTGGGAGATATTTTAGATTCCCATATCACCAGGGTACACAGGTTTGTGTGGTTCTAGTTCTTAGACACAAGCATTAGATGTCAATGTTCGAAAGCAGAACAAAAAATTTCCGAGTCAATTAAAACATACTGTTGTTAAGGATAAAGTCTATTGTTCCTGTATCAATACAGATTAGTATCACTGTGGTTCCATCGTTAGACATTATCTAGCACAACTGAGTCCAGAACATCTCCCCAATGCTTTTTTTGGTCACTGGTTTCTATGATATAGGCCTATGCGAGTTTGTGTGTCTATGTCTGTTAAGGACAGGGAGTGATGACAATGTGTAAGGGAAGGGTGCTTTCACACGGTGCGTTTTTGGTGCGTTTTTCAATGTATTTTCTGTGCAGGAAGGTACAGCAATTAATGCTTGTACATTACTGCACACCAATTGCGGCAAAAAATAGCGGTAAATTTGCGGTAAAATTGCGGTAATTACCGCGATTTTTGTCGCGATTTTTGTGCAGCAATGTACAGCATTAATTGCTGTACCTTCCTGCACAAAAAATGCATTGAAAAACGCACCAAAAACGCACCGTGTGAAAGCACCCTAAGAGCTGACAAATATGTTCACAACAAAAGCAATGGGAAATTTCATTGTACCAGGATCTGTTCCAAAGCACCTGTGCATAGGTAAATGATAACATTTGGGCTGCCTGTAGCTGCAGCTATGGAAAGTTCAGGAGCTTATTGTAAAGTGTTTTGTCATTGAATTCACATATTAATTGTATGCTTCAGTCTATGAAAGGGATTCTAAGATTTGTATCACAGCAAACAGAGCTCCAATTATTAAAATGATATATTAAAAAAACAAATTAGAACAGAAAAAAATGGTGTTCACAGTGTACAGTATGGCTGCTTAACTCTGATCCCTCTAAAATGCTGCTACAGTACCTATTTTTTGAGGGCAAAAGTGCATCAGTATTTTAGGTCTCCATTCCTGCTATATGGCTATGGCCATTCTCCACAAGCCTTTGTACATGCATACTTTGTGACATGTATGACTAAGGCGCGCAAAAAGAGTGTCACTTTAAAGATGTTCTTTTAAATGGAGCACAATATCATGTTTTGTATAAATAATCAGAAATTTTGCATCAACCCTGGAGTGCTATTGAATTATATTTATTTGTATTCTAGGTCTGACAAGAAATGTATTTAATAGAAACTTCTTGTGTTCTTATCTATCAAAAAATTGCCCCCTTATGCTACTTACAAGCGCCTTAGATAAAGATAAGGCTTATTAGCATGCTTGGTTCAGTTTACGTAATGTTGAGGTTAATAAGCCATAAAGACAATAGGCTCCCAATACAGATTCTGCACAAAGTACAATAACCTTGTACCATAAACCAGTATAGCCCTTCATGAGAAACATATCCCCTGTATCAAGAAATTAAATCTTATTTGAGTCTTATCCACAAACAAATGAACTGTCCCCTCAATTGTGCAGTAATTACAGCTATACTAAATTAAACCTCTACAAAATTCAGCATAAAGGAAATGGATGCAAATGTATTGAGATGAAATCCAGCCCAGCAGCACAATAAACTACATGAAGTAGATTAAAATTCACAATGTGAGTTACAAAAGCTTGACAAGAATTTTGGTTATAGCCACCTGGGACTTAGCATTATTAGATCAGATAAACTGCACTAAGAAGCATAAAGGAATTTACTAAAGCATGACAATCATTTTCATCCTATCTGATCTAATCATATGGAATATTGGTAACCTTGATTACCAGAATGTGGATACTGATGAAATTACAAAGTAGAAATGTGAATACAAAGAAAAGAAAATTAGTTAAAATAGTTAAAGGTGTTATGCAGTGGCATAAAACAAGCTTGCATTGATATTGTAATACAATCTTTTGGAGCTGGACACTTATTCTGATTCCCTTGCCAGGCGGTTAATTTACAAATAATATACAACATAATAAACAGCAGCGACTTGGTTAATACAACATAATGGTAGAACCTGATGAAGTGTAGGTAGACAAAAAAGTCATTGTTCTTCTCAAGTGGTAGAACCTGATGAGATGTGGATAGACAAGAAATGCATTGTTCTACCCTACTGGTAGAATCTGATGAAGTGTAGATATGTCGCAAGGAAATGATGAAAATAGGTATTTTGATCAAATCCCTAAGTGAGATGATCAAATCACGGAAGATGTTAAAATAACAACTCTGTGGGGTGGTTTCCATAGAGAAAGTCAGTGATTTGATCAAATCCCTGAACTGTTTTAGTGAAAAGATTTATCATCTCACTAAGGGACATTATCAAAACCCTATATATAAAAGATGCCTGTGACAGAAAGAAAAAAAAGTAATTGTTCTTCTCTAGTGGTATGTGAGGTGTGGCTAGACAAGAAATGCATTGTTCTACTCTACCGGTAGAACCTGATGAAGTTTAGATAGACAAGAAACATGCTGTTCTGCTTAACCAGTAGAACCTGATGAAGTGAAATATACATTAAACGTATTCCTCCCCTGGTAATACTGAATGAAACACAGATTTCTACAAAATGCACTGTTCGACCCTACCAGTAGAACCTGATGAGGTGCAGATATAATAGATTTTGTTGTTCTGCTTTTAACCATTCAACCACTATTTATTACAGTAATATGTTGCATCAGCCAAGTCCGGTGCTGTTTATTCTCTGGAATATGAATTTGTGAGAGGAGTTCTGGACAAGCATATTATTCTGCTGTCTCCCTGCATCAAGAAGGATAGAGAGGGTAGCTGCAGATAGAGACCAGTGTGGAAACAGATAAGCCTGGAAGGTAATTATGCCTTACTTAGGTAGAAGGAGTATAACCAAACATAGCTTAACAGTATTGCATTATGAGGCTTTTTGTATGTGTCTTTTGCCTTTTTCTATTTCGGAATACTGTCATATGTCTTTGGAAGTCTTGTAATTTCTTTCAATTTGATTATGCTCTAACACAGCTACAAGGACCTGTGCACCATCAAACCATGTGGTCACTAGGGTGCGGCACTATTAGGCCGTGTTCACACGGCTTATTCCCGACGGATTTGTGCGCTCACAAATCCGCCGTGAATGAGGGGCGGGACGGGGGCGGGGCCGGAGCGCCGTAAATAATGTGCATGTCACTTTCCCCCCCCTCGCGGCGGATTCGCCGAGCGGAGGAGCGACGGAAATCCACAGTTCTCTATGAGAGCAGTGGATTAAACCGTAATGACTCCGACGGCTTGGCGCCGTACTGCAGCGCAAATCCGGTGCGCAGTACGGCGCCAACCCGCGGCAAAATAAGCCGTGTGAACGAGGCCTAACACTCATCATGAAGAGAAGAGTAACATGGGCTAGGAGTGAGCTAGTGGAGTCCAGGGAATGGAAGGACCGGTAGTTTTTTATTAATAAAAAGAAAGGGGTTTTCCCCAAAAAGTGTTATTTAAATTATATTTTAGGCTATGTCACCACTGCTAAGAAAAACAATCGTATTTTCGGTGGTTTTAGGATTCTAAAACCGCCGAAAATACGATCATTCAGGCAGCTTATAGACTTTAGGAGAAAAAATGACCTTTAGTCTACACAGGTCGTTTTTTCTCTGCTTGTCTTCTAATGCCAGTGTATTATACAACATGAGTATAATACGCCAGCGCTTTGAGTTTTTACGTTGTCTTCCCATATACTCAATTGTATGGGCCAACGGAAAAAAAAAACAAAAAACAAGAACCGACTGCATGTTTTGCGGAAAACGTGACAAAAACCGCGGTTGTGCATCGGAAAGAAAACGGGCGACTTTTGGACGTTTTTTTTGTCCGAATGCTGAGGAAGATATTATGACCATATAACTAACAAACTAACACAAACATATGGTAATCTGTACAATGACAATGAGAAATACTTTATCATAGCAAACCTCGTTCTAGCACCGAGGTACCCTACAGAGCTAGAAGAAAAAATGCTTCAACAATGTTTGATTAACCTATAGAACATTTAATATGCAGATTTCTTTGTAGATTCTACTCACTGCAATTATTAAATCTGCATTAAAAAGTCACAGCATTTCAATCTCTAGATTTTAAGATCTGCATCGTGCTTAGAATTTGCAGCAATATTTTTCATCTGCTAATGAATGGGTTTGTAAAAACCCCATTTAGTAATAGTGTCTATGCCAGTTGTAACAATTAGTGTTTGACAGATTATATATTCGACAAAGTTGAAATCGGCACAGTTTTTTTAATGGTTGAACGAAATTTTAAGATCATGCATAATTTAGGTTAAAATCTGTGCAATCATCTATAAGATCGCGCATTTTCGGCGCAATTCCTGTCCATTTTGGCGGCCAGCAAATCAGCTTACAGAATAGAGCAGGTGAATGGGTGCGCGACGTCATGATACTGGGATGTGTAATGTGTTGTTGCGATTGGTTGGCCTGGAAAAATCACATGACCCACTCGTTTTACAAGAACAGCCCCTTCCTTTTTATGATCATTGTCCCTCTCAGCGTCTCATAGCAGTGGACGTGCGCGTCTGCCTGTGCCAACCACTCAGGCGAAATGTATTCTATTTCTTCACCAGAGAAACTCTACTGTTTACTGAGACCCTTACAACTTAGTTAGTATCGAGATATGAAGATTTTTAGTGTATGTTTAGGTAAGAGACTTTTAAAGGAGTATCTACCGCTGTAAAGTCACGGAGGTGGAGCGGGGGGGGGGGGGGTGCGGCGGAACACAGACAAGCTCTATAAAGGAATACTGGATAAAGTTCACCAAGACGTTTAGTGTAGATATTTCCACACACGCAATAGCTTTATTATTAACAGTTTTTCTATTGAAATATTTCCCCGATTATTGGGCACCTGAACTTAATTAGGATGACACAATCTTTTCTAGTAACTGCAGTTCCTCTTTGTTAGTGTCAAAACTCCACTTTTTAATTTATCAGTATACTTTTCAGAATAGCTGTACTTTTTCAATTTAGCCCATCTCCGCATTGTTGGATAAACCACCTTGCAGTTATATAGAATCCAGTCAATTTGAGGTCAGCCACAAGGTTGATAGGTGCCAAAAAATACCTTTTATAACCGAATACATTACAGATACGTGTTTTTTTCACTTTAGGCGCACTACAGCTTTTTTCATTGAGGCACCCTTTCACTTAAAATGAGAATACTGCAATTTTGTCGTCACCACAGTGAAGTGAAATGTGCCAAAAATACCTTTTATTCTCCGAATACATTTCAGAAACGTTTTTTTCACTTTTGGTCTTTTTGCTGTGACATGGTAGCTTATACTATACAGGTCCTATTAAAAAAAAAAATGTTTGGTTTCTAACCGACATTTGTTCTTCACGAATTGTCAAGAGTGGCCAAGGGTGAATTGTGCTGTCAATCAGGAATAGGTAGACACTGTTAAAGGCCAGCATATTGCAAAATCGAACTTTGTGATGATTCCTTAACATAGCATCAATCCCTTTATTAAGACAACCCATTTAAATAACAATTAAAAAGAGAAACAAAGACATGGTGAGGATTCCATCCTATTTTTAAAAATGTTTTTTCTAGAATTAAACTACAAAAAAACTTGCACTAAAAAATATCTGTACAAAAATTCCTCTGAATTGTATCAAGTGAGGTACAGGAAAACTTGACCATATGTTAGGTTTATTCAGAGGTCCATAGGAGTAATGAGCACGGACAATAAACAAATACTGAGACAATTTTCCTCCAGCAAACGCTGAGTAAAATGAGAAAAAGAATGCCAAGAAAAAGGGCACCTGGTGGAACAGGAGCGTTAACCCCATTCTTTCCAAGTGAAGCTCAATTGGTCCGCACTCAATACGGAGGGGCGAAAGCGCTACCCAGGACAGGGAACAGTATATGTCCATGTGAAACAAAATGGTGGTTGAAAGACTCCTTTTTTCGGCACTTTTTAATCTGGGGTCAAGCATGTTTGGGGGCTCATCTGTGGCCCAGGACAGTATAAACAATGTCCAGTGAAACAAAAATGAGGTTGAAAGACTCATTTTTCGGCACTTATTAATCTGGGGTCATTGCAGGTTTGGGGCTCATGCTGTGCCCAGGACATTTATATCAATGGACCTAGTGAAACTAAAATGGTGGGTTGAAAAGACTCCTTTTTTCCGGCACTTTTTAATCTGGGGTCATGCAGGTTTTGGGCTCATGCTGCGTTCCAGGACAGGATATTCAATGTCCAGTTAAGTAAAATGATGGTTTCAAATCATACTGGCCTTCTGGCACTATTAAAAATTATGTAGGCTAGGGTCAGTAGCCAGGTTTAAGTGAGTCTATGCTTTGGATGCATGAATAGGGATAGTTTAATGGTCAGGTTTTGGAATATATTTATTTTATTTTCTTCTGTGGTGCTTTTATAACCTAATTTGTGTTGCCTAGATGTAACTCAACGATAATCCATTTGACTATGTGTGGATTATTATATTATTATAATGTGGATGTTATTCCAGCTTCATCCAGCCCCTGTTTGGGTGAAGAATGAAAAGGTGTAGTTGCTCCTCCCATACACTTTAATGGTCCATCGATCATATATCTATCATCGACCATCGAATATCTTGTCGATGATGGTCGACTATCGACCGATGTCGATGGCCAACGTAATCGCTCAACACTAGTAACAATGGCTCATCTTTTTGGCATTGTGCATTTAGAGGCGTAGCTGTCTCCACTTTGGCCTTTGCATTCCCCCATCTTTTTTGAGGTCCTTATAATCAGTGTGAATTGGAGCCTGTTGCTGTGAAAGAATGAAGGCTTTGGCCCCCATATAAAGGCAGATCTATAGTTAGGAACCTGTCTGATGACGCTTCCTTGATGTGGTAGGTGGGCATACACAACTTGATCAATTTGTGCACTAAAGTCTCCGCTAGCAGTAATGTAATTGAAATGTTAATGTTGGTATAAGTTTGAGTTGCACCTTTGTATTTTTTGTCATGGAATGATGATTCCTACTGTACAACAATACATTGTTCAAACATTCATTTACAATTTGGAGTTGCAGATTTAGTTGCGATCCTTGGATATCCTGCAGCAAAGCCTGCAGCCATAGGATTGTTTACTAATTTTAACCTTCATAATCTCCTGCCCATGCTGCATAATTTTTCTGCAGTGAAATTCCACAAACAATCTGCAACATAAATTGAAGTGTTGTAGACTTTAAAATCTCCACCACAATGTCTTTGCAGGAAAACGTGTTTGAATCTAATCGACATGGCTGGCAATCTAATGTTCTACAGATTTTCTGTGTGCACATTTGCATGGAAAATTTGCAAAAAAATACATCCATTGTGTATTTAACACATAGCCTTTAGACAGGTACAGTTAGTCCCTGGCTTATGAACGGAATAGGGACTGTAGGTTTATTCTTAAGTTGAATTTGTATGTAAGTCAGAACAGGTATATTTATTAAATGTAACTCCAGCACTAAAGTTTTTATTTTTGTTTTAGTGCAGGGAGGTGTTGTTACATATATTTTGCTGTCTTTGACCCAGTTTAGAAGATTTCACCGCATTTTTCACCTCATGTGCTGCTGTGGCATGCTGGAACTTGTCGTTCTACAGCTATTATCTGCTGTGGAACATGGTACTGCAAGTGCAGCATGCCCCATAAGTCTCCGTTTGTACCTAGTGTAAGTCAGAACAGTTTAAGTCGAAGACTGCCTGTACTGCAATGGTGTGTGACTAGATAGTAACAAAAAACGCCATTTTTACCTATTAGCACATACTTCAACATTTCATATATTTACATGACAGATGTGTGTCTCAAGCATTTTCAGACAGTGAAGATCTAGATTACACTTACTTAAAAAAACACTCAAATCTAATAAAACATTCTAAAAACTATATTTCTGTAAAAAGATTTATTTCAGTTTAAATTGTATGAAATAATCTCAAACATGCAATGGATTTTCTTTACATTAATAAAAAACTAGTACAAATGATAACATGAATATGGAGGATAACCTCAAACACGCCAGGACTACAGTGTTATCACATTTGCTCACAGCATGATGCATTATCACTGCTTACACTACAATTCTCAGCAGGCTTGACCAAGGGTTAGCTGCCACAGATCAGGTTGACTGCTTTCTAATACCACTCTCAAGAGGTGAAGCTGACAAAACGGTAGCCTGTTGAGGCACCGAACACCGCTGTCACAGAGACTACTGCTGTCAGGATAAGGTAATGAGCCTACTTAGGAAGAAGACAATCCGCTTCCTTCTACACTCTCCCCACTGTTTGTAATGCATAGAATTAAACTGGTCATACAACATGGATACTCTTTCATCTTCTGCACCTAGTTCTACATAAAATCAAGCATAGTGACATGCAATCTTCAACAACAGTAGCAGTAAAATAACATGTTTATCATAGTTTTACTTTGTACGAAGTCCTATGGCAAGAGAAGAGATTTATCAAGCAAAAGGAGCCAAAATTCTGTATCAAACTGCACACAAATATGCACCAAATGTATTACCTAACACAATAGTTTTGGAAGGTGTTTGTGTAAAAAAGGCATTATGAACTGACTTTTACGGTCAAACATACCTGCCCATGTATACATCAGGCATGAGATGAACAGGAGTTGTCCGCATCCATTTTTTAAAAATAAATTACCTTTGCTACAAAAAACCCCCAAAAAACAAAAACATACTCCCTTTAATCCTGACCTCCATCCCAACGATGCAGCTGCTCTCCCCAGGTCTTCTGCTTACTTCCACTGGTGTCAGTTGGATTCTCACCATTACAACAGTCACATGCCCCTGACTGACATCACCGCTCAGTGCTCACTTCTGTATGGTGAGGTTAGTCATTAGAACGTAACCATTGCAGCAGTGAAGATCCGACTGCAGGCAGCAGAAGTGTGAGACCTGAGGATAAGGTCAGCAGAGGCATCACTGGAACAGTTGAGGATAAAGGAAAGTATGAGCTTTTTTTATTTTGTTCAAAAAACAGCAATCATTTTTATTATTATTATTTTATCTTTTTTTTTTTAAGACATGGCCAATGCCTTTAAGGTTATCAAACCTATGTACATTTCAATTAATTTCATGGGCTCCAGACGTAAAAAAAAATAGTTGAGGAACAATGAGGAACATTTATTTTTGTGGCTGCAGCAGAAAAGGGTTGCAAAATATGGCAAAAAGAGGAACTTTTTTTTAGGCGCAGACACATTTATTATGTGTTTTAGACACTCTCTGTACCTACCCCAAAAGTGCTGGTGCTTGTACGGATGTGGGAGTTGATGAGTGGGTAAAGGGTGTGACCAAGATGTGACATCCTTTATGAAAACTGCACCAGAAATGCCCAAAAAAAATGGCAGGTATTCTGGTGCAAACTATGACAACTAATAGTTGGTCTAAAAAAGCTAGACGAGTCTAAGGAGGAGCTAAAATTATCAGCATAAACAAATATGATAAATCTGGAACAGCTTCTCAGTCTAAATTTACAGTCTAGCTTTTAGACAAGAATAGTGTGCCCCAATGACTTCTGAACTTGTGCTCTACATTCATTTATTTCTCCGTTT
This sequence comes from Phyllomedusa bahiana, assembly GCA_025379985.1. Lineage (NCBI taxonomy): Eukaryota > Metazoa > Chordata > Amphibia > Anura > Hylidae > Phyllomedusa > Phyllomedusa bahiana. The sequence goes on from JAODAL010002472.1 coordinate 127,606, forward strand.
TTATAAATTCAGTTGGATTGTATTAAGAGTTACTGTGTACTTCCCAGTTAAGCAGCACTTAAAAAAAGCTTTTTGTTCCCTCCTTATTTGTATCAGGATTTTCATATATTTTAAAGATATTGCAACAAAGATACTGTATTATCTGTTTGTTAAATTTAGTAATGGAGAGCACTTGTCTCTCAGGGCTCCCTTGGTCTATGTGCACACGTTAAATTTGGAAATGCAATTCAACATGGACGTCTGAATCGGACTGTAATCCGCATCTAATTGCTTTAAATGGAAAAGCACCCTTTCAGTTCTGATGATGTGAAATTTACTGGATTTGAAGTTTGCATTGCAGGAAAAATATAGTGACATATTGCTTCTTTAGAGAAAAAAAATCCATTGTCCACTCCAAAATATGGGGAAAAAAAACCCCAAAAACTTGGCTTTTGTTTTGAACATATTACAAACACGGCATAGAGACACATAGCAAGAGAAACAACTTCTTTGAAGCAGAATCTGCTACAATTTCACCTCCGGCATTGAGATGTGGATTAACCCTATTAATATGGGGCTGATCTACATTAAAAACAGCAGTGAAACCCACAGTAAAGGTAAAATGAGTGGCAGACAACGTAGGGGACACCACAAATTACTGATGTGGATTCCACATTGGATTTACCTTATTGAGAAAATCCAACACTTACACATAACCTCAGTCTGCATTGGAGCTTCTGATTTAATATGTTTCCACTGCAGTTTGACTGTTTCAACAAGAGCTTTCTTTTTCATTCTTTTGACTACAATGAGTTTTAACTCAGTCGCTGGAAATTTCTTATGTATTAGGAGAGTACAGTATTGCTCAGATTTCTCAGGCAAGGACTTACTAGGGTATTTGTGGTCAGGGATCGGTTCCTGTTCGGGTCGATCTTACCAGGGTAGTAACCCTGTTTGCAGGCAGGCATAGGCGTTTTGTTTTTTGTTGTCTGCTTTTCATAGGGTGAGTTTAGGAAGTGATAAGGAATAGTTCTTAAGTATATTTAATGCCGTAATATAATTGTGTTTAGTCTATGTTTCTCTGACTAGCTGCTTTGAAAGGGAAAAAATCTCTCCTTGAGAAGAGGAACCAATAAATTGGTCGGTGTGATGGTTTACTTGCCATTCCGACCTCACTGACTGTTTTGCATAAAGCAAAGGCTTATGGGAAAAGAGCTGAGGAGCTCCACAGCGCACTCTATTGGATGTAATTATCCTCAGTTCTCATGTAGCTCGCAGGAGCCTAGCAATGTGAAAGGGATTTGGGCCAAACCAGTTAAGTTCAACTACAGACAGGTATTTCGCGGTATTTGCCCCTCGTCAGTGCAGTGTAGAACTTACTTGTTGGCTGGGTGAGAGGCAAAAGTGGCTTCGAAAGGGAAAAAATATCTCCTTGAGGAGAGGAACCAATAAATTGGTTGGTGTGAAGGTACCTGGTTTGAAAAAAATGTGAGGTTGGTCCAGTCTGTGAAAATACTTAAAATTGGTCAGTGTCTGTTACCGTCTGCTGTGATACCTTGCAAAATGGGGTTACCGTATACAGCAAAGCCTCTACACTGGATACTTAAACCACCATGTGAATTTAAATGCTTTCGTGACTAAAGAGACAAGAGTATCATAGAAGTGATGACTTAATTGGCTACCAAACTTTGGAGCACAGCCCCTTTAACAAGCAAGTTTATAAAAGGTTCAAGTAGAAAGGAGCCTCCGTGCTCCCGAAGCTTGCAGATACATTCACTGGCTAGACAATAAGTATTACTTGCTAAACAAAAATATTTAACATTACATGGATTTTTTGGCTGACCGTACCACACTATATTTTCTGTACATTTCTATCACCTGATACCATTGGTCACAAGTCCAGTAGATCTGTGCATACTATACACATTTGCTTTACCTCCCAATTATTCCTTCTTCCCGATTTTTTTCACATCTGTCTTTTTCAGTATAAGCGTCTTACTACTTTCTCTCCTGCAGATTATTTCTTCTACCCGTTTGTAGAATAATCAATTCACTTAACAAAACAGTGATCGTTACAATTAAAATAATCAAATCTAAAATTGGGGAAAATGCAACCATATGAGAACGCAAATGAACAGCACAACAGCTAGATGGCATGTTTGTTTGTTTGGTGCAGGTTCTAGGACAAGTTCAATGATTGGAGTTATAAGTATACCACAGTGAATAACAAATTAAATTTGATAATGGTTTCCTTGGGACACATTGTATTTACTCTGCGATTTAGCAAGCTACGTTATCTTGTTTGTCCAGTGTATTTTTACAAATTGCTCCTCAGAGAGTTGGTTAGTTCTATTCATTTAAAAAAGTAACAAGATAGAAACTATGAGCACAGCGTAACTCAAAATAAAATACAAAGAAAATATAACACCCTGTGATTATAGAGGACAGCACATGTATGTACAATAACACACATACCTTGTTAAATAAAATATATAATACAGTCTCTATATCAATATTCGGTGTACACTGTAGACAGACCAGCCCTCTGGTGGTGGCCACAGGCAGCTGTAAGCACTAAATAAAATGTGAAATATACATGCACACACAACATACAAGCTGTATCTCACAAAAGTGAGTACACCCCTGACATTTTTGTAAGTATTGTATTATAGCATGTCATGGGACAACATTGAAGGTATAACTCTTTGATACAATGTAAAGTAGTCAGTGTATAGTTTATGTAACAGTGTAAATTTGGTGTATAACTCAACACAAAACAGTGTATAAACCTCTGGCAACAAAAGTCAGTACACTGTTAAGTGAAAAAAGGACAAATTGTGCCTATTCAGCAACTGTGGAGCATTGTCAAATGGCAGGTGGAGGAGCGCAAGGTCTCTAACATCCACCAGCTCTGTGATGTCGTCATGGAGGAGTAGAAGAGGATTCCAGTGGCAACCTGTGAAGCTCTAGTGAACGCCATGCCCAAGAGAGTTAAGGCGGTGCTGGAAAATAAGAGTGCTTTCACACGACACTGACAAAATAGTGGTCAAATTTTCTGACTGGTATTTTGCGTTATTTTTGCACGTAGAGGGATGGCTTTTGTCTGCGGTTTGCAGATTCAAGCCCTCACCTTCAAACTCACATGTTTATGTTCTGCCCAAAAAACCGGGCGGAAGAATGAACATGTTCTTAAGTTTTTAGGAACAGTGGCGGTGTAAAAATCCATCCGGCGGAAAATCCACGCAGTGCGAACTACTGCACCGATTTTCTATTTAAGTCCATTCAGATGGTTGACAGACTGTTTACAGACTGTTTTCAAATCCGAAAACCGTCTGCAAAAACAGTGCCGTGGGGACGTACTCTAATGGTGGCCACACAAAATATTGGCACTTTGGGCACAATTTGTCTATTTTCACTTGGGGTGTATTCACTTTCGTGGACAGCAGTTTAGACACTGATGACTGCGTATTGACTTATTCTGAGAACAAGGGCACGCCAAATTTACACTGTTATACAAGCTGTACACTGACTATATATTGTATCAAAGTGTCATATCTTCAGTGTTGTCCTATGAAAAGATAGAATATTTACATAATTGTGAGGGGTGCACTCACTTTTGTGACATACTATATATATATATATATATATATATATATATATATATAAATATGTGTGTATATGTTTGTGTGTATATATATATATATATATATATATATATATATATATATATATATATATTTTATATATATATATATATATATATGTGTGTGTTTTGTGTGTGTGTGTGTATGTATATATGTTTTTGGCCGACCGACCTCAGACCGGTCCGCCAAGGATTCTGCCACTAGGTTTGGTACAGCAGGAGATCTTCTACCGACGTGCCACCAGTCCTGGCTTCGGTGGGTGTAGGCAACCATTTGGCGTCAGTAACCATGGTTACTGACACGTGTAACTAGGATGGCTGCTATGCGGCTTTTTATGGGTGCCTTTCCCGGGACGGTCACAGCGTTGGGTGGGAGGCCATCCCCACGTTCCAGGCGGGCTAAAATAAGAGGCGGTTCCAAGACCAAATTTAAAAAATTGGAAAAAAAATTTTTTTATGGTAATTTTGCCCTTATTTTTGGGAGCGAAAAAAAGGAGAAATTTTTCTGCCGGGTTTGTGTAATGCCCCCACCTTTCCCCAAATGTTTTAAAAGACCCCAAAAAGGGCCCCGGGAAATGGAACCCTGTTCTTTATAGTTTTTGGGGGCGGTTTAAAAATTCCCCGGGGGTTTTTTGGGGGGTTTTTAAAATCCCCCATGGGTGGGAAAACAACCCCATGGCCCATTTTTTAAGAAAGGGGGCCATTTAGGGAAAAAGGGGTTGGGGAAGCCGGTTTACAAGGCAGTTTCCAAAATCCAAAAACCCGAAAAAAGGGGGCCGCGGGGCTATTTAAAAAGGGGGACAAAAATATTTTGGGAATTTGGGCAAAATTTGGGCTATTTTTATTGGGGTGGGGGTTATTTCCCGGGTACAGCAGGGTTTAAACAATGGGGGAAAGATTGGGGAAAACCTTTTTAAAAAACAAAGGGCCCCGGCCCAAAATTTTTTTACCTTTTTCAAGTGTAATTTTTTAAAAGGGAAAACAAAAAATGAAAAACCATTTGTCCTTGAAGGGAAAAAAAAAAAAATTTCTAAAGTAGGGGGACCAAAGTTACATCCCCCTTTATATATTAAAAAAAAATTTTTATTTTAAAGATATTTTTATTAAAAAAATATAAAATAAACCCCAAAAAAAATGTGGATAAGGTTTGGAAATTATTTTTAATTAAATTTTAAAAAAATAAGGGGAAAAAGGGGTGGAAGGTTTTATATATAATTTGTGGTGAAGTAATAAAATTAATATTTAAATATAAAAAAAAATATAAAAAATTTTAATTTAATTATGATTTTAAAATAACACAACAAAACCCCCAAAACCGGGGCCCCCCTTTTGAGGGTACAACCCTTGGCCCAAATTTTCTTGTTAAATAATTTTAACCCTACCAACACTTTGGGGAGATCGTGCAATTTTACCCCTTTAAAATGGGAAAACTCCCTTGGGAAAATTAAAAAGAGGAACGGAGGGAAAAGGTATTTATTTTGAAAAAGTGGCCCCGGTTGTTGGGTTTTGGGGGAAAGGGGTGGGCTGATTTTTTATTTTTTAGAAAAATGCTGGTTTCCCCCGGGAATTTTCCAGACAACCTTTTCTTGGGGGGGAACGGGGAAGGCCAAAAAAAAAACTAAATAGGTTTCCCGGTGGGGGAAAAGGGATTGGTTTATGGAGGGTCCCCGGAGAATGGCCCCAGGGTGGTTAGTTATGGGGAAAGGGCCTAGACCCCGTTTTTTAAAAAAAGGGGGGGTTGGATCCGAACCCCCCAGAGGGCGAATTTGAGGGAAGGGGGCTTTTCAGCAGAGAAACCCACCCGGTGCCACCCCTTTTTTGGTGGGGAAAGGCCCCAAATTTGGGGGCCCAAAACCCTAAATTTGGGCAGTGGAAAGGGTTGAAAAATTTCCCTTTCCCGGGGTCCCTTGGGGGGGAGGCCCGTATTTTCCGGCCAGGTGGTCCCAAAATTTGGCCTAAAAAAACCTTGGGTCCTCCCCCCTTTTAAAAGGTTTGGGGGGGTGGTTTTCCCTGGGGGGAACTTTTTGGGAACTCTTTGGGGGCCCATTGGGAACCAAAGGGTACGGTTTAAACCTTTTTTTTGGAAAGGTAAGGCCGAAGAATTAGGCCCGGGGGTTTGGAAGGAAAAGGGGTTGTCCCAAACCCCGGGGTTTTAAATTTTTTAAAATGGGCCGGGGGGTTTTTAATAATTTTTTAAAATATAATAAAAAATTAAAATAAAGAATTATTATTTTAAAAATTTTAAAAAAAAGGGGAAAATTTTTAATTAATAATTTAAATATATAAATATTTTTATTATTATTTATTTTTTTAAAAACCCCCATTGAAAAACCCGGGCCCTTTTACATTCGAGGGGGGTTCAAAACAAAATCAAACAGTACGTGAAAATTGAAAAGAATGAAAAATTGGGAAAGACAAAGGGGGAGAGGAACCCACCCGGGAGGGCTTTTTCAATCCCACCCAAAGGGGGGGAAAGAGACAGAAGGGAGGGGCGACATGTTTGTGGAGGGTGTAGTGGCAGCAGGGGGTTTTTTTTTAGGTTTTTAGGCAAGCCTGAAGGGAAAAGGTTTTCCCGATTTCTTTTAAAAATTTTGAAAGTGGGGGAAAAGTCTGAGGGTTTGGGGGATGATTTTTCCCAAATGTGGGGGGAAGCCAAAAAGGAAGGAAGGGAAACTTGGAGACGGGAATTTAAATGTTTGGGGGGGTTGGAAAACCGAAATTTAAGGGGGGAGAGCAGGGGAATTCCGGGGTGAAAAGGGGAATGGGAACCAGTGAAAAGGGAAATTTGGGGAGGGGGGGAGGCAGGGGGGTAAACGAGGAGAGGGGTGGATAAAAGGGGCCCGGGGACAGAGTTGAGAAAGGTTTTAAGGGGAGCAAGAAATGCTAAAACCGGGGGGCCACAGAGAAGGGGGTGTTTCAGTAGGTTCCAGGCGGGAGAAAACGGGGCAAGGGCCAGCAAAAATTTTGGGGGTCAAGAGGAATGGAGCGGGTTTCAAGAAGTTTTTCAGGTTTGGGGGCGCAGGGAGAGGTGGGTTTTGGATGTGTGTTTTTTAAAAAATAGGGCGGAGTCCCGGGTTAAAACCCCCAAAGGGAGCGGACTTGGGCCCGGGGAGGAAAAGTACCGTTTACAAAAAATAGAGAAAAACAGGGAGGGAAAAGTTTTTAACCCGGGGGAAAGGGTGATTAGTTCTGGTTTTTTTCCTCCACATTTTAGTTTTAGGAGACGTGAGGAAAAGGAAGGAAAAAAATGGGAAAGAAAGACAGCTGGGGATCCGGGGAAACAGAGAGGTAACCCTGGGCCGAATTTTTTAAAGTTGGGAAACTCCCAATAAAGGTGGTAAAAAAAGCCGGTGAGGCCAAAGAAACGACCAAGGGCCCAAAAATTTTAAAGAGAAAACAGCCCAAAAGGGCCCAGGGACCCCGAACACCAACAGAGAGTTTGGCCGGGGGGGGGGGAGGTTGGGCGAGAATAAGAGCCCCTGAAAGTCTGAGAAACAGTTTAGGTACAAAAGATCCCGAAAGGGCCAAGTCGGGGATGCCCAGGGGAGGAGAGGGGTTTTTACATAGGGAATGGGCGACAGGTAAAGGGCCCAGAACCCAAATCTGAAAAGGGGAAGGACAAAAGTAGTGGCGTGAGGTTTTTGGGAGTTTTTCTAGGCATTGGGGACCTTGGGTTAGGGCGTTTTCGGGAGAGTTTGGGTTTTGGGGTCGGAAACCAAAAAATTTAAATTGGGTCAAGAAGAAAGTTTGGGGGAAGGTTGGGGGGACCAAATTTAAAGGAAAACCCCTTTCGTCGAAAGGGGTTTTTTGGGGGGCCCAAAAGGGGGGCAGTGGGGAAAGGGGGGAATAGTTTGGACAGAGAGGAAGGGGGCCCAAAGGGGTTTTTTTTTTAAGGATTGGAGTGAAATCCCATGTTTAAAGGCGGAAGGGAAGATGGGCCCCCCGTTAGTGATAAAGGGTTTAAAAATGGGTTTAGGGCTTGGGGGATAAAGCACTGAGGTCTGGGGGAGGGGGGGAAAGGGAGGGCAAGACTAAGGTAGTGAGGGTTTGGGTTTGGAAAAAGAAAAAGGAAAGGTTTTTCATAAATGACCGGGGGAAAACCCAAAATTTTAAAGGGGGAAAAGCATTTTGGGAAGAGGGAGAGGGGGAATTTGGTTTGGGACTTTCGGGGTGAAGCTTTCTCTGAAGGGTTTAAACTTCTGAAGGAAGGAATGGCAAAGTCCCCTCGCCCGAAAGGAGGGATGGGGGAGGAGGTTTTTTGGTGGACGGAAAGAGAGTTTAAGGGTTTTTTAAAAATTTGGGCGGGGGGTTTTGAGACAGGGAGGATAAGAGATTGGGGAAGTATCCCTGTTTGGCTGAGGTGAGTTTCAGATTTTAAATTTTTATGCAGTGTTTTTTTTTGTAGACAAAGTCATCGGTGGGCGAGTTTTTTTTTCCCCGCGGGGGTTTTTGCAATTCGGGAAACTCGCCTCAGCGTTTAGTGGAGTCTGGTGCCCGGGTTTTCGTTGATTTTGCGGGTTCTGTTTGTGTGAGAAAAGGGGGCGTTTAGTCAAAAAGGGGGGGGTGATTTTTTGGGGTTTTAGAAAATGTTGGGGTGCGTCTGGGTCATTTTAAAAAGAAAGATGGTAGAAAAGGGGCAAGAAAAACAGAGAAAGTGGGGAAAGGGGTTTAGGCTTTTTTTAAGGTTCCCCCGCGGGGGTCAAAACTGGGTTTTGAGAAAAGGAGGAGGGAGGGGGGGTGGAGATGGTGGAAAAAGGGAAGCAGGGGTTTGGTCAGATAAAGGGGTGGGGGGAAAGGGGTTTTTAAAATCAAAAAAGGGGGGGGGAGGCGGGGGAAAGATGAGGTTTCCCGGTGTGTCCAACTTTATGGGGTGGCTCCAAAAATTTCCACTGGGAAGGTCGAAGGGGGAAAACAAGCGAAAGGGTTTTTTTGGAAGCAGAGTGGGGGTTTTCGATTTTTTGGGGGGAAAAAAAAGCTTCCCCGAAATAGTGGGGGGTTTCGGTGGAAATAAAGTGGAGAAGCCAAGGGAAAAAAAGTGGGCGAAAAGGGGCGAAGGGCCTGGGGGGCTGGAAGATAAAAGCCACTTTTTGGGGGGGGCGTAGAAAAACGGGAAAAAAGTGCACCTCAAAGGAGGAAAAGTGTGAAGGGGAAAGGCCCAAAAGGGGGGGGTGGGGGCAAAAGGGAAAAGGAGAAAAAAAGGAGGGGCCGACACCATTTCCCCCATGCTTGTTAACCAGGGCGAGGTTGGGGGGTAATTGGGGCCGCAAAAAGAGAAAAACGGCAGGGGAGCAGTGTCAGAGGGGGGGAAACCAGGTTTTAAATCAGACCAAGGAAAAGTAAGTTTTCCGGGGAGAAAACCCAATCATGTAAAGTAAAGGGAAAATTTTATTTAAAATACAACCTTGCATTCCCGAGAGCTTTTCCCCCAAAAAAGAAAGGGGGAAAGGGGGGCAGGGGCAAGGGAAGGGTTTCCCGGTTTAAGGGGAACGGAGTTTGTAAGGGTTTAATCGTTCAAAAAAGGCAGAGACGATGGTGGGGAAAGTGCTGTGGGGCCCCGGGTTGGGGGAAATGTCCCCAAAAGCCAAAAGGAGCATGAGAGGGTGAGCAGGTGGGAGTAGGAAAGACTGTAGTTTTGCAGGGTTTGTTTGGTATGGAGGGCAATAACAGTGGGGAAGAGGTTGGTGGCAGCAGACAGGTGAGAGGGTAGAATGCAGGGGGAGATGTAGAGCTCATTATCCAGCGAGGGAGTTTGGGGATAAGCAATAAGTGTGAGGAGAGTGGAGATTGCGATAATGGGGGAAAAGAAAAGCATAGTGTTAGACAGGTTAGCAGGCTATTAGTGGGAAAGAAAGTGTAGATGGTACCTTGCAATCCTTGTTCAATCCTGGTTTAATTCTGGTATTAATTCACACTTAGCTCGGGCCACACTTTGAGAAGGGCCACAAGTGTCCAATGGCCACGAGTGTGAGTGACTATATACTAAGCTTGATCCCAAACAGAACAATCAGATGTGAACAAGAAGTGGGAGGGGTCGTGTTACCTAATTAGCAGAGTGGGGGGGGAATAGGAAACGAGATTACAGGGGGAATTACAAAGGCTCCATGGACACAGCATGGGATGGGGGTATAGGAGATGGCGTTATGATAACAAATATGGCTACACTGGAGATACACATCAAAGAGACATACATCAATGCACAACAGGAGTTGTAGTACTACACAATGAGAAACATACAGCAATGGACGATGGGAGTTAGACTTATATATATATATATATATATATATATATAGATATATATTATAAATATATACAGACAGTATTTTAGTCTGGGTCTTGTAGTAATCCCATTTTATATTATAGCACTATGCTAGAAGCAGTTGTTGGAATTTCTGACTAAGTAAAAGGAATTTTAGCGTAATTAGTAAAATGCTGGAAAGAGCTGCAGCAGCAAACTAAGCACATAGTCAGGCAGCAGTTGATTGTGACACATCAAGTCTCTACCAGTCTGTATTTCTGACATGTAGGTACTCCATGTACCATCATGACTTTAACCCCTTTATTATGGCATGGGATAGAGCCATAAATGAAGGCATCCAGAGGCATGGTGAGGGCCTATAGCTCATACAGTAGATTTGTAATACACTCTGTGGGAGAGCACAAAGCCAGAGAATAAGTTGAACTATTTGTAACAAAAAAAAAATGAATATTTCTAAAAACACGATATGTATCAGCTATAACATCCTGTGACACAGCATGCTACAAACAACAGATTTGTGGGTCATAAATTTCTCTGGATCATCTGCAATGATAATGCATTCCATACTTGCAGGTATGCCTGTAAATATCAGAAGCAGGTGTTTCTACACCTGACAGTAAATATAAGAGGGTGGCCTGCTGTTTGGACTCACCTGGTATGTATCCCACAGCCTGATGGTGCACTGCAGGGGGACCTCTCTCATCAGAAGATTATTCATCCAACGGAAAGCAAATTGCAGGTATTCAACCTCATACTGATGTAAGTGTCTGTGCACTTGTTCTGAAAGCAAGAAAAAAAAACACTTGTTACATCTTCAGATGCTTGATAATACTGCACACTAATAATATAATGACACTAAACGTCACTGAGCAAATCCAGAAACAACAACATTCTTCCTACTGGAATATAAATATATTCACAATAACAATCAGCTTGCGTTAATGGCCTGTTACTTGGTGTACAGTAATCATAGAAAAGGTCAAATGCCAATTAACACTGCATAGGTGACCACAAGGTAATCTCTAGTATTAGGTTAATGAAATAGATCTGGCAGCAGGCACCTAACCAACATTACACAACCACAGACGTAGTCATGTTGGGGTAAAAATTCAATAGTGAAATCCACAATCAGGCAGTGACTGCATCCATAGTCTGATCAGAGTAGCTGATGTTTAGTCTGTAGCTGCATTTCCTAAGGCTCTGTTTACACCTGTGTACACCTGTTCCTCTATAAACAGAAACCACACGCAGAGGCAGATCCGTCGCATGACTGACATTAATGGTGCTCAATACATGCCACTGACTTAAAATGTGTCTGTCAGGTTTTGCCAAGGTGTCTGTCATTTTGATAGGAATAATAGCCCTGTATAAAGGGAGCCTTCGATGCAGATGTGACTATAGCCGAGTCTAATAATTATCTCAATGATAAAAGATGACAGTGGATATATTTTGTGAGTGCACACATATTGAAATACCTGCTGGACTGCCTGATATAGGGTTTATAGTGAAATGTGATTGCTCTATGATGTTTGTACACCTGGCGATAGTGGGTCTGTTACACAGTCAGCATGTCACATTGCAGCAGCTGGGACACCCAAGCTGTGCAATGTATAGAAGTCCCTTATATTGCAGCAAGAGTTGGGGAGATATAAAGGGACCAGAGCGCGGCTGCAATATTTACATTCAGTGGTGCTAAGATCAGCAGCAATGTTGGGCTACGGCGTCTGGGGCTCACCAGTGGAGTTGATTCTTAGGGCTCACCAGTGGAGTTGATTCATGGGGCTCACCAGTGGAGTTGATTCTTGGGGCTCAACAGTGGAGTGATTCTTAGGGCTCACCAGTGGAGTGGATTCTTGGGGCTCACCAGTGGAGTGGATTCTTGGGGCTCACCAGTGGAGTGGAGTCTTGGGGCTCACCAGTTGAGTTGATACATGGGGCTAACCAGTGGCGTTAATTCATGGCTCTAACCAGTGGAGTTGATTATGGGGGCTCACCAGGGGAGTTGATACTTGGTGCTCACCAGTGGAGTTGATTCTTGGTGCTCACCAGTGGAGTTGATTCTTAGGGCTCACCAGTGGAGTTGATCCTTGGGGTCCACCAGTGGAGTTGATTCTTGGGGCTCACCAGTGGAGTTGATTCTGGGGAAAACCCTAAAGCTACTGCACATGACTCTTGCACTCTACCGTTCTCCCTGTCCCAAGCCAGCCATGTTTGGGGGCCCATCTGAGATTCCCCCTGCTCCTTTGTGGGACAGTCCAAGCTTGATCAGCAGACACCAGAAGGAGGGGGAAAGGAATAAAGAAAGTTTTTTTTCAAAAACTCCGGCTTAGACTATGTCTACACAGTGCAGGGTTTTTGTTGGATTTTTGGCGGATTCAGTATTTATAATCCACCGAAAATCCGTCTGTAACCTGAGTCCCATAAACAGAAATAAAAAATCTGTGCTGTAGTCTACACAGCACGGATTTTTTCCGATTGGTTTTGAAATCCGCCGGATTCCCGGAGATTTTATAACATGCTCTGTCTTCTGCCCCAATTGTTATGAGATTCAATGTATGGGACCGACAGCAAATGTAAAAACCGACCACGGTTTTTAGCGCAAACCTGCGGCAAAAAGCACGTTTTTGTTGTTTGAAAATGTATGCTTGTTAGAAATCCCTCCTGTTATATTTTCATTCTAGAATACCAGTAAACTGTGTCTTTGCAGCTGTGAAAAAAGGATATGCACAACGAAAATCTATTCTGCCCTGAACACAAGAAAGTTGGCCTATATTTATGTTTCATGTAAGTGAAAGTGAGAATTATGGGGTTTTTTTTGTTTAGTTTCTGGTATTAAAGCTTATCTGTGTGAACAAGGTCTTCATGCAGTTGTACAAATCTCATGCTCAGCTTGGCTAACTTCTTTCTCAAGGAGGACAGATAACTCCTACTTTGAGACATATAAAGAAAGTCATAATAGAATCTGATAATTGGATTTACATATTGGGATTTCAACTGCAAGCTTTAATAAGCCCTGAAAGCGTTCGAGATTCACTAGCATTTAAACAATGATGAATAATTGTCCAATAAATTATGAGCATTGTTCGCCAGTTTTATTGATCAAGAACAGCAATGGCAAATGCTGAATGAATTCAATCTTCCGTCTTATAAGAAATTTGGACAGATGCTTTTTCCGCAGAAAAAGGGAAATTTTGGGTTTAGCAAAAAAATTCGAAAATTTAAAAAATTTTTCCAAACTCACAAAGAAAAAAAGCATTTGCACATAAAAAAATGAACAGGCTTTATGAAATTTAAATGTCATCAAACCCAACCAAAAAATATTTTTTCATAAAATACTTTTTGCAGCTTTTTAATATAAAAAAAAAATTTTTTTTATACAAAAAGGGGAAAAGGAAAGGGATTCCCTTTTAATATAAAAATGTACAAGGCTTAAGCAAGTGCTGTTAAACACATTTCTCAGCACTTTTAACATTTTGCAGTCATATTTCCCCTCCATAACAAGTCACAAGGTTTCCTTAGAGATAAATTACGCCTTTAAAAGCTTTTAAAGAAAGACAAAATTATAACTATATATCAAACAAGATAATTCCTTAAGTAAGATACCTATTTATAAAGGCTTCTTACACAGGGAGATTACAGTGTAAAATATTGTTAAAAACAGGGGAAAAAAATTACAATCAAAAAGTACAAAAAAATCGGGCAATTGTACAAAGGGGCCTGGAAAAAAATTCCCTTCCCCCTAAAATTTGAAGCCCCTTATATAAAAAAATTTTTTCTACAATTTCATTAGAAAGGCACGGAAAGGGGAAAAAAGGCAATGCAAACAAAATCAGATGAAAAAACATGACTTGTCCTATATTAATAATGACCCAAATGTAAAAGGACGGTAACTGTGTAACCATGTGAGGTTGATGTTTATGAGTCTAATACACAACAGGTTCTGGCATTCAGCGGCCAGAAAACCCCCGATTACTCAACTCCCGGTCCATTTACTTAAAGCAGCGGTTTAATTTAATTGTGGGCTCTAGGGCTGTAAATTTAAAAGGGGGGGGGGGCCCCCTTTTTTCCTCCAGATTGTGGGGTACGACTCCCCCGTCATGGCACTTGGGGCCCCCAAAAAGGTCTTTCACATCTGCCATTTAACTGCCCAAATACACCCCGGGCCCAAAAGGGAGAAGAGTCGGGAAATTTTTTATGTTATTTGTAGAAAATCAAATTTTTCAAAATAGTTTTTCAAGAAAATTGTGCCCGTAAATGGTCAAGTACCCTAGGAGAACTAAAAGTACAAGTAAAAAAAAAAAGTCTAACAATATAAAATACCCAGCCTTTTCCCACTGCACCAACAAAAGTAAAATTAAAAAAATAAAACAAACAGAATTGGTATTAATGCATCTATAAACGCCCTATCTATCAAAATAGAACTGTATTAATCCTGCCAACACCAAAATAGCATTTTGTTTTTTTGTGCTGTTTTGTGTCTCCCAATTGTTTTTTTTTTTTTTTTTATAAAACAGTGATCACAAAGTGGCATGGAATAGCAGTGCCAGACTGGGGTGTCTGGAACTTACAAATGGAGTCAATTCTTGGGGGCCAACAATGAAGCTAATTGCTGGGGTCCACCAGTGGAGTCGATTCTTGGAGGATCACCAGTGAAGTCGATTACAGGGACCACCTTATAGCTACTGTACATAACTGTAAATACTGCACATGCCTCTTGCACTCTACTTATTGCTTTCTGCCTCTTTTTTCCCCTGCTTTTCTCCCTGAAAAGCATGCCCAGGAGCCTACCTGGGCTTTCCCCTCCTATCCGGTGGGGCCCTCCCAGCCTGTTTAATTTGGAAAACCAACACAAAAATACCCCTTCACTCTGCAAAAAACAAGCACCACACAGGTTGGTAGATGAAAACAAATTATTGATGTAAGAAAAATGGCAAAAATTTTTCTCGGGAGAATAAAGATAACACCAATTTTTTCCCCCTAAAAAAAAGAGCCCAAAAAAAGTTCGCAAATTGCAAATTTTTTCCCCGGTTCCCCCTAAAAAATATATATTTTTAATAATTTATATCGTCTTAAAAATAGTACAATTAAAAACTACAAGACACAAAAACACAAGTCCTCGTACTGCTTTGAAGGTGAATATAAAAAACAAACAAACACGGTGTAAACAAAAAAACTCTTTCAACCAAAAAGGGGTTTTCCCCAAAACACATATATATAACATATATCTATCTATCTATATATATCTATACTTCTATATATATCTATTTTCCCATACAAAATTTTATATATCTATCAATATAACTATATAATTAAATACATAACAAGTTGAAACCCAAAGTTTAAAATAAAACTATATAAAAAGTCAGATGTGCATGATTTTTCTCACTAAACTGTCCCTGAAAACAGAATAAACCTTACTCGTTTTAGGTCAATTAGGATTACCAAAATTATTTATATTTGCCAAATGCCAGAATAGTGAGAGATGATTTTTTTTTAAGGTATTCTTATTACTTTCTGCAAAGTCAAAAGTTTACATACACTAGGATTACTATGCCTTTAAACAATTTGGGACAGCCCATATGATGATGTCTTTGGAAGCTTCTGAAAGGTTTATTGGCAACATCTGAGTTAGAGTTAATTATATTTGGCAAATATAAATAATTTTAGTAATTCTTGTCTTTTTATATAGTGTATGTAAACTTCTGGTTTCAACTGTGTTTATGTATAAATATAATTTAAAAATTATTTAAATAAAATAAATCCTGATTTTTTTTTTTTACTTCAGCCAAGAAGTCTGAAAACAGGCAAATTTCCTGCTGTGTAGAGATCCCTTTTCAACAGTCTCCTTATTATCATCACAGGGAGGATTACAATGAAACTTAACACCTATATAGATATAACACATGATCCACCACTGACAATAGGTGATGGTCATAGTTCAACCTCTACCTCTCTGTGCACGCTGACCTCTGCATCGGTAATACCAAGTTTTAGTAAAATATTAGAAGCAGTCCTTTTATTAGTAAATAAATATGGGTGATACATTCTCTTAATCATATAACATATAAAATATATATATATATATATATATATATATATATATATATATATATATATATATATATAAAAATTTCATATCCCTACTGTCCCCTATAAAGGAGAGACGGTTTATAAAAGACTACTTGAAGCATAAATAGTTTAGGTAGTTGAAATGGTTTGCACAACATTAATTGAAAAGAAAGTACCTCTTAATAAATCTAGCACATTCCCACCAACCGTCAGGGAATTAAATATATGCTTGCTGTAAGCCATACAGCTGTAAGTAGACATAGACATTGGAAAAAATCATTTCCATTTGTTCTAGTTAATAAATGTAGCCTAAACTATGTTTCCTTTGGAGACCAAATGAAGTTTTTTTTTTTAGATTTTTAAAATTTAGTGAGTGACCAGAAATTTTTTTTTTACAGCTTAAATTCCACAGATCAACACACATGACATTTTAGCAGCATAGTTTACACCAATATGTGCCATAAACTGCTAAATATATGCAGGCCAAATTGTTAACAAGGAATGCTTTCTCCCTAAAAGCACTATTTTGTTGCCACTGGCCACAAGCCAGCATGCTGTACAACTGCAGCCACTGCAGTTTGACTTTCCACAAGTAACAGAACAGGATAAGGCTCTGTACATGCTCAGAATTATAACAAACCGTAATATGGCAGCCACAGCAGGTTATTGGACTTTACTGTTACTCTGTATGCCTCTGATTTCAGCAGAAAAAAATCTGGAAATGTATCAGGTTCCACGAGATGCTGTATTATGGAACTGTTCTACTAAAAATATTAGACTAGGGAACATACAGTGACCTCTGAAAATATTATGGCTGGGAAAAAAAATATCATCATAGAACTTTTGGTTGACTGAGAAAAGATCATACTGTTACCACTGTACATCAAACCTGATGTGATGAAACAATCTGTAAAGGCACTGAAGAGAGATGGAATGTGCTTTGGCTACAGGTGTAGAACATTTCCTAAACGGACTGCATATCCAGGACCTCACGAAAGACTGGCATTGTTAAGATTTAGTGGACAACAGTGAGGCACATGCGAGTCATAGTTTTGCATCCTTATAAAGAACTTCCTTGGGAAAGAGGGACACTTGATCGGTGAGATACAGAAGCTACAACAAATATCACGAAAATCCCATGATATGATTTTTAAATAATTAATTTGCATTTTATTGCATGAAATAAGTATTTGATACAGTAGAAAAAAAGAACTTAATATTTGGTACAGAAACCTTTGTTTGCTATTACAGAGGTCCGACATTTCCTGTAGTTCTTGACCAAATTTGCACACATTGCAGCAGGGATTTTGGCCCACTCCTAAATACAGATTTTCTCCAGATCTTTCAAGTTTCAGGGCTGTTGCTGGGCTACACTGAGTTTCAGCTCCCTTCAAAGATTTTTGATCGGATTCAGGTCTGGAGACTGGTTAAGCCACTCCAGGACCTTGAACTTCTTCTTATGGAGCCACTCCTTAGTTGCCCTGGCTGTGTGTATCGGGTCATTGACCTGCTAGAAGACCTAGCCATGACCTATCTTCAATGCTCTGACTGAGGGAAGGAAGTTTTTGGACAAAATCTCCTGACACATGGCCCCATCCATACTCCCTTCAATACAGTATAGTTGTCCTATCCTCTTTGTAGAAAAGCATCCCCTAAGTATGATGTTTTCACTCCCATGCTTGACGGTGTTCTTGGAGTTGTATTCATGTTTCTTCTTCCTCCAAACACCAGTAGTGGAGTTGATCCCAAAAAGTTCTATTTTGGTCTCATTTGACCACATGACCTTCTCCCGTGCATCCTCTGGATCATCCAGATGGTCAGTGTCAAACTTCAAATGGGCCTGGATATATGCTGGCATGAACAAGGGGATCTTGCGTACCTTGAAGGATTTTAATCCATGATGGCATAGTGTGCTACTAACATTAATCTTTGAAACTGTGGTACAAGCTCTATTCAGAACAATAATAGGTGTAATCCATTAAGGATTCCACCTATTATCGTTCAGTATGCATACAAGATACTAAGGGAAGATGAAAACCCTTATGTGGATATCCTTAATGTGCTAAGCACTTTAAAAGATACAGTGGCAGTAAAGTAAATATAGAGACAAGCTCTATTCAGGTCATTCACCAGGTCCTCCAGGTCCTTCTGGGCTGATTCCTGACCTTTTTCAGAATCATCCTTACTCCACGAGGCAAGATCTTGCATGGAGTCCCAGACCAAGAAAGATTGACAGTAATCTTGTGTTTCTTCCATTTTCTAATAATTGTGCCAACAGTTGTTGCCTTCTGACTAAGCTGCTTGCCTATTGTCCTGTAGCACATCCCAGCTTTGTGCAGAGCTATAATTTTGTCCCTGGTGTTCTTAAACAGCTCTTTGGTCTTGGCCATGGTGGAGAGTTTGGAGTGTGATTGATTGTGTGTGTGGACAGGTGTCTTTTATACAGGTAACAAGTTCAAACAGGTGAAATGAATACAGGTTATGAGTGCAGACTAGATAGCTTCTTAAAGAAAAACTAACAGGTTTGTGAGAGCCAGAATACTTGGTGGTTGGTAGGTGATCAAGTACTTGTTTCATGCAATAAAATGCTTTTTTTTTTTTTTTTTAAATAAATTTTGCAATGTGATTTCAGGATTTTTTAAAACAAAAATCTGTCTTATAATTGAAACATAACTACGATAAACACTACAGACCCATCCATTCTTTGTAGGTGGGGAAAATCACCAGTGTATGAAATACTTCTCTCTCTCTCTGTATATGATGGAGGACTACCATCTTCCAGAGCAAATATGCAGGGGTATCTCATTGAACGAAATCATAGCAACATGGTTTTAGCAACATGTCTCAACAAAGAAACTTTTTTTCTGTTTGTGTTCAAGGTTTCTCTGGATTTCTAAGTACCTACAGTTTCCGATTGGCATTCTTTACAAGTAAAATACAACAGATATAAAATGTATACATTTGAGGAATACATGTCATGTCTTGATAACCAGAGCTAATGTCATTTTCAGAATCTAAGACCCAAAAATACCCCAAAAAAGATTCTAACATCTCATTCACCAAAAATTATGTTCCACAGTGTTATTTAGAGTTGCAGGGCAGAGTAAGGTATCACACTAAGGGCCACATGTATGAGAACTGTCTAGGTCTTAAACTCTCTGTTGCCCATAGCAATCAATCAGAGCGCCCCTCTAATTTTTCCAGACCACTATATGAAACGAAAGGGGATCTCTGATTGGTTGCTATGGGCAACAAAGTTTTAAACCTAGACAGTTTATATACATGTGGCCCTAAGTGCATATGACTTAATTTAGAGATGTAGGGACACCCAAAGAAAGAGACAACTATGCTATATTACAACCGGTTTTGCAATAGCTTCCTTGTAATAGTTACAGGACACTGTCCTTGCTGTACGGTTAGTTAAAATGTAGGCTAATGTTTTTTTGTGTTTTTTTTGGTACTGGGCAATTATAGAGTATTGTGTGACTAAAGAGCACTGTGAAAGTTTTTTTTTTTAATGTACTATAATTTTAGATTTTCTGACTTGCTTTATGTTCTATTGCAGAATCAAGGAATAATTACTACAGGAACCCAATGCGATTGTACCTTCGTGTAGTCTGAACTCCTCCTTAATGTACTTATTATATCAGTGCAGTGGTGTGTAACTCAACAGATAATTTTCTTCCATTTAGCTGCAATATTGTGGAACAAATTGCACATATAATGGAGGGCTTCTGACTACAGTGTGTGAAAGTTATTTATCTCTTTCTGCAGAGACGTGCCAATCAAGACAACAAGAAAAATAAAAAGAACATTGCACAAACCTTTTACTTTGCTCTATATATTTACTCAATGGCCTGTAAATTGTGAATCTACGCTTTATGTATTGCAAACAAACTGGAGTGTGTATGCCCCATTCCAAGGAATATTGAATACTTTCTCATCCAATAGTAAAGGTACACTATTTAACCCCATTTTGTTTCTATCTAAATAGGCTGAAAATTCAGTGCTGATTCTTTTCATGATCTATCTTTTTAACAGTGTGAGCTTCATTTTCTAAAACATGCTAGAAATCTGCAGCAAGTGATAAGATTCTGGCTTCCTCCAGCCACTATTAGAGGGATTTTACTGCATACTAGGTAATGGCCTTATTATTTTATGCTAGATCTACATTAGAGGATCTGCATCCAAAAATGACCTCTTCTATAATTAACAACTGTAACTCACCACTATACAGTTTTAGCAGATGTCCTCAATTCTAGATTATTTTACTCACTGATTTATCATGGAAAACTGCTCATCGTATTATATATTAGAATTCAACATATATAACACTCACTTTTACTAGGCACAACAGCAGATGTTACCTTAATTTTTTAGCACTTGCTTTAAATTTGTCACCATTATTTAATGCTTTGTTTCTTTGGTGGGGCAAAGGACACTGTAATCCTCGCCACATATACTGTATATCACGGTTCTTGTGAACCATATGCAGGATATGCATTTCAATGCCCTTTCAAGCCTTCTTCTTAGCTTACTACATTTCACTGGGAAAAAATAATTGTCTTGATTTATGACTACCTTGTACTTAATTATTTGCATGCTATACCCTCCAATATGACTTTCTTTGTAAAATAAATAATAATGTCAAAGCATGTGTAAGTCTCTTAGGTACTCTTAAATGTTAATTATGTCTCCCTCTCAACACCTCTTTCCTAGTTAGTGTATTCTAAAGTACTTGAATCACTCTTACACTCAAGAGGACAAATCATTCTTCCTTTACATGCATTGTCATGAGCGGCACTGTACAACGTCCTTCATGAAGCTTTCAAACCCCACTGTTAAAATCTCAGGGATCTTCACAGAGCACAGTAAATACCATTTCATTATCAGGCATGTATTCAAGTGGAAAAAAATACTTCAAATATAAACTTACAAACAATTATTAAGAAACTAGTGTACACAACCAACCCTGTGGATTATTAGCATTAACTTGCCTTCACTGCCATAGAACTTGTTTAATCTAGTGCAAAATTTGCATTTGTTCTCTTGGTATTTTACTATAAAAAAAAGCTCTCAAATCAAGGATTAGAATTGATGACATACTACAGAGGTAATAACGAGTTTAGAAATAACAGGGTTAGGGTAGCTTTTCACACGGCATTCTTTGGAAAAACAATTTTTTTGAGCTGAAGCTAGGAGTGGGTTTACAAATTTTAAACTTATTTCGTAAAAGTTATATTTTAGTGGCTCACCTAAGTGGGACAATATTTAGATTTAAAAGCAGTGGAAAATATTCGACTTTTACTTTTCCATCTTGCAGGATCAACTTTTGGCTTTGACTCAATCTAAAATTTTATCAAAAACTGAAGTGCCAATTTTCACATATTTTAGTCATTATTGTCAGCTGAATATAAAGGCATCTCAATTGCTAAAGTAAAACTAGCTCTAAGAATTAACTGGTCTATAATTTAGGAAATTAGAATTTTTTCACCCTGCCAGTAAACTCAGTTCTTCAGCTTTAAACACAATAGCATTCACAATAAAAAAGCAAGATGGAAAATTCACAATCTCACCAACATATTAATGAGGTCTGTAGTATCACGGTTCTAGGAGTGCATGGAGGATGTTGGCTTGCAGATGTAGAAAGCTTGAAAAAAGCAGTTATTAGGAACTCTGAAAGTTATTACAAATACAATAAAACATGACACATAGTCCTTGAAAGACTGCATACATCATGTGTCAGTTTTTAATAGATTTAAAATAAATTTTTGAGATTTTTAGAATGAGTAGTGTTGGATACAAAGATGTTTTGTTAGCATAGGCACTAGTATATATTTAAACATACAAATGTTGGTGGTATAGAGCAATGCCTATATAGCTAAAAAATCTTGGGCAGTTCAACTAAAGGTAAAATAGTAAACTGTCCATGCGAAACAAAATAAAACAGCCTATACTCCCCTTCCTCTGCTCCAAAAGTTTTCTCCTTACCTTTCCTTCGCTTCCGAATTGACTAGGGGAGTATAACTTTTTGCTTTGGCATATGGAGCTTACTATTTATTTTTTTTAGAACTAGATAACCCCTTTAATGCTTTTCAGCAGTTAGCAATGCTATGTTTATGGTTTGTCGCTAAAATTAAACCCTCATATACTCATAATATCATAGGTAGCTACTCTCACCACATATGATAAAATGCTGGAATATCCATGGAAATTGATAACATCAGACCTTTTGCTGCTGCTTGAAGTGGTTACATAACTATCAAAGGGGCATTCTCTTCACTAGGATATGCCATAACATTCTGATTGGTGGGGAGGCCAACTTCTGAGATCCTCATTGATCAGGATAATGAAAGGACCAGATATTCTTGATATGCAAGCAAACACTTCTATGTTTAACGTGAAATCCAGCATGAGAACACCACATCAACTGAATGTACTTCACTGCACTAAAGTTATTGATAAAATTAGAACACCACGTCAACTAAATATACTTTACTGTACTAATGCCATTGATAGCATGAGAACACCACATTAATGAGATATACCGTACTGCACTGTACTTAAGCCATTGGTAGCATTAGAACACCACGTCAACTAGATATACCGTACTGCACTGTACTTAAGCCATTGGTAGCATTAGAACACCATGCCAACTAGATATACCGTACTGCACTGTACTTAAGCCATTGATAGCATTAGAACACCATGCCAACTAGATATACCGTACTGCACTGTACTTAAGCCATTGGTAGCATTAGAACACCACGTCAACTAGATATACCGTACTGCACTGTACTTAAGCCATGTAGATTGAAGCAATTAGAACACCATGCCAACTAGATATACCGTACTGCACTGTACTTAAGCCATTGGTAGCATTAGAACACCATGCCAACTAGATATACCGTACTGCACTGTACTTAAGACATTGATAGCAGTCTTTCTAATATATTTCAGACAGAAACTTGTGATATCATCTAAATAAATAGCTGTCTTGTTGCCCATACAAACAATTTGAAATGCATATGTATCAATTCCTAAGTGATGTGATAACTGAGGCTTCTGGCTTATATGAATGAAATGCTAACACAAAGGGATTACTGAATATCATTCCTTTATTGATTTATATTAAATATGTAGTGCAAAAAGGGTTATAACAGATGTTTCAAAAGTTTAAGGACAACAATTATCATCACTTACTAGTTTCTGTGCAATACCGTAGTAATAAATACTGGTCAGTGCTACCATAGTATGGTTTAGAGCAGGCACCCTCAAACTGCAACCCTCCAGCTGTTGGAAAACTACAAATCCCATCATTCCCACTGAAATAGATTATATAAATGCATTATGGGAGTTGTAGTTTCCCAACAGCTGGTGGGCCGCAGTTTGAGGATGTCTGGTTTAGAGATTGTAGGAAAATTAAAAAAAAGAATATATACTGACCTCTATCCTTTGTTACAGTAATGTGTCTGCTCGTCCTCTCCCATGGATTTCTTTTAGTTTCCAGCTCGTGAGCACTGCAGCCTCTGATTGGATGCAGTGGCCATCTGACGTCACAGTTCAGAAGGAAGGCTCCAAAAGGTGACACTGGGCAATGTGTTGTTGGCAAGTACATAGCCAGGACCCAGTGTTCAGTGATGTGGAATATAGTCCCATACCCTACTTAGAAAGCCACGGCATATAGTGCTGTATAAGAATATCTATGTTGTAGATTGGTCCCACTCCACATAATAATACATACAGTGCATAAATACTACCACCATCCTGTGACTGGGGAGCAACACCAAATAGTTTTGTGCCTCAGTCCCCCACCCAAGGATGTGGCAGCTGTTGCCCTTCAGCCCTCATGGGGCAACTTATAAGGAGTAAAGCCAGGCAGATAAACTCTTTATAAGAATTAACAGGGAACTTCAGCCTCTATACATTATTCACCAGCCCTTTAAATACACATGACCGTGTTTTCACTGTATACACTCTCATTCATTGTTGTTCTGTATCTTCATTATGGGGGATTTGGCTTTTAGTTCATTCAGCAATGTAAGAACTTTACAAATCATGTGACATTTCATATTTATTAGTTCTGCCATGTACTATGTACAGCACATACACTGTAAGAGCATTAGCTATTCTTGCCTGGACAACTGTTATCACAGGTCAGTTTGTGCCTGATCTGCATACATGTCTGGTACCATTATAAATAGAGCTGATATGGTATATGCAAGGATTAAATAGAGAGCACAAAAGGAGAGGGCAGAAACAGAGGATATTGTGACATGAGATGGACAAAATGTGCCCTGATAAAGGATGTACATGCAGAAAAAAATGTGCAGCAAAAGGTACAATTATCTGTGGGGAATTCCTTAACATTTTGGTACTTAATTATACAGATACTTAAAGGGATTCTCTGGGTAAAGAAGAAAAATAAAAAAAACTACATATCATAATGAAAAAATACCTAAATACTTCCAATTACAAAAGTCTAGGGGATAATTATTATAGCCCAGTGGCTATAGAAAATAGCCACTGGGCTCCATCTTCAGCAGAAACCTGTCCTAGACTGCAGAATACAGGCAGTAGGGCAGGCTCTGTGAGTTACTTCCTCGTTGGACTGACTGGCATAACTGACTATTTGTGCTTTGCTCAGTCAGCCTGAGAGACTTCTGGTATGATGGATAGTTCTGCAGTGTAGAAAGGAGAATGAAGGCTGTATTATCACTCTCTTGAGTCATCCTGCCTCCTCTGAAGAGGTCTAGATGGCAGCATTATTAGCTGATCACAAATGTAAACAGCTCAGTAGGTGTCATATAAAAAAAAAAAAAAAAAGAAAAAGAAAACTCCTCGTCTTAGTGTGGTGTGGATTCAAAATATACAGTTCAGCTGGGAGGAAGAAAACAGCGTGCCAAGTAACTGTAGCTCAATCCCCTAACTCAGTGAGAAGAAAGATCCAAGATGTCAGTATTAAAGGGGTTTTGCCAGGACGTGCCTTATCTGCTAAGAAGCAAATGTAAACAAGCCATGGAGCTGAGAGAGAGAGAGACACAGCCAGAGCACAGAGCTGCATAAGGGATTGTGTGAAATGTTCACTCAAATAATCAACCTCCAAATTGTGGAGTCTGTATACAAAAGACAACAGCTTTCTCCACAGCAGCTTGAAAGCTTCTTCATGTTCTCTGTCATCAGATAAAGCAGGGATCTACTCAGATAATCACACTACAACTAGTGGATTCTGTATACAAAAAACAACATATTTCTACCCGGTGCCTTGAAAGCTTCTTCAGCTCCCTCTCACCAGATAAGAAGTGTGATCTGCGCAAGCCCGTGGCCAGTAGCTCTTGTCAGGTCGTATCTAATAGAAGCTTTGAAGTAACTAAGGGCAGGTAAGGCAGCCTGTAGCTCTCTCAGGCTGCAATTTTTGTAATCACATATATTTAGAAAAGTGATTAAATACCCATTTTGGAGGATCCCATGTCAACATTACATCATGGCAAAACCCCTTTAAGTGATGTGACAGCACTTCTAAGTAGTTCAAATACTGTATTGTGACAGATATTTACTGCTTATCTTTACTATTCCTACATTATAAGTTCTTATTTTTTGGGGGGGTTTCTCACACAACCCCTTTTAGACAGATCTTAACAAATTGGTTAAGGGTAGGTCAGGGGAAGCAATCAGGGCAGCTATGCTAATTAGTGGAACATCAGCCAGAAGCTCCTGATGAATGCTGTTCTGCCATTCAACATTTCCTGCAAACTGCACAGATTGAGAAGCACTGATGGTCTCTTCATGCAGTCTGTGCCCTCTAATGAAAAGGTTGAAACAAAGTCATATTTCATTTTTATTTCAGTGAGCTGGTACCTCTCTCCACAAGGTGCCATGCTAGGTGCTGGGTTTCCAGTGCCTAGTGGTAAAAACAACCTTGAGCAATACATATTTCACAGCATCAGGTTGGAATCAAAGCATTAAAACCCAGAATTGCTCCTCAAAAGATCATTGTTCTAAAGCAAGAAATCTGTTATGAAAAACATGAAAACTGAATTATTTAAAGGGGTTTTGTCATGAGCGAACTTGCACGATGCTGGTCTGCTCGGAGCAAGGTATCAGCTGTGCACGCCCACCCTATTCATTTCTATTGGAGTTCCAAATATACAGTAGCCGAGCAACAGAATGGGAAGGATGGCCGCAAGCGTCACCCTCTCCAATCTCTGAGGTGGTCGGCTTGTAGCAAACTAGCAGCACGGAAATATGCTCATGGCAAAACCCCTTTACAGAACATGTATGGATTATTTTTATTAAATATCAGTATATTCAGACCACTGGTGCCCTAGGGGCACATAGATTTATTTCCATAGAACACATCTATAATATGGCCTAGTACATGGATGTTATATATAAGACTATATAATAGGGCTCAGCCTGTACAGTTTAACTACCACATTTGACAGGTTGTGCTTAACAAAGCAACATTTTTCAAACATAACATGAGATCATATGTCCGGTATGATATAACACTGTAGCTACTTGCCAACTATGACTTTTATGGTGTCAAGGGAGACTATTTTCTTTAAAAGGACCACCAAAAAGTAATGTTCCTATTGATATATCTTGTTCTATGTAATTAAGTAAGAGTTCTGTAAACTCTTTGACCCCCTCAATGGGATCTTGATATTGTCTATGCAAGCTTGTACGCATTCTTGAATGCCTTCTTCAATAATATTTCTTTAAAAAGAATGTATCAAAAAATGACTTATTGTTCAACTCACGTTTTTATGTTAGACATTTTTCAAGAATTTTTTTCTTTTTGTTTTCCATATTTTCAATATTTATTAAAAATTCTAAAATCATGCAGTTTTCACTTTGGCCACTAGGCCTAATAATAGTCTGACATTTCGTGTTCTGTAGAAAGAGATTTTCATCAGAAGCAAAAAGTATTACAGCAAAAATAGGGTTTGAAAAAAAACTTTATAAAACTCTTCTTTTATTTAGAAATGCATTAAAAACGCAGCATCATATATACAAAATATCACTGTTGAAGTGTTTCAGGCATGTGCCTTTAATCATAACAATTGTTATGATTAAGAGTTTTAGAACATTTTTTGTTCAATCTCTATTTTTGCTGAACTAGTTTTTGCTGCCGTTTCAAACATTCCACACTGACAGGGTGTCTCTCCCTGCAAATTCTGGGGTCTCTGGAGAGGTGCGCTGGCAATAACTTTTTTCTCTCAGAGATTTTCATCAGTCTGCTCATTATCAGTAAAAGCAGGGTTACACTGAGAGGTGACACCAAAGTGCATAGATAACTCAGGATTCACCAGTCACAATAGGAGATGTCACAGCTCCCCCTCTCCCCATCTCTGCGCACTGATATCTTTCCAGGTCACAGAGCATGACTAGAAAACCTTCCTATAGAAGTCAATGAGAATGATCTAGTCCACAGGCCATTATGTGCAAGAAGCTGCTGTAAAGCATCTCTCTAAATGAGTTAAAGCAGTGCAAGAATGCTGTCCCCACAATCATATGTAGACGTTCGAACTGAGAAATCTACAATCAGAAAACAACAAAGAAAATCGGCTAAGAAAGAAAAAAAAGAATAATGTTAATCCAGGATGTCTTTTATCTTTAATAAGTGAATGAAAAATTAAATATAAAAAAATTGTGCGACAGATTTCCTTTAATAGATGGCTGCTAACTAAGTATACTCCATCCTGTAGCCTCCTCTTCATTGCTCGAACATGAGTATTCCCTCATCCGTCCACATGAAAGTCGAATGCCAACAATAAGAGTAATCAACGTTATGCAGCAAACCCACAATGAGCCATAGGCTTAATAGGCCCATGTATTCTACTGTGTGAAACGTTTGGTGCTGTCTTATGCCATCACATTGTCAGCTAAATAGGCTGGCAGCCTTAAAATCTGTGGAACTTGTGAACTCACAAGTTAACAATGTGTTCTCCAATTCCGTTTGGCGTTACATTTCCTAAAAGCTGTGCTAGTGCAACATATTAATTGCTTATTTACTGCATATACTGATCGCTGCATATTGTTGAGGTGTCCACACTCGTGTCAATCTAAAGAAAATTCACAAGTTACTGCCCATCTACTTAATGCTGCCAATACGAATCTCTGTATCATTTATTTAATTAGTGCTAAAAATATGACTAACCTGCCTCTTCCAAAAACCAAGCAGGCAAAACAGGCAAGTGCAGATATGCACCTCTACAGGCCTAAAGAAGGTCTACAGAGTGGCATTTTGCAGACACGTTTTTTGGTGCATTTTTACATGTGTTTTATTGGAGGTAAAAACTGCAGCGGCCAAATAGCAATTGAATTAGGAGTAGAACTGTTAAATATTAGACATTGACATCAAAATATGAAGTGGACTGCACAATAAAAAATAAAAGCAAATAATGGATATTATTGTAATAGAAAAGTCAAGCAAGCAACATATGTTTACGAAGTATTAGTCAAGTCACCTTCATTAGAGTATCGATTAAAATGTCGCTAACTGTGGGGCACATTTACTATAGCAACTGCAACAGAATTGTGCTATAAAATTGGCTTGCATACTTTGTGTCACATTTTTTATGAATTTTGGACAATTTCTGACACTCTGCACCTTGACCTAAAAAGAGTGTGTGTTTTCTGCGAAAGGGATGTTGTCTTTACCAAAATTTTAGTGCAATTGTTCACCTAGACTAAGCCAACTAATCACTGGAAGTGGCGTAGCTACAGGGATCACAGCTGCAACGGTTCCTGAATCAGGTGGGCCTACAGGTCTCCCTCATCAAACCGCTGCATCGCTAGGTCACATCGACACAGGGATGCAATGACCACACTCGTTGTCTGCAAAGTGTGAGCAGCGGCTCAGACAGAGCAGCCAAGATTGGACCAAGCTCCGTTCCCAGCCATTCGGCCCGCTAGATGCTGCGAGTTAGGCCCCGTTCACACGGCTTATTCACGCCGGATTTGCGAGCTGGCTTGCGCTCGCAATTCCGGCGTGAATAAGGGGTGGGACGAGGTCGGGGCGGGAGCGCGGCAGGGGAGCAGCCCGCCGGCCCCATAGACAATGCATTATCTACGGCGCGGACGCGCCGTAGATAATGGTGCATGTCACTTCTCTCCCCGCGGCGGATTCGCCGAGCGGGGAGGAGCGACGGAATCCACTATGAGAGCAGTGGATTACCGTAATTACTCCGACGGATTGGCGCCGTACTGCAGCGCAAATCCGGCGCAGAGCACGGCGCCAATCCGTGGACAAATAAGCCGTGTGAACACGGCTTTAGACGTTGTGATGTAATGATGTCATCGCGCGCGCCTACTCTGCTGCCTGTACAGGGTCGTAAGTATGTATGTATGTATATATATATATATATATATATATATATATATATATATATATATATATATATATATATATATACACACACACACCCATACACTATACACACACAGTTGTGCTCCGGAAGATTTTTTGCATTCTTGGCCTTTTTCCAAAGAGTATGAAGATAACACAAAAACTTTTTTTCCACTCATGGTTAGTGGTTGCGTGAAGCCATTTATTTTCAAACTACTGCGTTTTCTCTTTTTAGTTCATAATGACAACCAAAAACATCCAAAGGAACCTCATCAAAAGATACCCTGGTGATTTTGGCCCGATAACATGCACAGAAGTTGACACAAATGGGTTTGAATGGCTACTAAAGGTAACATCCTCACCAGTGACCTGTTTGCTTGTAATCAGTGTGTGTGCATAAAAGCTGAGTGAGAAAGATATCCAAGGTATTGATAATGTCAGTCAGCAGTGTTCGGACTGTGATTAACAAATGGGAAACGCATGTTTGGATGTTTTTGGTTGTAATTATGATTTAAAAAAAGAGAACACAGTAGTTTGACAATAAATGGCTTCTCTGAAAAAGGCCAAGAAAGCAAACATTCTGCTGGGGTATGTAAACTATTATATATATACACATACATATATATGTATATACGTACACACATACTTTTTTTTCCCCATACATCTACTTTTACATGGACAAGTTTCTTGCATCCTTACTAGTTGAAACTAATGGTTTTAAGAACTTTGTCTGTAAATTACTGATACCTTGTGAAATAGTGAAGGAAAAGAAAATATGAAAGAATGTCATTATTTTAAAATAAATCTGAAGGATTATGAGAGCATACATGAATATTTAATACCAATGAAATACACCCCTTTAAACTAATATTTCAAACATTTGTCTGATTATGAGTCGGCAGACTGCCAATAATCTGATTTGCATAATTTGCATGACAAACAAGTTATTGACTAAGGCAGTAAAAAGCATTACACATTCACAAAAATCGAGAGAAGTTCTCATTTTCATTACCACCAAGCTGTAATGCATGTATGTATAATTGATGGAGGTGGATAGCAAATTGTTCACTATTGCACCAGTTCTCTAAAAAGCATAAAAAGCTGTTAAGTTTTTAAAATCAACAGAAGGACCTCAATGTACATAAAACTAAATGCACATTAAACTATCTTTAGATAGGAAAATGTGCAGTCATTCTAATTCTCACTCATAGGTTTAATGTCTGGTTTAGGCATAAAGCTGGATATACATCTGGCATGATCTGACCAATTAAACAGTTCTATGTGATCAGCTAGGTCATTTCCATGTCATATAAATGGATAATGGGTCCTCGAACGGCTAAAATTTGGCAAAGACACCTTGACCACATCCAGGGGATTCACCTAAACATATAACTGGAATGTTAAGAACCCCCATTACATGTCCTATAAAGCATGCTGAGCTAATTGAGAGCCAAGGCTGAGAACAGCATCTAGAACAATTTTTGTTGTGGAAGACTGCAGGTGTCTATTAAACTTAATGCAGCACATTGATTGAATGGGACTCTATGCTCGTGTCACAATGCAGCTCCGCCAACAATAAAAGCTGCTTTCGAGGTTCCCATAAATAGCATCCTGAATCAAGAAAAACATCAAATTTAAGTTTAGACTGTCCAAACTATACAGTCCAATTAAAAACTCAAAGCAAAAGCCCATTAGAGCAAGATGTATTAATTTTTTATTTCCAAGTAACAATAAGGGGCCGTTCACACAGCTGATTTGGGCACTGATTTCAGCCGTACTACGCGCCGTATTTGCGCTGCAGTACGGCTGAAATCCGTCCCTGTCATTACGGTAATCCACAGTTCTCATAGAGAACTATGGATTACGTCTCCTCTCCCTCCTCGGCGAATACGCCGAGAGGGGAGAAAGTGACATGTCAATTATTTACGGCGTGTACGCGCTGTGAGTAATGACTGTCTATGGGGCCGGCAAGCTGACGCCCCCCCCCCCCCCCCCTGCACAGCAACTGGTGTAATTGCGGGGCGAAATCTGTCCCCGCAATTACGCCGGCAATCAGCCGTGTGAACTGTGCCTAAAACATCATAGTAAAATCAGTGTCACTGTAAAACATAACATTTATCAAATATACCTAAAAAAGGAAGGACAGCTTTAGGGTCTGTTCACACGGCTGATTTTTTACACTGAATTTCAGCATCCAAATCCATGTCAAAACCTCTTCTGAAAAGAGCCTTAATGCAGCTCTATTCAGATGGGGTTTTGATGAAGATTTGATCAGGTTGTCAACAAGGTTTTCCAGCACTGTTTTCTTTCTAAAACACCTATACAAATGAATAACAAGGGCAAAAAATGAAAAACAAACTACAAAAACAAAGTGTGTGAACTACAGTGTTGTTTCACATAGAAATAATTGAAAATGAACTGGGAGTGCTTTGGAGGCTTTTTTTTGATGATGTTTTGGGCACGGACACGCTCAGAAAACAGCATCCAAGTTGCAAACTAGGTGTAATAACTACATACAATAATGAGCGTCACACAACAAGTTCCATAAAAAAGGGAACAGTCTTGTCATAGTGTAGGCACGGATTCAGTGGAAACACTCCATCGAGAAGAAGCAAGATAATCAGTTTATACCTTTAATACTCCCTTTATTAGTCCCTGTAAAATCCTACAGTGGCCCTAAGTGCCTAACCCACTGGGCACCTGACTCGATAACAGCGACTGTGTACAGAACCTGTCCGTATTAAACATGTCCCTAATCTTACCCTACAATACGGCAAGACTGTTCCCTTCATTTATGTGAGCTGTTGTGTGGCGCTCATTACAATATGTAGTTGTTAGATCTAGTATGTAGTAAGTATGAAATTTCAATGTGCCTTGCACAGATTCAAGACGCCCTGTGCCAGATGCAGCAAAGCCACCCATAAACATAACTGAGCCTCCTTTATGAACAATGTTCTTTTCTTTGTATGCTTCATTTTTGCATCTGTGAACACAGAGTTGATGCAGCTGATACAGTTACTGTTTTCTCTCATCTGTCCAAAGCACATTCTCCAAGAAGCTTTTTGTCTTGTCAATATGCATTTTGGAAAATTCCAGTCGTGCTTTTTTAATATTTGCACTTAACAGTGGTTTCCTCTTTGGTCATCTATCATGAGTCCACTTTGGAAAAGACAGCGACAATTATGTACCGTGATCTTGGAGTTTATCTCATATCTCTTTGGAAGTTGTTCTGGGCTCTTTGGTTACTATTCATATTATCCATCTCTTCAAGTTGTCATTAATTTTCCACTTGCAACCATGTCCAGGGAGATTGGCTACAGTTCCACAGACTATAAACTTCTGATTAATATGCAAAACTGTACTAACAGGAACATCAAGCTATTTGAAGATGGTCTTCTAGCCTTTACCTTTAACATGTTTGTCTAGAATTTTTTTTTCTAATCTCTTCAATTTTCTCCTTAGATTCCTTTGGTGTGTTACATACCATCATACCAAACAGCAGAGTGACTAATTTTCACCATTTAAATAGGCAGACTGACTGATTACAAGTTTAGAGACCATCATGATGCCACCTTAGTTAAACACGTCCTTTGTGGTTATTTTTACATTTTCCAGGGCACCATCATTTTTGTCCAGGTCAATTTCATTACTTTTATTTCCGGTTGAACCACACTTCAAATGCAATGTCTGATTTTCATTAATTGATTTACGTAATATGTGTCATTGTATGTTTTAGAGTCTTTATGTAATCATAAAAAGTGCAACATGCTCAGAAATATACACATATCAGCCATATCATTATTTTGTATATGACTTTCTCTTGATGAAAAACAGCTGTGACCTGTCAAGGCATGGACTTAAAAAACAGTGTCCTGTGGTATTTGGCACCAAGAACTTAACAGCAGATCCTTCAGGTCCTGTGGTCAAATATTGGGGTGTCCATGGACCACACCTGTTTTTTTCAGTGCATCCTATAGATACTTAATCAGACTGACTTCTGGGAAATTTGACGACCAAGTCAACACCTTCAACTCTGTCATGTTTCTTAAGCCTTACTGAACAAGGTTTTGCAGGGTGTGTTACCCTATTAGAATACACTACTACACCTGTGGATTTTGGCAACCAAGTCAACACCTTGAACTGTTTGTGATGTTTCTTATCCACTACTGAACAAGATTTTGTAGGGTGTGATACCCTGTTAGAATACACTACTGCCATTACAGAATGCTACTCACATGAAGGGGTTAAAGCCGTACTGACAACAAATAAAATATACTCTGCACTACTCCTAGAGTTGCTCAGGAATGTTTTAAAGAACATAAAGGAAAAAATAAATATATATATACACACACATATATATATTTATTTTTTTTACAAAAGTTTTTTTAATTTCAAGATATCAATCTGTAGAATATGTTGAAAAATAAGCACAGAAAACAACTTAGGGTGACGTGTCAGAAAACAGGCACCGCCACCCTAGTTTTACGATGCATTAAAGGGGTTGTCTCGCTACAATGATTGGGTTTTAATTAAAAGATCTTTAAAAAACAAGCAGCTTTGCAATATATGTTCATTACAAATGTCCTACTGATTTTGAGCTAGCCCTGTTCATAAGAGTGTATCAGCTTCTCAAATTTCTATAGCAGCCGACCTGTTGATCCTTATCTTACTGGCTGTCAGGTCTGAATGACTCATCACCTTTGAAGACAGGTCGGAGCAGAGAGCCCCTCCCGCACAGAATGCTTCTGTAGTGTAGGAGGAGGGAGGGACTCTGGCGTCTGTGTCCGTGTGCCTGGATTAACCCTGTGTGTGCCTGCTTCCTCCTGCTCTCTACACAGATTTAGCAGAGATTAGGCTGATCAATAGATGTGACAGCAGTGACCCTGTTTGTTACTATAATCATGATGTCTGTGGAGCTGTAACTATACTAATAATAAACAGATTGTGAACAGTTCATGCTGTGCTGTACTAGGGACACATCCTGAGTAACACTTTGCAGCTTCCCTGCCTCTGTTCTGAGAGGGTTTGTTTGTTGTTGCTGGAGATGTGGAGATATGTAAGCTAAGCAGAGGGTATAGGAACACTTGCAGCCCCTCTGTTCTGCTATTAGCAATCATAGACCTCTCTAGGCAGGCACACACAGGGTTAACTCTAGCAGCAATCCCCCTGCTGTATAGAAGTTGTGCTGCCTGTGTGCTGAGGGGAGGGGGGAAGAGGGAGGGGGGAAGAGGCAGAGAAGCTAGCACGCCCCTCAATTCAACTCCCATTCACAGACAGAGGCTGAAAGCTATTAATGAGACAACTCCTTTAAATGAGTGTATAGCACGCCTGGATGAATGAACCTGTCAAAAATCTGGCGTCTGGCATGCTCTGCATAGTGTAATTGATGCACCTAATCTAGACGCATAGCAAAATGCAGTCGCATTGCATATCATTTCTAGCATATTTGATGTTCCTACAGTTTTTTGGCGCAAAATACACACAAAAAATGCTGCAAACTTAATGGGACATGTCGCCCTTAGAGTCCAGGAGGTGTTAGGTCAGAGCTGTGTTGATGGTGCTGGGTTGACTTACAACAATATCATGCACGTAATTATAACTATTATAATAGTGTGTGTTTTCAGATTACATTAACTTGATGGGAGCATAAACTTCTGACTGACTCACAACCTTACTAAATCAAAAACGGAAAACAATTTCAGTTTGTGGCAACAGAGAAGGCCAAGTTCTGCTTGGGTAAATTCTCATCTTTTCATTAAAAGCACAAGCTCGAATTGATTCTCAATTAGAGTTTGTTCTGAGTAGGTCTATGTTTAGGCATTTAGCACAGCCTTATTTCCCATCACAGCTTGGCTGGGCATGTAGTAAAACATTCATCTCCGCTCCTCTAACATCCATCCTAAGGCATATCATTCCTGACAATTCTTGCGAAGGATGCCTGCTGAGTTAGCATCATTCACACTTGCTATGTCTACTTTGCATCAACTTACAAAAAGTAACTTTGTAGTGAATATTTACCTTTTTCTTATTATGAGATACTTTCCTTAACATGCATGACGAAGCATCAGACAAACGGAATGCATTATGTGCATTTAAATGTTTTAAAGGGGTTGTTCGTTTTTTGGGATTTTTTCCCCCTCAATTTTAAGCTATTACTACACTTACAAATTTCTTCTGGTTGCCGTTTGATCGCTGCAGCTAATCAGTGGCTTCAATGGTCATATGTCATTCCCTTCACTTCACCACTAATAATCAGTTCACTTGGGGTGATGTAAAATGAGTGGCATGTAACTGTTGAAGTCTCTGATTGGCTGCAGTGGTCACATCCCATCCACAGCAAGAGGAAATAGACACCAGAGTACACTCTTGCAAGTTTCAGTGCTGGAATGGTAGTGAGTGCCAAGGTGAGTATGTATACTTTTTTATTGCAGCATAAGTTAAAAATTAAAAAAATAAAATAACCCAGACAACCCCTTCAAGAATTCCATTTCTTCATAGCTATAAACATTAAGGGCCACATGTATGAAAACCCTCTAGGTCTAAATCTCTTTCATATAGTGCTCTGCAAAAATGAGAGGGGCGCTCTGATTGCTATGGGCAACAAAGTGAGTTTTAGACCCAGATGGTTTTCATACATGTGGCCCTTAACCCCCCCTGGACGTATGAGTACATCCCAGGGCTGCTAAGGGGCTTTGCAGGGGGATCGCTACGCGACCCCCTCCCGCACAGCTGCCTTGTGTTAGTGGCTGATCGCCGCTAACACCCAGCAGTAACAGTGCCAGCGGGTGGCGTCGCCCGCTGGTGCTGGTTAACCCGTCAGACACCGCGGCAAAGATGGCCGCGGCGACTGAATGAATGATGATCGGTGCCACGCACCGATCGTCAGGGTGATCGGCATCGCCGCAGCATAGCTGCAGAGATCCGACACCTGGACACAGCAGTGGAGAGCCTTGTAAAGGCTCCCGTCACTGCCATGTCCCGGTTTGCCCCACTTCCGGCCGTAGACAGGAAGTGGGGAAACCGCTATCTTGGTACAGTCTAATGCATTGTCTATGTAATGCATTAGACTGTATTAACAATCGCGCCCCCAGTGGTCTAGCACCATAGGGGGACTCAATGTTACAGTGAAAAAAATAAAGTTTTAAATTACAAAAAAAAAAGTATTAAAAGTTCAAATCACCCCCCTTTCCCCATTTTATAATAATAAAAAAGTTACACATATTTGGTATCGCCGCGTCCGAAAAAGTCCGATCTATAAAAATATGACATCATTTATCCCGTACGCTGAACACCGTAGAAGAAAAAAAATTCCAAACGTCAAAATTGCGTTTTTTGGTCATTTTACGTCACTCAAAAAATGGAATAAATGTGATAAAAAAAAGTTGCATGCGTTCCAAACTGCTAGTGGACTGACATCCGTAGGTGTTAGTACAAAAAAAGTTATTGGTCGCACAAAATGGCGCCGCAAATTTCAAAAATAGAAAAAGTTTGGAATTTTTTTACGGTACCAAAACATAACAGAAAGCCTACATGTTTGGTATTGCCAGATGTGTATCAACCTGTAGAATGCAGATAACACATTATATTTACCGAAGATTGAACGCCTCAAAACACCCGGAAACATGGCAAAAATACGTTTTTTTTCACAATTTGTCCCACTAGGAATTTTTTGGCGGTTTCCCAGTTTCTTCTATAGTATAGTGAATAACACCATTAGAAAGTACATCTTATCCCGCAAAATAAAAGGCCTCATAGGTCTATGTAGGTGGAAAAATAAAAAGGTTATGGCTCTGGGAAGGCGAGGAGGGAAAAACGAACGTGTCCACAACAAAAAAATGCCGGGTCCTTAAGGGGTTAAAGTGTAAGTCCAGTGCAGAATCTTTGTGAACATTTGCTACTGAAATTTTTCTCATATCACAATGAAAATCCTACAGTTTAAAACAGTGCTGAGACTGCTATGATAACATTACTTAGAGGTCAAGTTTATGACATTGTCCACAATTATTTTCTTCATTGAACTATGAGAGATGTGTTTTGGTAATCCTGTACAACCGCTTCAAGTGACATTTTGATTTCATTTACAATGTGCTTATTGGACACTGTGGGAAGTTACACTAAGTTAACAGATGATATACTAGAACAGTATGAAAATTAAAGGGGTTGTCTCACTACAAGAATTGCTTTGTATGTTAAAGATCTTGCAAAAACAAGTCACTTTGCAATATATGTCTATTAACAGTGTCCTACCTATTCTGAGATATTCCGTCTTGTATGGGGTGCAACAGCTCCTCAGGTCACTATAGCTACAGACCTGTTTGATCTATCCTGATAGGCTGCTAGCACTGGTTGCTATAGCTACAGACCTGGCTTCTACTGTAGTCTAGTGGAAGCCAATAAACACGCCCC
This sequence comes from Phyllomedusa bahiana, assembly GCA_025379985.1. NCBI lineage: Eukaryota > Metazoa > Chordata > Amphibia > Anura > Hylidae > Phyllomedusa > Phyllomedusa bahiana. The sequence goes on from JAODAL010002472.1 coordinate 165,313, forward strand.
TGAATTCAAAGTGAAAAAAAGAAAACAGGACTGAGGTAAGATGAATCAATGTAGTGAGACAACCCCTTTAAGTAATAAAGTAGTATTTTTACATGCTATTTCTATACAATATTTAAAGAATACACTGATCAGCCAAACAATAAATCCAGTTAAGTGAATATCACATATCTCATTACAGTAGTAATTGCTAAGTAGTGGGATATATTAGGAAGCAAGTAAACTCAAAGTTGATGTGTTGGAAGCGTCTCCAAAAAGGACTTCCAGGGTTTCCGCACTATGCAGAGGTTAGTACCTTTCAACAATGGTCCAAGGAGGGACAACCAGTTAACAGACAACAGGATGCCCAAGAGTCAATAGTTATCAAAAGTAGCCAAGATGAGCCCATCTGCTTTAAAGAGCTGCTATCGTACAAACTATTAAAAAAGTATTATGTGGAGTATGATAGAAAGGTGTCGGAACACATTGAGTACCACAGCTTTCTACATATGGGGATGTGCAGCTGCATACTAAGTAAGAGTGTACATTATGACTTCAGTCCACTGCAAAAGTGTCAACCTTGAGCAGGTAAGCATCATAAATGGACCAAGGAGTTCAAAAGAAGTTCGGTATGTGTGCATTGTTTCCTTGGGGGAAGAGATGGCACCAGAATGTACTATGGTAAGAAGAAAACCTATCTGTGGCATAACCTGGAAATAAAATGCAGGCCCCACCTCACAAGAGTTAAATGATCTATTTCTAATGTCTTGGTGGCAGAAAACACAGGACACTATAGGTTTAGTGGAGCCCATGCAGTGGTTACAATTGGTCTGAGCGGTTCTAGCAGCAGAAGAGGCACCTGCATAATAGGGAGCTTTCAATATTACAACTGATCAGTGTATATTAATATGTCAAAATAGTGTCTCATGATCTAGTCTATTTTAGATGTTGAAAACCTCAATTTCTTGAATGTGAATTGAGAAATTTCAGATTGTCATCTATTATATTACTAGAAAGTATAATCTATATGAGTTGTCATGTTGTCACTAGTGGTAGAGAAACACAAATCACATATGCAGGTACTATTTATTAGTGTGTATTCAAGCATACCATCAACACGGCCTTACAAATGCATAAAATAGGACAACACATTGTATAAAAAAGGATAGAAATAATCAAATTTACTCGGTGACACTGCTTATCACAGTTTTATGCTAAAAAGTTTACCTTTTTAAAGGCTATGAAAGCTTGGGGAAACTTGTTTTAATCAGATAAATGTGTTTTGGGATTTAAGAAAGACATTTTTGGTAAAAAAAAAATATATAAATAAATAAATGCCAAAAAAACAACTGGTGTGGCTTCTGTCATTTCTATGTATTAACAAGTATGTACAGTTGAAACCAGAAGTTTACATACACTATATAAAAAGAAACACATGCACATTTTTCTCACTATCTGGCATTAAATCAGAATAAACCTTACCCGTTTTAGGTCAATTAGGATTACCAAAATATTATTATTATTATTATATTTGCCAAATGTCAGATAATGAGAGAAAATTTTTAAGGCATTCTTATTACTTTCTGCAAAGTCAAAAGTTTATATACACTAGGATTACTATACCTTTAAACAATTTGGGACACACCACATGATGATGTCAGGTCTTTGAACGCTTCTAATAGGTTTACTGGCAACATCTGAGTTAGGGCTTGTTCACACGACGTTTTGGATCCGTTTAGGATGCATTTTACGGATCCGTTTTGATCCTGCGAAAACTGGATGCAAACTGCATCCAAAAAGCGGATCCAGAAAACGCAACAGCTGATCCTTTTTTGGATGCGTATTGGATGCGTTTTACGGATCCGTTTTATGGATCCGTTTTTTCAATACTTTATTTAAATCAACCTATCAAACTGCAATTTAAATATAATATTTTACTTAGTGTCAATCAACTGTACATACACCTATGATTTTACAACCCGCCCCCCCCCTATTGATTTTTTTTAAATCAACCAATAGTTTTCAAACCCACCCCATGTAAATGAATTAATAAAATCATTTATAAACTAAATATTTATAAACTAAATATATATTTAGTATACACATAATATATTATATATATATATATACTTTTATATAAATATACATTTATATACTATTATATACATTTATAATATTATATACATTTATATTATATATAAATACTATAAAAAAAGTATATTTATATATATATATAATATAAATAATATATATATAAATAAACTATTATATACATTTATATATATATATATATATATATAATTATATACATTTATATAAATATATATTTATATACATTTATAAACTAAATATAACCCAAACATAACATTCAAATTTTATATATTAATTAAATCCAATGCGTTTTACGGATGCGTTTTTGGCATCGAAAACGGATCCAAAACGCACCCAAATGTATGCTGCGCTTTTGGATCCGCTTTCAGGATGCCAAAAGCGCACTCCATTATTTCCTATGGGGATTTCTCTTGCGTAAAACGCATTGGCGATCACTCGTGTGAACAGCGATGCGCTTTTGCCATTGAAAGCAATGTTAATCACACTGACAATTGTTAGATCCGTTTTGCGGATCCGTAAAACGGATCCGTAAAACAGATCACAAAAACGTTGTGTGAACAAGCCCTTAATCCGAGACACAACTGTGGATGTATTTTAATTTACTCCAGAAACACACTGCTTCTGTGTGTAACATCATGGAAAAGTCTAAAGAAATCAGCCAAGATATCAGGAAGAGAATTGTGGACTTGCACAAGTCTGGATCATCCTTGGGTGCAATTTCCAGATACCTGAAGGTGCCTTATTCATCTGTGCAAACAATTATATGCAAGTACAAACAAGATGGAAATGTCCAGCCATCATACTGCTCAGGAAGGAGACAGGTTCTGCATCTCAGAAAAGAAAGTGCTTTGGTCCAACGTGTGCAAATCAACCCAACAACAAAAGTAAAAGACCTTGTGAAGATGCTACCGGAAGCTGGTAAGATTGTGTAATTATCCACAGTGAAACAAGTACTGTATCAACATGGGCTTAAAGGCCACTCTGCCAGGAAGAAGCCATTACTCAAAGAAACATATAAAAGCCAGATTAATATTTACAAATGCACACAGAAACAAAGACCTACATTTTTGAAAACATGTCCTGTGGTCTGACGAAAACTAAAATTAAACTGTTTGGCCATAATGACCATCATTACGTTTGGAGGAAAAAGGGAGAAGCTTGGAAGACTAAGAACACCATCCCAACTGTGAAACACGGGGGTGGCAGCATCATGTTGTCGGGTTGTTTTGCTGCAGGAGGGAATGGTGCACGTCACAAAATAGATGACATCACAAGGAAAGAAGATTATGTGGGAATACTGAAGCAACATCACGATACCAGCAAGGAAGTTAAAGCTTGGGCGGAAATGGGTCTTCCAAATGGACAATGACCCGAAGCATACTGCCAAATTGGTTACAAAGTGGCTTAAGGATAACCGAGTCAATGTTTTGGAGTGGCCATCACAAAGCCCTGATCTCAATCCTATTAAAAATTTATGGGCAAGGCTAAAAAAGCAGGTACGAGCAAGGTGACCAAACATGGCTCAGTTACACCAGTTCGGTCAGGAGGAATGGGCCAAAATGCCTACCAACCATTGTGAGAAGCTTGTGGAAGAATATCCAAAATGTTTGACCCAAGTCATACTGTTTAAGGGCAACGCTACCAAATACTAATGAAATGTATGTAAACTTTTGACTTTGTACAAAGTAATAAAAATGCCTTAAAATATTTTCTCTCTCTCATTTTTCTGGCATTTGGCAAATATAAATTATTTTGGTAATCCTATTTTACCTAAAACAGGTAAGGTTTATTCTGATTTCATGTCAGATAGTGAGAAAAACATGCATATGTTTCTTTTTATATAGTGTATGTAAACTTCTGGTTTCAACTGTATATAACAAGCTGCAGACATTCACGATGAATTTCAGCATCTGAGCTTAGGTGTGATCAAATTGATGTTGATTTCATCATTCAGGAGAAGGTAGCAGTGACTGGAGTTTGAGCCATCAGATGACAGATGTCCTTACGAGCAAGCTTTTGTAGCTTGATGTGCACGGTAAAACACAAAACCTTCAGGAGCCAAACAGTTCAATTTTCTTGAAATACAAACCTATTACAAAACATTTTGTTGATTCTATAATGTATTCTTTTTAGTGAAAAATTACCACAAAAGGTGTCTATAACCTTAAAGGGGTGTTCTCACCTCGCTGCTTCACAGAGCCTGCTTTTAACAGCCAGCTTAAGACTCACATTTCATGGTTAGGTTGTGGGTTGTCCTATAGCAGTGATGGTCATCTAAGCTCTGCTATTTATAGCTGAGCCTATTATAGAGAAGAATGCTGGAGGTTTGTAAACTGTAGTGCACAAGGCCACAGAGCTGTAAATGATTAAAATTTGTTAATATGTTTTACGGATAAGACACAACAGGGAGTAATAACATATGGTTTGGACAGCACAGAAAGTCCTATTTATACCATCACATCAAAACACCTCCTTAATGCACCTGATCGCCACATGGAGACGGCCTCACCTCCACTTTTAGAAATCCAAAACAGATGCAATAGGCGTCATCATGGGTGTAGTTTATTAAAGGAATCCCAATAAAGCAAAACCGCGATGTTTCGACTCAATACACTGAGCGCGACATGTATGAACGGGCTTTTTGCCTGTTTTCTGGCGTATCCTGCGCCTCCCGGCCCGAATCCCGCTGTCGGACGCAGGGAGGCGGTGTTAGGCGCAGCATTTGCCACTTTCAGCTGCGCCCCGCATGAAGGGGCGGGCAATGGGCGCGGTGTGGGTGCGGTGTAGGCGTTCTGGGGCGGGACGTGGCACGCTCGAAAACCCCGATGCATGTACGATGGGGGCTCGCCAAAGCGCGGCGCATTGCAGCTCCGACAAGCAGACCTAGTTTATTTTGGTCTAAATGCTCCGGCGGCGGCGAAGTGAAGCAAGATCGGAACATGCGAGGAAGCAGATAGAAGATACTCCGTGTAGCAGGAGTATGAATCCGAAAAAATCGCCTTTATAAAGGCGGAAAACATGGTCAGAAAAGAGCTCAACCTCAAAAATAAAAATAATAAAAAAAATCACTTTCCAAAAATCTAGAACGGCGCAATATCAAGAAATCGGATATTGGAAATTGCCGGGAAATACAGTAATTCAAATTCTGAAAGCTATTCTCATAAACCAGCCAATCAGAATAGGAGCGACAGTGTACCATTGTAATCTAAGGAGAACGATTGACCAATCAGCATCAACGGCGGGACAGTTCAACATACAGTACAAATGCAGAAAAGAGCTGATTGGTTGAGCTAGCGGGGGCTTGGCTATCTCTGCCAATCAGAATAGGAGCACCAGGGACCCATTATAGCCTATGGAGAATTTTGAACCAATCAAAATCCAAGGCGGGACAGTTCAAAATACAGTAAAAATGCAGAAAAGAGCTGATTGGCTGAGCTAGCGGTGGCTTGCCTATCTCAGCCAATCAGAGCGCGAGCTACTTTCTCATAGAGTTCTATGGGGAAAAGAAATTCCAAGCGAGCTCTGTGATTGGCTAGGTTAAAAGAGGCGCGGTTATTTGGACCAATGGGAGAGCGAACAACGCTCCTATGGGTTTTCTAATGCAATCTGAAATAAAACTGTACATGGCCGAAATCAAATTATAAGACTACAGAAGTTGTCCCGATGTGTATATAAAACGAATAATAATATGAGGGTAACGAAAAAAAAATATTAATTCAATAAAATCATGTTTATTTCTTTATTTTCGTTATCCAAGGATAAATAGTATGGGTGCAACGAAAATAAAGAAATAAACATGATTTTATTGATGTAATATTTTTTTTTTTCTTTACCCCCATATTATTATTCATTTTATATACACATCGGGACAACGTCTGTAGTCTTAGAATTTGATTTCGGCCATGTACAGTTTTTATTTCAGATTGCATTAGAAAACCCATAGGGGCGTCGCTCGCTCTCCCATTGGTCCAAATAACCGCGCCTCTTTTAACTTAGCCAATCACAGAGCTCGCTCGGAATTTCTTTTCCCCATAGAACTCTATGAGAAAGTAGCTCGCGCTCTGATTGGCTAAGCTGGACAAGCCCCCACCGCTTCAACCAATCAGCTCGTTTCTGCCTTTTTACTGTATTTTGAACTGTCCCGCCTTTGAATATGATTGGTCAATTTTTCTCCATAGGTTATAATGGGTCCCTGTCGCTCCTATTCTGATTGGTCAATTCTCCTCCATAGGATATAATGGGCCACTGTCGCTCCTATTCTGATTGGTTGGTTTATGCCGACCAATCAGAAGAGCTTAAACAATTTGAATTACTGTATTTCCCGGCGATTCTCTCTATTGCAATTCCCTATGTAGCGCCGGTCTCGGCGACAAACGCGTTGTTCGGGATTTAACTGATTTTTAGAGAAGGTTCCAGCGCTTTATCTGATAATGTTTTACACTTAATAAAAATATTTTTTTTATTAATACTTCATGCCGCACGGCGCTGAGCGCCGAGATTTCAGTGCGCTGATCTCTCCATAGACTACAATGGGAGAAGTAGCTCGCGCTCTGATTGGCTGGGATAGCCAAGCCCCGCTAGCTCAGCCAATCAGCTCTTTTCTGTTTTTTTACTGTATTTTGAACTGTCCCGCCGTGGATTTTGATTGGTCTATATTACTCCATAGGATATAATGGGACACTGTCGCTCCTATTCTGATTGGTCAAAACTTCTCCATAGGATATAATGGGTCTTTGTCGCTCCTATTCTGATTGGCTGGCTTCTGCCGACCAATGAGAAGCACTTAAACAATTTAAATTACTGTATTTCCCGGCAATTCTCTCTATTGCAATTCCCTATGTAGCGCCGGTCTCGGCGACAGACGCGTTGTTAGGGATTTAAGTGCTTTATTTGTAAAGAAGGTTTCAGCGCTTTATCTGATAATATTTTACACTTAATAAAAATGATTTTTTTATTCATACTCCATGCCGCACGGCGCTGAGCGCCGAGATTGCATTGCGCCGATCTCTCCATAGACTACAATGGGAGAAGTAGCTCGCGCTCTGATTGGCTGGGATAGGCAAGCCACCACTAGCTCAACCAATCAGCTCTTTTCTGCATTTTTACTGTATTTTGAACTGTCCCGCCTTTGATTTTGATTGGTCAATAGTTCTCCATAGGATATAATGGGTCTTTGTCGCTCCTATTCTGATTGGCCGAGCTAGCCAAGCCCCTGCTAGCTCAGCCAATCAGCTCTTTTCTGCATTTTTACTGTATTTTGAACTGTCCCGCCTTTGATTCTGATTGGTCAATAGTTCTCCATAGGTTTTAATGGTTCACTGTCGCTCCTATTCTGATTGGCCGGTTTATGCCGACCAATGAGAATAGCTTTCTGATTTTGAATTACTGTATTTCCCGGCAATTTCCAATATCCTAATTCTTGAATTAGGATATTGGAAAGTGATTTTGTTTTATGTATTTTTTAGGTTTCAGCTCTTTTTCTGAGAATGTTGAACGCCTTTATAAAGGCGATTTTTGATTCATACTCCGCACCGACATGTGGAATTATTTCTCGCTGTTTTCCAGCCCGTCTCGCATCGGAACAGATTTTCGGTGCAGTCCTGCACTGCGCCCATGTCCCCGCACTGTGCCCCACACACTGGCGAGGCGCAGGAAACTTTTCCCCGCATGTACGAGCGCACCTCCTCAGACGGCGAATCATAGGCGCAGCGCCGCACTGCGCCTCAGTCCTGCACTGCGCCCCCACACTGGCGAGGCGTGGCGTACTTTTGCCCGCATGTATGACTGCACTACCTCCGGCGGCGAATCATAGGCGCAGTGCCGCACTGCGAGGCTCTGCGGACTTTACATGGAATGTATGAGCGCGCCCCGGCCCCGACATAAATCAGGCTCAGATTTCGCCGGAAAACCAGCGCAAAGGTGCGCCCCGACATGGCGAGCTTCATACATGTCGCCCTGAGTCTTTTTCAAGCTAGCGTGAAAAAGACTCAGTGTATTGCGTTGAAACTTCGCTGTTTTGCTGTACTGGGATTCCTTTAATAAACAATACCCATGCTGACGCCTATTGCATCTGTTTTGGACAACAGAGAGTGATATCACCATGGTTGGACAGGACTGCTGGAGCAATGAGAGCAGAGAAAGGTGGTCGGTAACCTAGAGAAACTTAAGAACTTAAGATTCTGTCTTAAGAATCCGGCCGGTATTTTGTCGTCTTTTAGATGGTTTTGGGGGACGTTTAGAAACACTGTCTTAGATCTAGACAGTTGTCAAACATGTGGCCTTAAGGGAACAGGTTTGCACCTCTTTTGCTTGTCAGACCCACCTAAGGTTTTGGCTTAAAAATACCCAAGCAAAATATTTTTTTGAAGCCATTCTATGGGAGAAAAAAGCAAACCCTTATTTTCTAAATCCAGATAATTGGAAGTACAATCCAGATAACCTTTAAATGTATATGTCCTGGTATTTCTGAGTTTTTTGTCGAACTGTGCCTCAAAAGTCCCTGTAGAGGATGTACCTAGTTCCTCTTCCTATTGGTTAATTAGATAAGCTGAAAAGGCAGCTACTCAGTGTTAAAGGGGTTTAAGGGACTACATTACTGTAACACTTCCCTATATATACTGCAGCACTTTTAAACAGCTGAGTAGCAGGGGTTTGAATTTATTGTTTACAGTTTGATATGGAAGGCCTATCCTAAGGTAAGTCCATGAATATTGTTGTCCCAGAAACCCCTTTAATACGTCTGCACTTAGACAATCATGTCATCCTTACTTTGCAGAAATATAGCTTTAAACTAGCAATGTATAGTAGGATATTGTGGTACAAGAGGAAAGAAACTAACACTAGCAAAAATGACACAATGCTTTTCCAAATACAGGGACTAAGTGGGCCAGCATATAAAACAGGGATTATGTCTTGCTTGTTCTTTCAATTCCATGGTCATGCCCTGACCCCCAGGTCTTAGCTCACCTGAGCCCCTGCTACAGTATGTCTCAGGGTAGCTGATAATACAATTGCACATATTTACCACTTTATCATGAACTACTAAATTAAATAACAAAAACTACATTAAAAATTACTTACTCCCCATAAACAAATACAGGACAGCAAATGCTATGACACAATCATAATATTTCTCCCGGGCAGCATCTAACCCCAAGAAAAAGTATGCTGTACTAAAGATGCTCATTTATTAAGCATCCAATTAAACTGAAGTAAATGCTTCACATTAATCTTCTTGTCAGCCGCAGCACATCTCTACAGTAGTCTCTTTTGATCAATCACAAAGCACATTCAGCAGGCAATTCAGTTAATGTTTTTATTAATAAAGAAGTTTACAAAATTCACATTAATAGGTGGATCAACAACTTTATTAGCATTGGAGATAGAACTGGGTGATTTCATTAGTACGGATTTCACCTTCCATCACGTTTTGTCTGTTTTTTAATGTTTTATTTGACATTACACTTGTCTGTTTGAGCAGTGGGAATCATCATTTCAGAAAGTATGAGAATGTCCTGGTCAACCATAGCAACTAATCATTTTAAAAGAAGCACCGAAAAACACAACCTCCCATAAACTGATGTTAAAACTCACACATTTTATTAGATATATTAAATCATAATAAATTCCATGCCCACACCAAAATTAAAGCAAGCCCCTAAGCAGTTTAAAGTTCACATCTTTCAGTACAGTTTTCAAAAACAAAACTGATTGATAAACTTTTTTTTTCTTTTAATAAAAAATATGATCCTTTTTATCTTGGATCTATTGCGTTAAGCAAGGGCTTCTTACAGTACAGTGGTCCCTCAACATACAATACTAACTGGTTCCAGGAGGACAATGGTACGTTGAAACCCTAAGGCTATGTCTACACAGCACTGGTTTTGGTCGAATTTTTAAGCGGATTCAGTATTTAGAATCCACAAAGATCTCAAGCTGCAACAAAAGAACGCAGTACGGCGGTGTTAAAATACCGTCAGATTTCCGACAGCATTTTAACATAGTCTAACTCTCTGGAAAACTGGTCTTATTTAATGCAATAAAATCCAAAATAATTATTTAAAAATCATACAATGATTTTCTGGATTGGTTTTTTAGATTCCGTATCTTACAGTTGAAGTGTACCTATGATAAAAATTACAGACCTCTCCATTCTTTGTGGGTGGGAAAACTTTCAAATACATCAAATGGCAACTGGCCATTTACTATAAGGGTATGTTCACATGGTGCAAAAGTTAGCTGGTTTTGGGATGTATTTGGAGCTAAGATGCTAGCGCGCTCAAACAGTTAAGGTTTGTTGTAAAAAACATAAGCTCCTGTGCTGCTGATAAGGCACAGCAGGAAGTGACATCAGCATCCTGGCCAAGGCTTTAGAGAAGCCTGTTAGAGCAGTATAAGGTAGACAGTAACTAGAGAAACTTATGTAAACAAGCAAGAGATAAGAAGAACTGCTCTAGCTCTGAAAGAAAGCTAAATCAGAAAAGCAATTTATTTGGTAAAAGTCTTTATTTACTTTTGCCTACATGTTTTAAAGCTAAATAATGAAATGGGAATCTCTCTTTAACCCCTTCCCTCAAAAGGACGTACCGGTATTTCCTAACTGCGAGTTACTTACAATAAGATTTACTGGCACGTCCAGGAGATTGTGCAAGCTCATGAACAAGGCCCGCACGATCAGCACATGCTGACAGCATCAACCAGAGTCTTCTCCGGTCTCCGCCGATTAACCCCCAAAATGCCACAGTCAATCGTGGCTGCTGTTGCAACTGAGGGAAAACAGAGGGAGGGAGCTCCCTCTATCTCCATTGCCCCACCCCACTGCAGAGTAATTGCGGGGTTCAGATGGCTTGGATGACAGCCCGGAAGTCTAACAAAGGTCTCCAGGCTGTCTGGGACGTCACCACACTGGAGACTGACTGACAGTCATGTACTGATATGTATTGCAATAGCGTTCTACAGATCACGGAGTCAAGTCCTCTATGGGGACTAGTATAAATAGTGTTAAAATAAAAAAGTAGAAAAAACGGTTAAACATAAAAAGTAAAAACATTCAGAAATTGAAACTTTGAAATTGAAAAATCTTGAAAAATTTGCCAACATTTTTATGAAAACTTAAATGGGTTATCTCGCTACAAAGATTATATCTAATGATGGGGACAGTAAAAATAAGCACTTTGGCAATTGGTTTGCATTACCTAAGTCACTTAATATAGCAGATATGAGCTTTTCAGTGCATCTATAGCTATTTCTGCAGCAGGTGCACAGGCCACACCCCCTTTTTCTGTGATTGGCTGATGTCATTCAGCCTGTTTGGACATGCCTCCGGATTGGAAACGCCCCCTGTGCTGTGATTGGCTGCCTGCACTCTGTGCTTACTCCCCTTTGAGCTGTTTAAATCAAAAGTGAAATTAACTACCTGACAGGGCTGCTGGCTCTATACTCATGTCCCAGCTCTAAGGTTAACGATCTGGGCAATTACTGACCATCTAGCTGATAGATTCACTCTTCACTCATATAACACAGTCTTATACCCTGTGCTCCTCCCATATAACACAGCCTTTTACAGTCTATTCTACCATCTGCTTGATAAAAGAGGGGGAGGAGGGCAGTGTGCATTCATCACACTTGCTTCATCAGTTTAGGCTGTGTGTATAACTGGTTACACCATTACAGTGATCTGGTTATAGCAATACAGGGGCTCTGGTTACAAGGAGCTTGAGCAGCCTCTAGCTGAGAGCTCTGCAGCCATGTGAAGCAGAACAGAAGGTCCGCAGAGCTAACGTCCCCTCTCTTCCCCTGTTTCACACAGAATGATGTCACAACTCTTGAGTGAGGGGAGACTCGCCTCCTGGGAGGAGATACACACCTACTGAGAGAAGAGACTCACCCATGAATTGAAGTTGAAACAGATAGAGACAGCTCAAGCCTGTGAATGCTTCAAACGATAAAACCCCTTTAAGGTGTGTAAAGATCTGGATACTGATTTGTATGCACACAGGGTTTTGTCGGATACCTAGAAGTAGCTCAGGTTTAGTCTCTGAACCAGTATTGATATAAAGTTTTGACAATTATAATGTACACAAAAGGGCGTTTGGTATAAATGTTGGTTCAGTTCATTCCTGCCCATAAAGGTGCAGTGTGAAACCCACACAAGTTAACTGACTGGTGTGGCACGGTTTTTATTTTCTTATAGACATTGAATGTCCTGATACAGTAAATCGCGTTTAAACATATTTTAAGAATTAACCCTTACTGAGGCTCATTCAATCACAATCTTGATTAAAATGTATTTGCCTGCAGTATACATCCATTTTATCATACTCTTACTGCACTGACATCCTAGTGAGTCTTTAAACACAGCATACAAATTCAGAATATACAGTGCTGCAGTAAAAAGCATAGCGGCACAGAGAAAGCACTAGCTCTTATGAGAAGGGACAAGGTTTACAAGCAGATTTCCAATAAGCAAAGTAACTCAGTTGCAATAATTGACTTGTCCGTCTATGGATCAGCATAAAAGTAAAATACTGAAAATAGGTAGATAATTGATTTGATTGATATGATTAATAAATTTATAGAAGCCCATAACTGGAACCTCCTTATGAGAACTGTTCTTGGGTTTCAAAATTCTTATTCCATTTGCACACGTTTAAAGAGTAGATACTCTAAACCTGTAGTATAATGGTATATGCCAACATACAGTACATGATTTAGAATATAAAACATAGAAAAATCTGTTCCTGCAATTTACATAATTATTCAGCTAATCTGTTATTCTTGCTGAAGACTTTGCAGTCCCCTCTTAACACTTATTGGTTGACACATTTACTATCATGATCAAAGGAGAGCAAAAAAACAGATGAAGAGCACAGTGTTCTATTACTTTTATTGTGACAGTTTTGTTCATAATTTATACTCTGGGGTAAAACTATAAAAGGCTCCTTTCAAATTTGCATTTTCTTTTAAAATAAAACAAAATAAAACTGTAATAAGCTATAAAAGTGACAATATTTGTAGAGTCATATGATATTATAATTGAGTGCATACCTATCAAACAGTCTAAATTATTAACGCCGATCGGCATATTGAGTAATAAGTAATGATTCACGTATTGTATAACACAATGTATGCCATGTAAAACACTTTAGTGTTGAACAAGACAAAAGTACTGGAAGAAGAATACCTTTATTTGTTAACCTAAAAAGCTACATTTGCAAGCAATGAGGTAAAAGCCACAAAATGTTATTTTTCCTAAAAAATTATGTCACACCAGCCTAAGAGTCACTTTTTTGCACTGAATAACAGAAAAAAATTCTACAAAATTTGGCTAGACTCATGTTTTTCATCAGTATAAACATATTATTAACAACTGAAGGTAAGGAGAATTGTAGAGATGTAATCATATTCTCCGCATATAACTAGAGAATAAATACAAATTTAATTTAAGGCACAAACTTTACTCGGGAAGTGGCTTAACTGTAACCTACGATAAAATCTGTTACTCGAACCAGTGAATTAAAGAAATATCATGTCCCTGAAAGACATCTGTTTTAGATTGACTTGTTTTCTTGCCAAATTGATTTTGCCCATCAAACAGAAGACTAATTAGTCTACTCTTAATATCTTGGGAGAATTTGCATTGGAAAGCCAAATAAAAGTCTGAATATCCAATTAAAATTTTAACTGTAAATGGGGTTTCAAAATGTAGCAAGATAGGTTACATAGTTAAGTAAGTAAGATTGAAAAAAAGTACATAAGGTAAGAACCAATCTGCCCTAAAGAAATATTTCATTCCTGATCCCAAAATTGCCTGATGGAATTTAGACATTTTATTAGTAATAATTAGTTGTTAAAAGTTATCTAGGGCTTTCTTGAAACCCTCAACTGTTCCTGCTGTGACCTGCTCCTCAGGCAGGCTATTCCAAAGATTCTCAGTTCTCATGGTGAAGAAGGCTTTTCTCCTCGGGAGATTAAATCCTTTTTTTCTCCAGATGAAGGGAATATCCTCTTGTCTTTTGACGGTGTTTTACATTAAATAGCTTTTCACCATACTTTTTGTAGGGGCCATTTATTTACTTAAATAAATTACTCATGCCTTCCCGTAGCCATCTGTTCTTAAAACTAAATACGTTTAATTATTTTAACCTTTCCTCATAACTAAAATGATCTGTCCTGCTTATTAATTTGATTGCTTATCTTTGCAATACCTTTAGCTCCATTATGTCACGTTTTGAAGGTGGAAAATGGGTAAAGCGGGTAGTGGACCACTGCCAGGCTTGCTTTGAGAGGGTGTAACTAAGCGGCCACTGTGTTCTTCACAGAGCCTTTGATGGTAAGAATGGCTATCCCCAATGACCCCAGGTGCGACCTCAGACCAGTCCCTGGCAGTGGCAGCAGACCAGACAGGTCAGGAGCGCCAATGCTAGGCACCAAGGAAAGATAAAGCAGGCTAGGTATAGAGACGTGCAGGTACAGAACTGAACAGACGAGGGATAGAACTAAACAGACAGAGGTCAAAGGGAAGGCCTGCAAGTAAAAACCAAACAAATCCCACACAAAAAAAAAAAAAAAAGAAGAAGAATAGTGCTCAGAAGACCTGCACAAGGACAAGAAAAAACACAGGACAGAGTCAGCAGAGTCCATAGTCTGAGTCTACTTTCACGTTTTCAAAGGCAGGTAGTGGACCCAAAGTGCCACTACTGGGCTTACTCCGAAGGGGTATGACTAAACGGCCATCGGGTTCTTCACAGAGCCTTTGTAACGATGGCTTACCCCCGATAGTCCCTAGATGCAACCTTAGAGCAATCCACAGCAGTGGCATCTGACCCTAGACAGGCCAGAAGAGCCAGTGCGGGCACCGCACTGACAGAGACAAATACAAAGTGAACGAAAAACAAAGGAGGCCAAGACATGACATACTGATATGGGACAGAGGTCTAGGGACAGACAAAACAAATAAGACAGACGCCAAACATACAAAGACAGGACAAGGAAAACAGACAGAAACAGACTAAGAATACAAAGAAGCCATGAGCTCAGACAGGTAAGGAGCATACAAAAGAAAGGAATACCTCGGGGGGTAAGAATGATTCTGAGAAAAGTCAGGAATCCGTCCAGAACTACATGAAAGGACCTGTTCAATGACCTGAATAGAGCTGGGACCACAGTCTCAAGGATTACAGTTAGTACACACTACACAGTCATGAATTAAAATCTTGCAGGGCATGCAAGACCCCCTGCTCAATCCAGTACATATCCAGGCCAATTTGAAGTTCAAAATGAGGCATGGGAGGCGGTTATGTGGTCAGATGAGATCAAAACAGAACTGTTTGTTATCAACTCCACTTGTCATATTTGGAGAAAGAAGAAGGATAAGTACAACCTCAAAAACACCATGCCAACCGTGGAGCATGGGTGTGAAGACATCATACTTTGGGGGGGGGGGGGTGTTCTGCAAAGGGGACAGGACGACTGCACTGTATTGAAGGGAGAATGAACCGGAGATGTATTGGGAGACTTTGGTAAAAAACTGCCTTCCCTCAGTAGGAGCATTGAAGATGGATTTTCCAGCACTACAGTGACCCAAAACACATAGCCAGGGATACTAAGGAGTGGCTCCGTAAAAAGCATTTCAAGCTTCTGGAGTGGCTTTGCCAGTGTGCAGACCTAAAACCAATCAAAAATCTTTGGAGGGAGCTAAAACTCAATGTAGCCCAGTGACTGCCCCAAAACCTGAAATATCCGGAGAAGATGTGTGGAGGAGTGGGCCAAAATCCCTGCTGCAGTGTGTGCAAACATGGTCACGAACTACAGGAATCATCTGACCTCTATCATTGCAAATAAAGGTTTCTATACCACATAAGAAGTTCTGTTTTTTTATTGTATCAAATACTGATGTCATGCAATAAAATGCTAATTATTTAAAACTTATAAACGTGATTTACTGGATTTTTTTTTTTTAGAGTCTGTCTCTCATAGTTGAGGGGTACCTATGATAAAAATTACAGACCTGGCAAAATTAGATTAACACATTATCTTTAGGGCATGTTAAACCGTGTGGGGAAAAAATGCAAAAAACAAAATAGCAATTTTTTGGTTTTAACATTTTTTTTTCTTTAAGGACAACTCCCTCCTTCTCTTTCTGAAAAAAAAAAAAAAAGCATCTTTAAAGGGGTTGTCTCACTACAAGGATTGCTTTCTATTTTAAAGATCTTGCAAAAACTAGTCCTTTTGCAATATATGTCCATTAACAGTGCCCTACCTATTCTGAGATATCCCCTCTTGTATGGGCTGCATCAGCTCCTCAAGTCGCTATAGCTACAGACCTGTTTGATCTCTCCTGATAGGCTGCCAGCGCTGGTCGATATAGCTACAGACCCGGGATTCTCAGCAGCTCATCACTGTAGGATAGTAAAAACCAGTAAAATGCCCCTCAATTCAAAAAGGAAACTGAGAAACAGAGGTAAGAGAAATCAATGTAGTGAGACAACCCCTTTAAAGTGGAGAAGATTCTGAATAACTGCCAACTCCCAGCAACTAGTACTTTAGATCAAAATAAGTTGCTAAAAGAAGTAAAAAACTATAAAAAGGCAGCTTTGTGCCACTGTTGAAGTCATTACAAGCTGGTTACACAAATTGGAGTTAACATAGAATATCTGAACAGGACCAACATTTGCCTATGAACTTGAAGCTTAGAGCAATAAACAGGACAACAACATAACTTGTGTTTGGGGTCTATTCTAATATATTCTAACTTAGCTTAAGTGAAAATGGCTGCAAATTTTAGTACTAATGTACTAAAATTCAGTCATTTTAGTACATTGTGCTAGACATGTTACTTTTTATAGTTTATCTTCTTAAAGGGGTATCCCCATCACATTGATCAGCTTTACACATGTAGGTAAAGACTTACCAAATACATTGCTGCTCTGATTTTGCTTCATTTCAGAGTTAGAGCAGCTCTCATCGCCTGCTTGCTTGAACAAGCTTTCCTAGGTTACTGATGACTTTTCTCTATATTACAGCAGTTCTGGCCGGGATGGCTAGGTCACTTCCTGTTATAACTTGTCAGCAACTTGTTTATCTTTCTTACTGATAAATTTTAACCCTTTAGAGCTGTGTAGCCTTGTGCTCAGCTGTTAAAATCCCTCCATCAATGTCCATGTACCAGGCTGAGCTAGGAATAGGAGAGCTGAAATGCCAGTCGCTTCTATAGAACTGCCCACTGCCTGACCAGGAAGTGGGAGTCTGAAGCGGACTGTGAAGAGCATGCTCTGTAAACCAATCAGATGGGAAAACTCCTTTAAAATGACACGCGGAGGGAGAGATATGGACCGCACATCCTATACTATACGTTGATCTACTGCTTCACAAAAATTCACAAAAATGAACAGGAGGTTCTTACTATACCTCTTTAAAGTGGGTCCCCACAGTAAATGGGGGCAGCACTGCATGGCGGCCACTGCCGCAGCTAAAGCCACACAGATGAAGGGCACTGCCCAGTGGCCCAACAGCCCCACTGCTGCTAGATCTAGCCCCCCGGCTCTGGGCTGCACCACCACACCAGCACAGCATCACAGCAGCAATGGCCGCCACACCACCGCCAAAAAAAAAGGAAAGGTTGACACTGCTTTCCTCTCCTGGGCTCCCTGCCAGCAGACTGAAAGAAAAAGAGCATTAATCATTATACAGACTACTTCTAATTAAAAACACCGGGGCCAAATGGCGAGGAGTGCTGATGCAAGTGTGCAAAGAAAGACATTTTTGCAAAATTTTGCCGAGAAGCAGTAGATCAATGTATAGTGCGAGGATGCGCGGTCCATGCCTTTCCCTCCTCATTTAAAGGGAATCTGTCGCCAATTTTTTTTTTTTTTTTTACTTATTACTTCAAGCCCCTGATCCATATGCTTTTCCTCTCAGTCGTTTTTATTTCCTGATTGTAGATTTCTCTATTTGGCCATCTGTATATGATTGTGGGGAAGACATTCTTGCTTGCACTGCTTTAACAGCAGTCAGAGAGATACTTTATAGCAGCTTCATGCACATAGGATTCTTAAGACCAATTCTGTCTCATAGACGTCTATAGGAGAGTTTTCACTGTGAAGGGAGGGGAGAGGGGGAGCTGTGACATCTCCTCCTGTGACTGGTGGATCCTGTGATATCTGTACACAATGGTGTCTCCTTTCAGTTTGACCCTGCTTTTACTGAAAAAATGGCACACTGCTGAAAAGCTCTCTAAACAGAGCGGGAAAAGTGTCAGATTTAGTAATAGGCCTAGTGGCCAAAGTGAAAACTGCAAGGACTTAAAGAATTATAAAAAAAAAAATAAAGCAAGTGAAATGGAAAATAAATAAAAAATAACCAAAAAATTCCCCAAAAATGTTGTTTAACATAAAAATGTGAGTTAAAAAATAAGTCATTTTTTGATGACACATTCCATTTAACCCCTTCCCGACATTGGGCGTATGCATACGCCCTAGCGGGAAGTGACTTCCCGCAAATGGACGTATGCATACGCCCTGGCGATCGCGCGCTGCGTTGCAGCCGCCGCGCGCGATCGGCGGCATGGAACCAGCGGTAAATTACCGCTGCTTCATGCCCCCATCACCCCCGGCCAGAGTGAGCTCCGGCCGCGGGTGAAAAACGCATCATTACCCGCACCCTTTGTCATGGCCGCGATAATAAATTGCCGCAGGCAGGAGGAGTGAGCCCCCTCTGCCTACGATCGGCGAGGCAGCGCAGAGATGCCGCTCGCTCCGTCTCCTACCGGAACTACCCGGATGCTTTCTGAATGCATCGGGTAGTCTGGTGATGGTCCCCATGCCCACAATGCATTGTGGGCCATGGTGTCACAGTTGCCATGGCGACCTGTGCACGCAGTAACGCTGTGTCACAGATCGCCTCTTCAAATAGCAATCTAACGATTGCTTTTCCCCAGTGGGGATTTGCTGTTACAAATCCCACTGGGGAATGTAAAAAAATTGTGAAAAAGTAAAAAAAAATTTAAAAAAAGAAAAGAATTGAACACAAAAAATAAAATTAAAAACATGTACACCTGCCCTTTTCCCCTTTACAAAACTCCAATCACCCCAAAAAAGATCAAAAATAAATAAAGTACCTTATTTGGTATTGCGGCGGTGCGTAACGACCTACCCTATAAATCTGTCAGGTTAATTAACCCGTACGGTGAACGCCGTAAAAAACAAAAACAAAAAAACAGCCACAGAATTGCGATTTTTTGTACATCCTGCAGCAGACATAAAATGGAATAAAAAGCGATCAAAAACCTCATATAAACGACAAAGTTGTCCCATTTAAAACATCATTTTCTTTCCCGCAAAAAAAAGGTCCTTACACGTCTCTGTAAAACGGAAAAAAAAAAAATTATGGCTCTCAGAAGACCAGCGATGCATAAATATTATTTAACACGATAAAAAACTATATTGTTTCCCAAATAAAAAAAAACTATATAAATGGGTATCGCCGTAATCGTATGGGCCCCAGAGATAAAGCTAATTGGGCATGGATACTGCCACGGTGAGCGCTGTTAAAAATAAAAAATAAAAAAACACTACTAGGATTGCAGTATTTTCTTCACCCTGCCTTCCAAAAAAAAGGGTTTAAAAACTGATCAAAAAGTCGTGTCCCCCCCAAAAATGATACCATAAAAACGTCAACTCATCCCAAAAAAACAAGCCCCATACACAGCTCCGTAACAGAAAAATAAAAAAGTTATGGCTCTCAGGACTAACATGGCGATGCAAAAACGTGTTTTTCCTTTTTGAATAAAAGTGTTTTTATTGTGTAAAAGCAGTAAAACATTAAAAAAAAAATCCAAATTGGGTATCGCGTGTAATCGTATCGACCTGCGAGTAATACTAACATGTCAGCTATACTGCACGGTGACTGCTGTAAAAAAAAAAAATAAAAAACACTACCGGAATGTTGTATTTTGTTCAAAATGCCTCACAAAAACCTTAATAAAAATGTCAAAGTGGCATATGCCCCCATATTGGTACTAAAAAAAACGTCAACTCATCCCACAAAAAACAAAGCCCATAATCAGCTACGTATACAGAAAACTGAAAATGTTTTTGGCTAATCAGAACAGACAACATAAAAACGCAATTTTTTATAGACCTATTTCTATTGTGTAAAAGTAATAAAACATAAAAAAAAATATATAAAATCTATATCATTGCAATTGTACTGACCCCCATAGTAAAGATATCCTGTCATTTATACTGCACGGCGAACGCTGTAAAGTTGAAGCCCAAAAAACAATGGTGTAATTGCGTTTTCCCCTCATTTTTATAGCCCAATGCAAAAAAGGGAAAAATTTGGGAACACTTGTGGGACCCTAAATGCACAATACACCCCTAGATGAGATTTTATGAGGCGTGCTGAATCCAAATGGGGGGGCTTCTGGAAGGTTTCACCTGTTCTGGTACTTTGGGGGCTTTGTAAATGCGACATGGCTCCACCAAAATCTGCGTTCCAAAAGCCAAGTAACAAATCCCTCCCTTATACGCCCCTGCCTATGCGCCCAAACAGCAGTTTACACCCACATGTAGGGTATTGTCCGGAACTTGGAAGGAATTGCGTAACAAAGTTTTGGGTCCTTTTTTACCAGGATGGCCTTGTAAAAATTAAACATTTTCAGCTAAATTTGGGGGATTATTGGAAAAAAAAAAATTTTTTTCATTTTTACAGCCTAACGCTAAAAAATTTTGTGAAACACCTGTGGGTTTTGATATACTCACTACACCCTGTATATATTTCCTTAAGGGGGTGTAGTTTCCCCAAAATGGGGTCTTTTTAGGGGCCCTTTTTTAAGTTTTAGCACCTTTTGGGGTTTCCCCGCAAACCGGGAATGGCCCCTAAATAAAATCGAATAAAAGAACCCCAGAGTCCAGTAGGTGCTCCCCCCTATTCGGGGGTTTGTGTTGAGCCAAATAAGCACTGGGGGCCACAAGGGGGATATCTCTGAAAACGGCAGAACGGGGGAACAAAATTAAAATTGCATTCCCTGATCAAAATTTACCGTTTCTTGTGAATAATTTTAAAAAAATTGAAAATCTGCAAAAAAAAGGGGGACTTTTTAAAAATTTTCACTTCCACTTTGTTTTAAATTTCCCTGGAAACCCCTAATGGGTTTAATAAACTTCCAAAATCGTTTTGAATACTTTAAGGGGTGTAGTTTCTTAGATGAGGTCATTTAGGGGGGTTTAACATACGGGTAAATCAAGCCGTTAAACAGAGGGGGTCCCTAAAAAATGTATTTTGAAATTTTTTTTGAAAATTTAAACTATAATTTCTAACCCTTTAAAGTCGTTAAAAAAAAAAAAAAAAAACTTTTAAAAAAAGGATGCCAAACTACCGCGACATAGGGTAGATCTATTATAAACTATTTTTTGGGAGGGAAATATCTGTCTTACATCAAAATTTTTTTTGAAGTTTTAAAAATTGGGCTTTTTTTCAAATTTTTCACGATACGATTTTTTTTCACAAATAAACAAAAATTTTTTTGGCCAAAATTTTTCTTACTATCCAAAGCACTTCTCAAAAACAATCTCTAATCCATGGATAGGTTAAAGTGCAAAAAATTTTTCTCACAAAAGTACATGACAGATTTAAAAAATGGGTTTCTGTCAAGAACAAAAACGGGCCCGGGGGAAAAGGGGTTAAAATCACAAAAACAAAGAATAGATCTCTTATCTTGCAACACTCTCAACGTCTCTTTGATACAACGAGATTTAACACAAGTCGTTTTTGTGGTGTTGCTTAGCAGTGTGGTTCCTAGAAAGATTCATACAGTATTTACAACATATTATGCACTAGGTTACACTGATTGCATAGACATATGTCTTGCATTTAAAACTGTAATGATTTAAAAACTTTCTATTTGTTCTGTCATGCTGACTCCTGGCTGCAGGATGCACAAACAGGGCTCCACAACAAGGAGAACATTTTTAATTAGCTCAAATTAATAAACTCTCATAGCGTTAAATGACTCACATATTCAGGCCGGTAATAAAACATTTTTAAAAATCCTTAAATTGTCTATGTTAATTTGCACTGATTAGTCTGGTTTTATTCCAGAAAACAAAAAAAATAAATAAAGGAAATATGCTCCAGAATCACTCAGCTTGAAGACCACTGGATATCTCCAACTGAAAGACATGAATTTATACGGTCTTGTAAAAAAAACACTCTGCTAAAAGTGGGATGTATAGTATACCTTGCCATAGCTGCTACAGAAGCTCAGAATACCCACAACTGTTGCCATTAAGTAAATGACAGGCACGGTAACTATAAAGTACAGGTTAACGTGAGAGGGTAATGATAATTCTTACACAAAGAACATTCTCCTGTTCAGCAGCACAAGGATGAAAACAAAATAAATAGGAAATCATCCATGTAATTTTAAATAAAATATCTTAATCACAAAACTTAAAATGAATTAAATGCAACTGATAAAGTCCCTTTCCCCTGTGAAATGTAGATAAATAGAGCGTTGCTTGGAAATCACTATATCAGTAAATGACAATCAAAGCACCCATGCATTAGAAGCTTTTCTACTTCTATTGAAGGGATTTAACTTTTGATTAGAGCATCTTAAACTGTTTCTCTGCATCATTGAACTGTGTATATCTTAAATACATAATTACACATCCAAGATTTCACAAGCTTTGTACAAAACTTATTTAAATGTTCCTTGTACGTGAACTGAAAAACTTTGAACACAATGTAAATCAGAACAAGCTAAGGAAATTCAGAAACCAAAAGTGGTCTAATTAATCCACACCTTCAAAAAAAAGACTGTATGACATCTGTCGACTACTCCGAAAAACGTGAATGAGGACATCTGCTAACGTTCAAATGTTACATAATTATTCTTTAACCTTTGTTTTTGTTAAATCTTGTCTATAAGGCCACAATCTTGCTCAATGGCCCCTCTCCCTGTCACTTAGGGGGTGTTACACGACTCTGCACCACAATGCAGTTGCAAATTTCAAGCTCTCAGTCCCTTGGTGACAACTCTGTCCATTTTATAGTTGTATGAAGCCAGAGGACCATTGAATAGCACAATTTTTTAAATAATTTGTGAAGAGTGTATCCCCAAAATAGTATTGTATGGTTCAGGTTTATTGGCATGTTTTATTTAACCAATGAACATCCCCAAGATTGCTTCATTTTTACAGGCAGAAAATGTAATTGAATTTTTAATGGATAAGCCAAGGACAAAAAAGCAGCTAAGCACCAATATATCTTGAAATCAACTGCTAAACAAAGTAAGATCTGCAAATATATGCCTTGCGCTTGTCATTTAAAACATGCAAAGGGTGACAGATATAAGAGAACAACATAGGATATGTTATTGTAAATGCCTGTAAAATCTGAGAGACTGGCAGCAGTAAAAACCCAGAGAACAAAGCAGAAACCTGGAAAGAAAAAGACAAACTGAAATTTTCATGTTGCTAACCATTTGTTGTATGAAATGGAAGTGTGTCTGATACTCTTTTTCATTCCCTTCCATGGACAAAAGTAAAATTTTAGAATAGATTATTTCCCAATTGATAATTGATTGTTCTATAATTCAAAAGGAACAGAAGAATAATACTGGGGAGATCTTATTCTCTATATTTGGACGAGAGTATATACATTGTCTATATCACACACACCTTCTATAAAATAGTATAATACCTAGGGCTAGAGTAAAGGCTTACAAATCTCTTCAGCTGCTGGTCTCTTACAATGCTGCACAGCCATTATTATGACTGTCAGCTAATATCCAGAGTAACTGCTGTGTGCAGCACAGACAGCAGCTAGATGGGCTGGGAGGGACTTATCAGGGTCTTAGTAGGTTGTCATAGGTATCTCTACCAGTGCTGACTTCAGTGCATCCCATAGCTGCTGAAGGGGGTGCAGGGAAGGATCCATAAAATTAATACGATAATCAAGGTGGTCCCACAGGTGCTCCATTGGGTTCAGGTCTGGGGAATTAGTGGGCCAAGGTAGTAATTTAAAGTCTTGATCGTGCTCTTTCAATCAATGTTGGACATTTCTAGCCTTGTGACATATCGCATTGTCCTGCTGGAAGATCCTCTCCGCCCCAGGTTAGACAATCAAAATATGGGTGTCTGTGTTCTATGGAGAAGGATTAATACCCAAATTGTTTGAGAGTGCCTTCCACATGGATAAGAAGAGAATCTTGTAACAACATTACCTATACTATAATGTAGCCACTCCAAGTTTGTATTCTTGCAGCAATGGTTTATTTTTTTAATTTTTCTTGCTTGACATGCCAATATCCATTCGTTGATAAAGCAGAAACCCTTCACCAATCAACAGAGGTCCAATTCTGATATTGTAGTAAAAATTTAAACCTTTTCTGTCGATGAAACTTTGTTACCAATGGAGAACTGTTGTTTTAGACAGGTGTCTGGTAGCCCCTTTGGTTCATTTTATTGGCAAGCTGCTCCACTGTAGTGTGTCAGTTCGCCCTTGCACAACTTTGTAGCAGACGTTCATCTGTCATATGAAAGTCACATAGTGCGCTGTGGTTTTTATTTTGCTTATACACTTTCAACACAGCAGCTGCCAAACAATTCACAAAATTCGCAATTTCAGAAATTACTACCACCCAAAAGCCAACAATCATCCCTCTTTGCAACTCAAATAAATTGCCCCTTTTACCAATGACCGTAACAAGAGCTATGTATACAGACAGCCTATCCCACACCTGATATAACCACCAAGTTAGCTCATGACATTGAGTTACTTAATGAGCTATGTGCTGCCAATGTTTAAAGTAGGAAATCATCATAACGAGATAAACTTATTTGGTTCAGATGGTGTCAAGCGTGTATGGTGGAAACCAGGTGAAGCGTACAGAAACAAGTGTGTCTTGCCTACAGTCAAGCATGGTGGTGGGAGTGTCATGAGTGCTTTCGGCTGTGGGGAGCTACAGTTCATAGGGGGAACAATGAATACTGACATATACTGTGACATACTGAAGCAGAGCATGATCCCCTCCCTTTGAAAACGGGGCCACAGGGCAATATTCCAACATGGTAATGACCCTAAACACACCTCCAAGACAACCACTGCCTTGCTAAAGGAAATAAGGGCAAAACTGCGGGATTGGCCAAGCAGGTCTCCATAGCCAAACCGTATAAAGCATCTGGGGGGCATCCTCAAATGGAAAGTAGATGACAGCAAGGTCTCTAGCATCAACCAGCTCCATGATGTTGTCATGGAGGAGTGAAAGACGATTCCAGTGGCAAATTGTAAAGCTCTAGTGAACTCCATGCCCAAGAGAGTTAAGGCAGTGCAGAAAAATAATGGTGGAACACAAAATATTGACATTTTGGGCACAATTTGTCAATTTTCACGGAGGAGTGCACTCACTTTTGTTGCCAGTGGTTTAGACATTGATGGCTGTGTTGAGTTATTTTGAGGCCGCACTAAATTTACACTATTATACAAGCTGTACACTTATTACTTTACATTGTATCATAGTGTCATATCTTCAGTGTTGTCCCATGAAAAGATATAATACAATAGTTACAAAAACATGAGGTGCACTCACTTTTGTGAGGTAATGTAGGTAAGTTCGTTTTCATTTATAAAATGCTTTATGTAGTTCTAAAAATCATGGTTTTAGTACCTGCTGCTAAAAATAATGAGAGTCAACAGCCACACAAACGGACGCAAGTTATGAGCAATTAATCTTGCCCCTGTTCACCCCAGTTGACAATTGGGTAGTGTAAAAGCTCTTTTTTAGGAGTGTTAACTGACTTGCAATAAATCGATTGGCACTTTTAATGGGTAATTGTCAGCCCACAAAGAAGGAACTTTAAATCTGTCCCAGTTATGTGAAAATCAAACAAGTCTATAGCTCATCTATCATTTTAAGGGGTTTTCCCACCATGATGTTTCACAGAGCCTAGTCTTCAGAGCCAGCTTCAGGCTCCAACATCCTGTTCAGGCTGTGGGTGCTTCTATTACAGTGACTTACATTACAGATCTGTTATTCCTAGCTAAGCCTGTTAGAGGGACATTGGTGATGCTCCTGTGCTTCGATAAGACACAGCCAGGAGTGAATGTCACCATCCCAGCCATCTGCTAGAGCAGAGAGAGGTGGTAGTTAACCTAGGAAACCTTCTGTATAAAAAAGGAGGAAATTAGAACTGCTCTAACCCTGAACTGAAGCAAAATTGGAACAGCAGCGTTTTGGGCAATGGTCTTTAGTTATCTTGGCCTACATGCTAAAAGCCAATCATTGTAATGGGAATATCCCTTTAAAAAAGAATTGCGATAAGAGTTAGGCTACACAAGTTCATTTTCCTATGGTCACCAAGCAGCTGGGAACTTTTAACCCCACAATAAAACACTGAAGTGACATTATGGATTTAATGTGCCATATCTTGGCATGTCATAATTAATATTTCATGAGCTATAGTCTAATACTTTTCAAATGTAGTAAGGTTGCTCGCAACTTTTTTTTCCTCATAGAAAAACCTAAATCCAACAATTTTAAAGTGACCTGCATGTTAATCTAGTTCAAATGTGTTCTAACTATAATTGCTCACGCATGTGTGTGATGATCACCTGACTAGGCCAGATTTTCATCCAATGAAGGAAATCAGATTCCCATTCACTTAAAGCAAACTGAAAATGTAAAACCTATGAGGAATTGATACTAAAATTCTATGGCAACATCACATAATGTTTAATTGCGGAAATGGAAAACCTGACAGAGGAACAATATTCCCAAGTATATTTTCATTGTAGGGGAAAAAGCTTATTTTTTTTGCCCTCGGTGGAAAGATTTCAAGATAATTATTATTTCAACAATGTACTGGAGAAACTGTTTCAAATAATCAAGTAAAATTATGGTATATATTACATTTTATTTAGTTAACCTAAAAAAGAAGACATATACCCAAAACATTGTGTCATGGAATTGGAATCCTAACATAATTACCAGATATGCTTCAATCAGCTGACAAATGTACAGATGGAGCCAAACAAGAGCATTGCCAAATATCCAACATCTGCAGAACTTGGATACAAGAGTCCTCAATGGATTCCAATTTTAACAAGAGCCAATTTGCTACTCTGAGCTTGTACAAAGTGCAACATATTTGAAAGCGTAAAGGACAGAGAGAGAGGAAGGTTAAAACATTACTTAACCTTTCTGTGCTAGATACACAAGAAATCCAAAGGCATGCCAATGGTCATAAAGGACAGCAACTGAAGGAAAGAATCACTTAAGGCATGCAAACTAACCAGCTCGATTGTCCTTGATGCATCATTCCAAACGCTGACTTTAAGAAATTATTTAAAACCAGGATGCTTTGCTAAATGAGAAAAAGGCATTCAGCTATCAATGTAAATAAAGATGCTACTGAACATTTCAAGACTGAAAACAGTTGTTCACTGCTAACAAGCACTTTAAATACTTGATTGAATTGCTTGTTTGCTAGTTAATGGAATATCTGACTGGCAACGTTTTATTTGACTGGTTCAGCTGGGTGTCATTTAAGTACAAACAGCTCTAGTGCTCTTTCTGTGCTCTAAATCTGAACACACTAAACAGGGAACTAAGGCTATACAATAGGGATACAAAATAAAGTCAAGGTCTCAAAGGACCTCGTAAAAATAATAGCTATGTATTTATTAGACTCTCATCTGAATTTACAGTATTTGATTTTCCCATACTTCTCATGTAAATCTTGGGACTATACAAAAGTGCACTGTAACATTTCTACATTCTAAAGATGTCAAGCTCTTTATGTTTTCACGCATTGGCAAATGCACATATGAGATTATTTTATTATTTGTTCGCTAGCAGCTGTCCAGTAGTTCACATCCAGAACATGAAAGAGTTGGCAATGAGAATAGTAACTAACCAGGTGGGTGTAATGATTGAAACACATCAAATAATTGCTACTTTTAAACACAATAAACTCTACATGTTTCAATCACAATGTCACCTTTTAATGCAAAAGTGGGGCTTTTGTAATGATAAGAGTGAGCATTAGGGTATGCTCACAGGGCTAATTCCGGCACGCATTTCGCAGCATATTTGCGCTCTAATACGAGCGAGATGTGCGCCGAAATTACGGTAATCCATAGTATTCATAGAGAACTGTGGATTATGCCTCCTCTCCCTGCTCGTACAATACGGGGACATAAGTGACATGTCAATTACTTGCGGCGAATACGCGCCATGAGTAATGAATGTCTATGGGCCGGCGGGCCGCCAGCCCCACCGTGCCGCGGGAGTATGTGCTGATCACCCGATGTAATTGCGGCCGTACTGTACGCGTCGCAATTATGCCGTGTGAACATAGCCTTAACTTCAAAGTCAATAAATAAATGTATGCACAAAGGCATTTTTTTTTTTAAAGAACTGATACTGTGTTTTTCCAAAAATTAGACAAAGATATATCCCAAAAAAAATGGGGTGGGGGGTTTTTTTTTTTTGGGGGGGGGGGGGGTGGAGGGGTTGTTTATTTGACCTGTTTCTGTATTGGTATTATTTTTGGGGTAGGGCTTATTTTATTTTTATTTTTTTAACATGACGGGTGCAGACACTGCATGTTGGGACATTTAAGGCCAAATGTATGAAAACTGTGTAGGTGTAAGATTTTCTTTGTTCCCCATAGCAACCAATCAGAGCACCCCCTTTTATTTAACATAGTGCTCTGGAAAAATGAGAGGGGTGATGTGATTGGTTGCTATGAGCACCTAGACAGTTTTCATACATGTCTCCCTTAGTTCCTTGGCAGCTGCTCTGGAACTACAAGAACACACATAACACCCCATGGTTTTTGACTATAGGTTATGTACTGAGCGTATATATGTATATATCTTTTTTATTTTTTTAAGGAAAAAATGCAGCACTCAAGAAATATAAGCAGAAACGAGTGCCAGCGGAACAGTCTAGACCAAGACCACTTAAACAAATGTTGAAAAATTTCACAGCACTCCATAAAGTTGCAATAAAAAATTCTGAAGTGTTTATTCACCCATGTTTCCTGCAACTTTTCAGCTGCAAAATGGAGCCTCTCAAGCCTTGAGATTATATATATATATAATATATATATAATATATATATAATATATAATATATATATAATATATATTTTTTTTTTTTTTTGTAGGGATTAGCCCAAACGATAGCAGTCTCTTCCAAGGTCAAACACAGCAAACTTTATTCGTGCGGTTCACACAACACAGGAAAATAACTGACAGGGCTTGCTTCAGCCAAAATATACCGGCAATCACAGTCTGTTATATGTCACTGTACCGTACTTCTGTGCTCCGGGGTTAAGAAACCGTATGCAAGGCCCAGCTCTGGCTCTCAGACAAGCTCTTGCTCCACTGAGCAGTTTGTTCAGACAGGGAGCCACACCCCTTCTCATCTGAGCCTGCTGGCCTTTTATAGGGCTGCCACTGACACCAGAATTAATGGGCTTTATTTAACCTACCTCAGGCAGATCTGTGACACGTATTGTCCGTCAACAATCGCACCTTGTGCCTTCCTACAATATATATACACACAGTACATAACCTAAAGTCATAAACCATGGAGTGTATATTCTTTCAGTGCTTTATCTTGAATGTGTGGTATGCTGGGGAACTATAAATCCCAGCAAGTCACAGTAGCCACAGTATGTGTGATTGTATAAATGTGAGTGTATATGTATGTGTGTGTATACAATGCATTCTATGACCTGGGCTGAAGGACAATGCCAGTCATCTCAGGTCCTTCAGGCTGTTTATCGGAGTGGGCGGGGCTTGGTAACGGAACTGCCCAGGAGGCGGGCACTAGGTGACATCACTCAGGAGGTGCTGACTAACTAGGGTTTATTTTTGGAGTAGATCTTATATTTAAAGCCTATTCCAGGAATCTGTGAAAATCAGGCTAAGGCTTATTTTGGTGGGCGGGCTTATTTTTGGAAGAACCCGGTATATATGCAAAGGAAAGAAAATATTTATGTGTGGGTTTTGTAAATTAGGTA
>JAODAL010002473.1:0-195388 GCA_025379985.1 Phyllomedusa bahiana
TTGTTACTATATAATATATACAGATCAGGGGGCATGGGGAATACTTTTATGTTCTCTGTATTAGTGAGACATTCTGAGTTTAGTACACTGCCCTTGTTGTTGCTGGAGATGTGGAGACTTGTAAGTAAGCAGGGGATATAGGAACAATGCATCCCCTTGCTCTATTAGCACACAGCTTCATATTCCTCTTACACTCCTAGATCAGCCCTCTCCTGCAACAGACCTAGGCAGGCACACACAGGGTGAATTTGGGAGAGCAAAACCCCTCCCCCCCCCTGTTATAGAAGTTACATAGCTGCCTGTGTGGATGGGAGGGGGGGGAGGGAGCAGAAGAGCAGACAAGAAGCAGCCCTCAGTTCAACTTCCAGGGACATGACAGGCTGAAAGCTCTTTATGAAAACAAACTCCTTTAAGATTTTGAGGCTGTCGCTTGGTAACCCCATAGCTTCAACCCCTCCATAATTTTTCTATGGGATTAAGGTCTGGAGACTGGCTAGGCCACTCCATGACCTTAATGTGCTTCTTTTGGAGCCACTCCTTTGTTGCCTTGGCTGTATGTTTTGGGTCATTGTCTTGCTGGAAGACCCAGCCACGACCCATCTTTATTGTCCTGGCAGTGGGAAGGGGGGTTTTCACTCAGGATTTTACGGTACATGGCTCCATCATTCTCCCTTTGATGCAGTGAAGTAGTCGTGCCCTTAGCAGAGAAACACCCCTAAAACATAATGTTTCCACCTCCATGCTTGACAGTGGGGACGGTATTCTTTGGGTCATAGGCAGCATTTCTCTTCTTCCAAACATGGTGAGTTGAGTTAATGCTCAATGTTTGTCTCATCTGACCACAGCACCTTCTCCCATTCACTCAAAGAATCATCCAGGAGTTCATTGGCAAACTTCAGACGGGTCTGCACATTTGCCTTCTTGAGCAGGAGGACCTTGCAGGTATGCGGATTTTAACCATTATGGCGTAATGTGTTACCAATGGTTTTCTTGGTGACTGTGGTCCCAGCTGGGCCCTTTAGATAATTAATAAGTTCACCCATGTGTTTTAGGTGATCTTCACCTTCCTCATGATCAAGAGTACCCCACGCGGTGAGATTTTACATGGTACCCCAGATCGTTGTTGATTGACAGTCATTTTGTATTTCTTCCATTTTCTTACTATAGCACCAATGGTTGTCTCCTTCTCACTCAACGTCTTACTTATGGTTTTGTAGCCCATTCCAGCTTTGTGCAGGTCTATGATCTTGTCCCTGACATCCTTAGAAATTTCTTTGGTCTTCCCATGTAGAGGTTAGAGTCTGACTGATTATAAAAGACTCCTGTCCACAGACTCAATTAAAGGTGACTATTTAAGACAGCTGTCTTTAATGCAGGTAACGAGTTGATTAGGAGTGTCTAACTGGTCTGTAGGAGGCAGAACTGTTAATGGTTGGTAGGGGATCAAATACTTATTTCTCAATGCAAAAGGCATATAAATTTATACAATGTGATTTTCTGGATTGTATTTTGGATATTCTATCTCTCAATGTTAAAATTAACCTACCCTTAAAATTATAGACTGTTCATGTCTTTGTCAGTGGGCAAACTTATACAATCAGCAAGGGATCAAATAATTAATTCCTTCACTGTATGTAAGCCCCCTCGAATGTACAGCACCCTGGAATCAAGCGCGCTCTAAAATAAATAATAACTATGCTACAGACCTCCAAGGAGTGAACAAGTGATTTTCAAAAGGTAAACTATCTAATCTTGTTAGAGATAAGACTCTGCTCTGTCCAGCCATGGTGAAGTCACCCCCTGCTCTCGGTCTAATCAGGGAGGGAGATATGGATAGTACTATAGAACAGGGGTCCCCAACTCCAGTCCTCCAGGCCCACCAACAGGACATGTTTTCTGGATTTCCTTAGCATTGCACAGGTGATGCAATTCTGGATCACAGGTGATTTAATTATTGTCAGTGCATTCTGTGGGAGATCCTGAAAACATGACCTGTTGGTGGGGCGTCAGGACTGGAGTTGAGAAACACTGCTATAGAAGATTGAATAAAGCCAGCTCACCTATTAAGCAACATGGCTCCTGCCCACAAAAAACGCACGTCCCCTGCTCCAGCAGCATGCAGCAAACTTGAATAGTAAAACAATATAGGACAGCGTACACTGGGCGGCCAGAAGATTTTCAATAAAAAATTAGCTCTTTATTTAGCATCCATAATTAAAAGTCCAGAATAGGCATTTGTAGTAGGATTGATAAAACAACCTGTAAAAGCACTAACGCGTTTCGGGCGCGATCCACCCTTAGTCGTAGCAAAGTACCAAATGAACCACACCACTTATTTATAAGTGGAACAATAGTGGAATACATAAAATCATTTCACTCAGCTGTTGGTATGCTCCCGCTGCGCAACTAGTGGGAAACATGATTTACCGGATGTGACGTATCGCTAGACACTAAACAAACGCGAGATCCCATATGAAAAGCCGCGCATGCGCACACTCCACCCATGAATACGAGCGGGTACTGGCAAACCATACAGAGCATGCGCCAAATAAAACAGCCATTACACCATATTCTACAGCGCACCGGGAGAAAAACCTGCAGGTGTGTTTAACATTAATCATTGCAAATATACCCATTTGAAACAAATAATAACAATAAACTTGATGGAACAAATACAAAAAAAAACAAAAAAACTTATTACTTGTAAATAAGCATTACTAATGAAACATGACTTCTCTCCTGAAATTAAGCCCATGAGGAAATGTAGTTTTCAAAGAGAGAATCCAAAAGGCTTTGCGGCTCTTTCTTGTCTCATTTGTTTGTACGCCATTTTTTAACGACACTATTCACAGCCAATTAGCAATATAGAAAAAAGCTTTTTTCATATGCAGTATAAAAATCAACAAAAATGAGCACAATGGTGCTCTATGGAAAACCCGTGCAGCAGTCCCCACTGCACAGGTTCTCCGCCCGGCGATTTTGCCGCCGGCAGTCCGGCGGAAAAACATTGAGCAAGCACCTTCTTCCGTCCGGTTTTCGGACGGAATCTGTGCTTCTCAATGGGAGGGCTCTTCTCCGCTCATCGCGGAGAAAAGCCGCCTCCAACCCCCCCCGCGGCCGTGGGGACGGGCGCAAAACAGGACAAATACCGGCCGGTTATTTGTCCTATGCCGTGGGGATGCGCCCTAAGCCTGTTTTCTAAATTGCCCCCTCTCTTTTGTTTAATAATTCTTTCAATGCCAAAAACTTGCAATGTTTTAAACAGTGCTGTTATGGCATTCAATGAAATGTTCTGCTACATTGGATTTCTTACGCTCTGAAGAACTAGTTACGTCTCTTAGATGTTCCAGAAACCTGACTTTAAGTTTTCTAGTAGTTGACTCCACATAAAGAATATTACACTGACTACATTTCGCCACATACACTACCGCACTAGAATTACAATTTATACAGTATACTGTTTGATAGCATATTGTTTATTATTATCCGTATCCAAAATTTTTTTACAGGGAAATGCAAAATTGCACATTTTGCACGGATGTGACCCACATTTAAAAAAAACAAAACAAATGATGCAACCAGGTTTTCTGTTCACTCCGTACAGTACTATTAGGGGAAATAATATCCCCCAAGGTTTTAGATTTTTTGCTAACAATTCTACACCCCTCTGCTAATATTTGTAAACTTCATCATCCCGAAGTATAGGCAAATATTTATAAACTATATTCTTGATCTGTGTAAATTGTTAGCTATACTTCAAAACTAGAAACGGAGAAGACGTTTGTTCCCTGACTTTATGGTGTCCAACAGGGTATACCTTGGTTTTTTGAAGCCCTATTTAATACCCATGTTGGATATCCTCTTTTTTTCAGTCTTGCACATATTTGTTTTTCCTCTGCCTTATACTTATTATCATCACTACAATTATGTTTGGCACGAACCATTTCCCCAACAGGAATGTCCTTATGTGTGTGTCGCGGATGATGGCTTCTAAAATGCAAAGTCGTGTTACCTGCAGTAGATTTGCGGTAGGTACAAGTAGAGATGATCTCATTCTGCACACCCTCCAAATGTAAATCCAAAAATGTGATTTTAGAGGACTCTATGTGAAACATGAAGGACAAATTTAGCAAATTCTGATGTAAATAGCTTATGAAGTCTGGTACGGCAGACACATCGTCCCCCCAAATTAGAAGTATATCATCAATGTATCTGCCGTACCAAACTACAGCATGAATAAAGGGGTTGTCAACAGAGAAGATGTACATGGACTCCCACCACTACATCACCAAATTTGCCAGCGATGGTGAGTATTTCGCTCCCATAGGAATCCCCCTTATTTGAAGAAACAACCTATCATCAAACATAAAAAAGTTTTGTGTAATAAGAAACTTAGTAACCGACAAGACATATTGGATAAACTCCTCTGCATAATTTGTGAATTGTCTAAGATGGAACTCTAGGGCCAAAAGTGCCACATGATGGGGAATAGACGTATATATTGAGATAACGTCACAGGTAACCCATGACCACCCAATTTGCCATACCTTGCCCTCTAAATGAACAATTACATCTTTAGTATCCTTCAGGAAACCGGGTAGTCTCTGAACCAAGGGTTGTAACAATAAATCAAGCCACTGGCACAAATGTTCAGAGAATGAACCGATTCCTGATGCAATGGGGTGCATAGGTACGGGTCGTAGTTGTTTATGGACTTTAGGAAGTCCATATATAATGGGAATGACAGGATCTTTTTTTTGGAAAAAAACACCTAAAATTTCACCCTTCATAACCAAAGTATGCTATTTCTCAAGATATTTGTTAGTGGGATCCGATGTTAATTTTCCACATATATATTTTTATCATCCAGTAATTCCCTCATAGAATTTTTATACTCCAACGTATTTAAAACTACAATTGTAACTCCCTTGTCTGACATTTTTAAAGTAATGTCCAAATTACTTTTTAATTCTTTTAGTGCCCTATTCAACTTGGGAGAAAGATTGGAGTAATAATTTTTGTAGGATAAACGATCCTGGAGTGACTTCTTATCTCTTTCTACCAGGATCTGAAATTTCTTCATAGAGGGAGTTCTGGATTGTATGGGATAGAAAGTTTTATTAGATGTTTTAAACTGTTCTACCTGATAGACAAAATGAGATCTAAGAAAATCTGATTCCTGTAGATCCTGTAAATTAACCACACAGAGTTGTTCCTCAAAATCTAAATTTCTTTATTGATTAGGTTCTATTGGGGTAGATACCATATTACTGTCTTGTCTAGTAT
Source organism: Phyllomedusa bahiana (assembly GCA_025379985.1). Taxonomy (NCBI): domain Eukaryota; kingdom Metazoa; phylum Chordata; class Amphibia; order Anura; family Hylidae; genus Phyllomedusa; species Phyllomedusa bahiana. The sequence continues at coordinate 5,287 of JAODAL010002473.1, forward strand.
TTTTAAGATAGAAAAAAATGTCGTCGTACTGTTAGATCCCTTATGAATTTATTTATATCTTTCAAAGTAGAAAAGAAATCAAAATCTTGTTCAACTGCATACTTGAGTCCTAAAGATAGGATTTGAACATGTTCTTGAGATCCACATCCGAAAGGTTCAACACATCTAATGTGGAGTCGATGTTGCTGGAAGATTTTGTCTTGTTTGCATTCTTGGACTGATTTTTGTGCTTTCTTCCACCCCTCCTCCGGAGTTTGCACTCCTCGGGTTTCTTATAATAAGAGACACCAGCAGAAGGACCTTCCTCAGATGTGTCTGTGTTAATATCCGATTGTTCTGAGTCAATAGAACCAAAACTGACATTCTTTCCAGATTTTCTAGATTTCTTTCAATTATTGGATCTTCTGTTTTGTTTGAGAATGGATCTTGGGGTACTCATATTGGAAGTCCATCTCCCCCATTCATAAACTTGATCCTGATTATAATCAAAGACATCCCTCTGAAATTTAGTTTGTTTGATTTCCACCACTGACTCCTCCTGTTTGCAAACATTGTCCTGTATCTGTTGTAACTCCTTTTAGAAAGTGGAAATATCCTGGAACATCTGTAAGTCCTTATCTAGTGCTTGGATTTCTGTGGATATTTCTTCCAATTTTTTCTCTTCATTCATTGTAATTAATTCCATTAGTTGTAAAGAGCATTTTGTCAAAATTGAATTCCATGTAGTAACAAATTCAGGCGAATAGACTGTGGTGGGAACTTTTTTTTATCCGAAGGCCTCGTGGAACCATTTCTTTTTCTAAATACTTTTTAAGTGTGGTCAAATCCCACCAAATCCACATCTCTTGGGTCATGAGTTTCTCCATGTTCCTAAGTTTATTGTTTAAATCAAGGTGTCTTTGGCTAGTGTCTTGGCTGTAATCAAACGCCTTTGCGGCTCAAAGGCATTGAAGGTTGTTGATTTGTATACTGCATATGAAAAAAGCTTTTTTCTATATTGCTAATTGGCTGTGAATAGTGTCGTTAAAAAATGGCGTACAAACAAATGAGACAAGAAAGAGCCGCAAAGCCTTTTGGATCTCTCTTTGAAAACTACATTTCCTCATGGGCTTAATTTCAGGAGAGAAGTCATGTTTCATTACTAATGCTTATTTACAAGTAACAAGTTTTCTTTTGTATTTGTTCCATCAAGTTTATTGTTATTATTTGTTTCAAATGGGTATATTTGCAATGGTTAATGTTAAACACACCTGCGGGCTTTTCTCCCGATGCGCTGTAGAATATGGTGTAATGGCTGTTTTATTTGGCGCATGCTCTGTATGGTTTGCCAGTACCCGCTCGTATTCATGGGTGGAGTGTGCGCATGCGCGGCTTTTCATATGGGATCTCGCGTTTGTTTAGTGTCTAGCGATACGTCACTTCCGGTAAATCATGTTTCTCACGAGTTGCGCACCGGGAGCATACCAACAGGTGAGTGAAATGATTTTATGTATTCCACTATTGTTGTATTGGATAAATAAGTGGTGTGGTTCATTTGGTACTTTGCTACGACTAAGGGCGGATCGTGCCCGAAACGCGTTAGTGTTTTTACAGGTTGTTTTATCACCTACTACAAATGCCTATTCTGGACTTTTAATTATGGATGCTAAATAAAGAGCTAATTTTTTATTGAAAATCTTCTGGCCGCCCAGTGTATGCTGTCCTATACTGTTTTTCTATTCAAGATATGGATAGTAACCTAGAGACACTTTTGTGCACTCAGAGAAGATAAAATCTCTTACCTCCTGACCAGGGTAAAATCAAAAGAGCAAAGTATTCAGTAAAAGTCTTAATTTACAGTCCCCTACATGTTGAAATAAAATCATTGCAGTGAGAAAACTCCCTTAATATCATTACTGTTTTTCCATTCAGACCTAGAAGCCACTTATTTTAAGGGCTGTTGACTGAGAGGAAAATGCCTCACTTCTGTGCAGACATTTAAAAGGACTTATGGCTGTTTCTGACATCTCTGTTTTAGTTAATATTTATGTTCCATGTGATAGTAATTCTGGAACATCATCTCTGTGTTGTGCTCTTTCTCTCTTATTCCTTCTAGAAATGTATCACTGAATCTGTCAGATGGGTGTTACCAACTGGGGTCAGGAGGCGGAGTTTCCCTGCCTAGTCTGACACTGTCCAATCAGTGCTGACAGAATCAGTGTGTGTAGGGACACACCCCTTTAGAATGGTTCATACGTTGTATTGTGGCGTGTACCTGTGCGCGCCGCAATATGCCTGCTGTTGAAAGTACGCTCTGGCCAGCGCGTACTTCCAACAGTGCCAGGGCCCTGCCTCCTATTACTTTCGTTGTCCACTGCATGGAATCGCTGGTTTAACATAGCAACCAATGAGAGTTATGATTTTACCGTATTTGCAGGACATACTTTAGGTGCATTGCAGCACAATTACGTGCCTAAGTACGCCCCGCAAATATGTCGTCTGAACATACCCTAATACAATCCTAGAAGGAATAACAGGGGAACAGCACAGAATTATAAGAGAAGATGCTCCAGAATTGGAACACAAAGTTTTACTAAACAGACATGTCCAAAGACGTCACAGGTCCTCTTCAAGGCTGTTCTTTCACGTATGAGAAGAATCTAGGACGACAGTCCTTTACCTTACTTAACCTCCAATCTTACTCCTAAAAACTACATTGGCTAAGAAATTATAGAATCTAGCAAAACTGGGGAGATAATCAGAGTATACATATAAGACAAGACCAAATTGTTTGGGTTGAGAGCAGCAATGCTTTATTAAGGCACAGCATAATTAAATGAAACTGCAAGAGACCTGGATTGCTATATAACCTCAGAAACCATGTTGCTTTGCTTCCCGCAGTGTAATATAAATAGCAATGTGCCTACATAATATAAAATGCTACCACCCTGACTCACAGAAAACTCGCCTGCAGTGTATAACGTGGAACTATATCCAATATATCACAGTACAAGGAATATTTGATGTAAGCAGTTTCCATTGGACTAGGTACATACCACTTCAAGACATTAGATTTGGATAGAAAGTGTAGGATATTCAATACAGAGAGATACTATACTGATACAAAACCAAAATGTAAAAGAAAAATGAAAGGCTGTGGATATGTTAGACACATTATTCACACACAATGCAAACCTAGGCAAAATGTGAACAAAATGGCGAGGGTTTTGTTTTTAATGGCGTTCACTCTTTGGTATAAGTTATGTGTTCTCTGTATTTTGCAGGTTGATACGATTCATGCAATACCAAATATGTAGAGTTTTTGTTATGTTTTAGTACCGTAAAAAAAAACGTTTTCTATTTTTGAAATTTTCACTGCAGCACCATCTTTTGCGACCAATAACTTTTTTGGACTTCCACCTATGGACCTGAGTGAGGGGGCATGTTTTGTAGGCTGATATGTACTTTTTATTGCTACCAGTTTAGGATAGATGCAACTTTGTTTACCACTTTTATTCCAATTTTTAGGGGATGGGAAATGACCAAAACCCCCACAATTTTGGCATTTGTTTTGTTCTAAGGTCTTTAGCGTATGAAATAAATGTTATGTTTCAAATAGATTGGACTTTTATGGATGCTGTATAATTTTTTTCTTTTATTATTTGTTAAATGGCAAAAAGGGGACAATTTGAACTATTAATATATGTCATTTTTTTCCACTTGTACTTTGAGTCCCCATAGGGTACTTGACCACTAGGGGGGCGCAATTGTTTGTGCGCCTGTAGAGTGTACCGTGCAAATACAACTCTTTGTTCTGCATGAAGACTTTTAAGGGCCTATTCTCGAGACATTTAGGGCATGTCCTATCACTATGCCATAAATGTCATTAATGAGATCACGCTTTTAAAGAAATTTTTCAGTTATACATGCCCTATATACAAAAACCTTCTATCCCACAGAATTTCACATGTATGGCCATTCTTTTCCAGGGATTGTTACCAGAGGCCGGCATTACATATTTATAAATTTAGAAAAAGATATCCAATAATCATGCAGAGTTCTCTTGATTGGTAAGTGTTAAAAGTGGTTTTCTCTTTTGGCTGTTTCACACAGCCTGCTCTTCACAGTCAGTTTCAGACTTTCTGAGCAGACTGTGAGCAGACTGTGAGCGGTTCTACAGTAGTGACTGACATTTCAGCTCTGCTATTCCTAGCTGAACCTGTTAAAGGGACATTGGTGACAGGGTTTAACAGTAAGGCACAAGGCTACAGACCTCTAAAGGGTTAACATTTCTCAGTAAGAAAGGTAAACAAGCTCCTGTTCTACTGATAATACAAAACAGAGTGTGCACACAAGCAGGAGATAAGATCTGCTCTAACGCTGGAACAAAGAAAAATCAGAACAGCAATGTACTTGGTAATAATCTTTATTTACCTTTGCCTACTTGTTTAAAGCTAATCAATGTGATGAGAAAACTGCTTCAACTGCTGATGTCTCATATACAGTTGAAACCAGTTTGCATACACTTTATACAAAGATACATTAGCACGTTCTCATTATCTGACATGAAATCACAATAAATCTTACCCGTTTTAGGTCAATTAGGAACCAAAATCATTTATATATGCCAAATGCCAGAAGAGTGAGAGAGAATGTTTTTTTATTCCTCAATAGGAGGACTATGCCTTTAAACAATTTGGACAGCCCATAAGATGATGTCATGTCTTTGGAAGCTATTGATAAGTTTTATTGACAACATCTGAGTTAGAGACACAGATGTGGAAGTATTTTTAATGCACACCAGAAACACACTGCTTCTGTGTGTAACATCATGGGAAAGTCTAAAGAAATCAGCCAAGATGTCAGGAAAAGGATTGTGGAGTTGCACAAGTCTAGATCATCCTTGGGTACAATTTACAGATACCTGAAGGTGCCTTGTTCATCTGTACAAACAATTATATGCAAGTACAAACAAGATGAGAATGTCCAGCCATCATACCGCTCAGGAAGGTGAGGAGTTCTGTGTCTCACTGATGAACATGCTTTGGTCCGACATGTGCATATCAACCCAAGAACAAAAGCAAAAGACCTTGTGAAGACGCTGGTGGAAGCTGGTAAGAGTGTGTCATTATCCACAGTGAAAGGAGTACTGTATTAACATTGGCTGAAAGGCCACTGTGCCAGGAAGAAGCCATTACTCCAAAAGAAACATATAAAAGCCAGATTAATATAAGCAAGTGCACACAGGAACAAAGACGTTTGGAGGGAAATCGCATCCAAAAACGCTGCAGTGATCGGATCCAACACGATACAGCAGGATCACACCCTATAGTTTAAAATAGGGCTCCTGCGTCTTTCGGACCAAGAATTGACATGTTAATTCTTGGGATGGATCCGAAAGAAGCAGTAAGGCACACGTCGGTGATCACTCATGTGAACGCCGATGCATGTTGCATAGTAAAAGCAATGTAAATCACACTGCTATTTATTAGATGCGTGTTTGGGGTCCGACAGATGGATCCAAACACGTATCTAAAAGCATATGTTCACACGGACCCAAAACGCTGTGTGAACATACCCTAAGGGCAATGCTACTAAATACTAATGAAATGTATGTAAACTTTTGACTTTGCAGAAAGTAATAAAAATGCATTAAAAAAGATCTCTCATTATCCTGGCATTTGGCAAATATAAATATTTTTGGTAATCCTAATTGACCTTTAAATGGGTTTATTCTGATTTCCTGTCGGATAGTGAGAAAAACATGCATATGTGTCTTTTTATATGGTGTATGTAAACTTCTGCTTTCAACTGTAAATGTATCTAATGTGAAAACACCAATAACAGAATATTCTCAAAGAAACAGGTTACAAAACACTAGAAAAGAACATAAAATATTGACAGACAAATCTGTAATCCTTTTTTTTAGGCGTGCTACCTTTTCAGCACCTTTAACGAGCTGCATTGCTGTAAACATATGACATTGCACAACCCTTAATCACCACGTGACACACGTGAAAAAGATCAGCTCCCAACTATTTATTCTGTAATAATTATACTGGAAAACAGGAAGTCAGTTACTCTCTCGCTCCACACCCAGTACACGTACTAATCTATGTCTTGGTTACCTATCCTTGAAATAATCAGCTACATTGAAGGAATTCACAGAGGTTCAAACAAATAGAAGAAAATTCCTTGTATATTGAATTTTTTTTCCAGTATACTTTCTATTTCAACTCTTTTTGGATAAAAACCTGTCCAGGTTCTGGGGTGGACACAGGTGCACGGCTTGTTACAGTGCTTCTGTGACATGGATATCCAATATAGAGCATGTGTGTTGTCAAGGACATGAAGGTTTGTGTGTGAAAAGAAATGGGGGACTCTTTAAGCAGGTCTGATGGATTATTTGGTTTATTGGGATCCTGATGCCGGAGTTTTCTTTCTCATAGATTTCCAAGTTCTAGACTCCTGTAACTATGGGGCTATTGGAATAAAGGAAATCAGAATAAACTGCTTGCTTCCGAGTTAGGGCCCTCTTACACAGCAATGGACAAATACCGGTCGGTTTATCTGACCGGTATTTGTCCGGTTTGTGCGCCGTGCACATGGCCGTGGGGGGGACGGCTTTTCTCCGCAAAGCCCTCCCCCTTCCCATTGACATTATTATTATTTATTTTAAAGCGCCATTGATTCCAGGGCGCTGTACATTCATGGGGAGTTACATAAATTACATAAGTCAAACGAGTACAGTGATAATGACAATTGGCACGACAGAGGGAGAGAGGACCCTACCCGCGAGGGCTTACAATCTACAAGGACATGCACATATTCCGTAAAAACCGGATGGAAGAATGTGCAAGCACAATGCCTGTCGGGCGGCCCGCGGGCGGAAAACCCGTGCAGTGGGGACAGCTGCACGGGTTTTCCATAGGAGCCCGTTGTGCTCGTTTGTGGCCGGTTTTTCAGACAGTCTGCAAACCCGCAAACTGCCTGAAAAAACAGCCAAAAACCCGTGCCGTGGGGCCATGCCCTTAGGCTTTGACTACTTGACTGTCTAGATAACTGAGGAAGCGAATATTTTGGGCCTTATGTATGAAAACTGTCCAGGTGTACGACTGTCTTTGTTGTCCATAGCAACCAATCAGAGCCAGCTTTCATTTCATATTGTGCTCTGGAAAAAATAAATTAGTTGATATATTGCTATAGGCAACACATACAGTCTTACTGCTGGACAGTTTTTATACATAAGGCATTTCTTCCTTTAGAACAAAAATTCATGTGCGGCCAACACAAAATAATAATAAAATAATAATAAGAGGAAGAAAACCTAATCAAAATGTAGGTCATCCCTGTCACCATTCCTTTTATATCTTACACACAATCCAGAACTTAAGCAGGGATAGTGAAACGCAATCACCAGGTAACTCTAAGGCGATGTTCACACGGCTTATTCATGCCGTAATTGCGGGGACGAATTTCGCCCCGCAATTACGGCGTGTGCCGTGCAGCGGAAGCGGGGCCGGCAGCTCGCCGGCCCCATAGACCTCCATTGTACATGGCGCGGATCCCGCCGGGATAATGAACATGTCACTTTCTCCCCGTATTTCGCGAGCGGGGAGAGGAGACGGAATCCATAGTTCTCTATGAAATAAATATATTCTTTATCCTACGTTGCCATCACACGAGGATTTATTTGCTGCGGACGAGCGCCCGGTCCTATTTTTTGTTTTATAGTCTATTATCGTCCCTCGAGGTCTTCCAATACCAGGGGTCTTGGACTACGTGGCTGCTGTCTTTGGGCTTAATTAAGCCAAAAAGGTTTTTATGAGCGTTGTGCCTCTACAATATAAGCACAACGCCATCAGGTGAGTCCTTGCATATTTTTACTTTTGTTGAATTTCCTGACGTACTTTCACATAGAGCGCCCTCTCCTTTTTTCATTTTCTATATATTCTATGAGAACTGTGGATTACCGTGATGCCTGGGACGGATTTCAGCCGTATTGGAGCGCAATATGGCGCACAATATGGCTGAAATCCGTCCCCAAATCAGCCGTGTGAACGAGGCCTAAGGGTGAGTTCACACGGCGTCTTCAAGGTGTATGGTGCACACCTCTATATGCTGGGTGTGAGTTCACACGGCGTCTTGCATTAAATGCATCCACAGTGTAGTGCGCTATTGGATATGTTTTCTGGACTGCAGAAACATATCCTTATTGTTTCTATTGGCTTTTCAATGCGTAAAATGGATCAAGAGTTGACTAGTCACTTCTTTGAATGCATCCATTTAACACAATGCAAAAATGTATGTAAAACATTTATCGTCTGACCAATGATACGTATTTTACATTGAACTCAATGTAATGACACTTGAACATTAAGTTTTGGGTTCCATTTTTCGGTATGTAAAACATACCCACATATGCATCTAAAACGCCGTGTGAACATATCCTAACAGTCAGACACTGTGCTTGTGGGGTGACCCCACTGTCAAGTCACTATAGAGGTGATCCTATAAAGCAAAGTCTAGTGGCATGGCCGGCTCTGTGCGAGCTGTAATCCAACAGTGAGTGAGACTGAGGAGGGTAGCGCTTGCGGCTGTCCTTCTCATTCACTTCTATGGAAGTTCTGAATATAGTGTGTGTGCTCGGCTATATGCAGAAGCTCCCATAGAAGTGAATGAGGAGGACGGCCTCAAGCACAGTCCTCTTCAGTCCCCTCTGGGGTTGTATCACTGGTCGCACAGAGCCGACCCTGCTGCTAGACAACATACTTCAGGTAAGCACAACCAAAACACTGTCAGCTAATAGCAGCCAGTAAATGATTAAACCTGAACTATAGCTCAGACAGACTCGTGAGGGTTACCAAAGATCAATGTTTAGTCACACCTTTCTTATCCATCATCCAGGATACAGCGGCCATAAACAAAGCTCTGACCATGATCCGACTAGAAGGCCAGTTCTAGTGCTGTCGCCATGGCCGAGTACCGACTGCCCTCCATTATATAGTAATCTGGGGGAGGGAGTCCCATGGTTCACAACACTTAAATGGGTTGTCTCCGTACAAGGATTGCTTTTCATGTTAAAGAGCTTCCAAAAACAAGTCACTTTGCAATATATGTCCATTAACAGTGTCCTACCTATTTCTAGATATCCCCTTTTTCATGGGCTGCACCAACTCCACAGGTTGCTATAGCTACAGACCTGTTTGAAATCTCCTGATAGGCTGCCAACAGTGGTCACTATGGCTACAGACCTGGTGTCCTCAGCAGCTCGTCACTGCAGACCAGTAAGAGCCAGTAAACACTGAATTCAAAAATGAAACAGGACTGAGTAAACACTGAATTCAAAAATGAAACAGGACTGAGGTAAGATGAATAGTAAGACAACCCCTTTAACTGCAGAGTGGATGGAGCCAAGCAAGACTGCACCCTTCCTACAGGGGCCACACAGAATCCACATCAGCCCCCTCTATGGTACCTACACCCCTAGAGCAAGAATCAAAGGGGGTGCAATGGTTTGGACAGATGATGACTACATGCTATGTACAGTAGCAGTGACCCGTACATGGATGTCTATGGTCCGTAGGGCGTGCAACTGCAGTCGGGTCACAGACTATTAAACAGGACTCATCAGAACCTCAATGAGCATCAGTCATTACACAGGCAATTATTATATAGGAACATGCTTCAAGGGTAAAAGCATAGTGATGTACTGAGCTATAAATGTATAGGTCAGCCATACATGCAGTGTATACAATGATCAGTGTATGGAGCACGCACAAGCCTCCGGACATCGGTGGCCGAGTGACCGCACAGGTCACGTGACCCGCTGAGGTATCCGCGCGGCGCACATAGCAGCAGGCCCTTGGGGGCGTGTCACGTGATCTCATGCTAAACACCCCCCATCCCCGGCAGCGGGGCCGCACCACGTGACGTCTGCAGTATACGGTACCTGGGTGGCGGTTGAGTTGCTCTGTGGTGGTCGCTTATGTGCTGTCGTCTCCTGGTCACATTAGCCCGGGACCGCAGTGTTGTAGCTCAGCTCCCCGTCACAACGCAGCCCGCCCCCGGCACTCATTAGACAACCAGGCCCTGGCCGCTCACCACGGCCACAAGCGAACCCGCGTTAGGAGGCGTAGGAAGTAGCTAGCGACACGTCCCAGTACCCGCTCTCCGTAGGGCGCCTCGTATTATTGTTATTGTTGATATTCCGTCTGTTAAGATGGCGGCGCGGATGCGCGTTCCCTCACGAGATGGCTGCGACTGACTGATGATGAGGCGGCCACATCTCCCTGCAGGAGCGCGCATGGGGGTGTGAGCAGCGGGAGAGGCTAATGTGGGGCTGTTACCTGGCGGGGAAAGGCAGCGCCGTCATGTGGTATAGCGCGCTACAGGCAGCGCTGGTGAGCCACGAAGAGCGCGCTGCCAACAGACATTGCTCCAGTCAGAGGTGCAGCCGAGTTCTGGCATTTGTACAGTGTTCACATTGCGTTCAGCTAACGCCTTTATAGATTGAAAAAAACTTTTTTCCCCTAACCCTTTAAGGACCTTGCTTCTTTTTTTTTGTGGACACGTTAATTTTTTCCCTCCCTGCCTTCCCAGAACCATAACTTTTTTTATCTTTCCATCTACATAGACATATGAGGGCTTTTATTTTGCTGGACAAGATGTACTTTCTAATGGTGTCATTCACTGTACCATAGAATATACTGGGAAACCGCAAACAAATTCTAAGTGGGTCAAAATGTGAAAAAAAAGCCATGTTTGTGGGGTTTTTATGACGTTCACTCTCTGGTATAAGTGATGTGTTCTCTGTATTCTGCAGGTTGATATGATCCTGGTAACACCAGATATAGGGTTTACTTTATTCTATAGTACAGTAAAAACAAAACGTTTTCTATTTTTGAATTTTGCGCTGCAGTGCCACTTTCTGCGACCAATAACTTTTCTGTGCTTCCACCTATACACCTGAGTGAGGGGGGCATTGTTTGGTGCTTGAAGTGTACTTTTTATTGGTATCATTCTCGGATAGAGGTGACTTTTGTATTCACTTTTATTCCAATTTTTAAGAGACCTGAAATGACCAAAACACCACAATTTTGGCAATTGAACTTCTTTCTTCTACGGTGTGTTCAGCGTACAGGATAAATTGTTATATTAGGTCGGACTTTTTCAGACGTAGCAATACCAAATATGTGGAACTTTTTTATTTGTAAGATGGTAAAAGGGGGGATTTGAACTTTTAATATATAATATTATAATTTATTTAATTTTTTTTTTACTTTAACATTGAGTCTCCCTAGGGTCCTTCACCCATAGAGGGCACAATTGTTAATGCAGCCTAGTGCTTTAAGACAATACAATAGGGTGTACAAGAATGGCGGTTTTACTACTTCCTGCCTGGGGCAAGAAATAGTAAAGCGAAAAACATGGCAGCAATGGAAGCCTTCACTAATCAGGACACAGTGATCTCGCCGTGTTGTTACCGGTGGGTGTCAGCTGCAATTAGCAGCCGCCGCCTGTGTAGCGGGATCACTTAAAGTGCCTATAGAGCGCACACAGCAGAAGAGCAGCCATCTGCCTGCAATACACAGGCTAAGGGCTTGTTCACACGGCGTTTTCAGTCCGTGTTAACTACACTTTTTAGATCCGTCTCTGGGACCAACAGGACGAACCCAGAGACGGCTCTAAGCAATTAGCAGTGAGATTATCACTGCGGGCTATGAGGAACACGCAGCGGCGTTCATATGAGAGATCGCTGCTGCGTGTTTCTCTCCTGCCTGTCAGCTCCGTCTTTGAAAGAATTGACATGCAATTCTTTCACACACGGAGCCGGGGAACACGCAGCGGCGATCTCTCATATGAACGCCGCTGCGTCTTCCTCATAGCCCGCAGTGATAATCTCATTGCTAATTGTTTAGATCCATCTCTGGGTTCGTCCTGTTGGTCCCAGAGACGGCGCGAAAAAGCATAGTTAACACGGAGTGAAAATGCCATGTGAACAAGCCCTAAGGGGCTCTTGTTACAAACACTTAGTATCTGACAATGGCTGCACAAAGATGTACACGGGGGTAACTGGGAACATACCAAACTTTATACTGTGACCCTCACAGTGGTCACCCCAACCAGACGCTGAGCCAGGGTGATAAGGGCCCCACATGGCAGTGTTTGTCAACACCACTTTTTTGTTTAGCCCTGCTTTCTAGGAGCATTAACTTTGTTTTAGTTGACATAGCTGTATTTAAAGGGGTTGTCTCCCTACAGAGTTTCATAGGATGCATGAATGAAATACTGTCACTTCCTGGTCAGACTGACTGTAATTTGCATACAGCTCCGTGGTGTATTCAACTCTGTGTTTTCATTCTGCTAATTAGTTTGTGAGCTCAGAAGCTCTCCAGAACTGCTAGCAGGAGTTTTTTATCTGATCCCTCAAACAAAAGTCCTGATTAGTGCTGTTTACTTTGGATAAATCAAGCTTTTTACTGCCGCGACTGTGTGATGACATCACTCACTGCTATCACATTGAACAAACAGCAGGGGAAAAGCTGTATACAGGTCATTCACTGAGGGAACAGAAATAGCCAGGGAGGTGATAAATTCACTTGTATCTCCTTAACAAAAACAGATGAACAATGCAATATATTTGGAAAATGTCTTTATTTTGTGTTCCCTACATTTTGAAAGCTATTCTTTGTAGCGAGACAACCCCTTTAATGATGATAATATTCAGTGTACCATACAATGTATTGAGAAGCTAAAATGTGGAGGGGGGAATTACACAATGGGTTTTCATGGTTGGGGGGGGGGGGGGGGGGGATGGGCATGGACCGTTTGGTACAAATATGGCTGGGTTCATAATATGCCAGTTAGGGCAAGACCCCACGGCACGGGTTTTCGGCCGTTTATTCAGCTGGTTTGCGGTTTTTTTAGACCGCCTGAAAAACCGGCCGAAAATGAGCACAATTGTGCTCTATGGAAAACCCGTGCAGCAGTCCCCACTGCACGGGTTTTGCCGCCGGCGGTCCGGCGACAAAACATTGAAAATGTTCATTCTTCCGTCCGGTTTCCGGACGGAATATGAACATCTCAATGGTAGGGGGGAGGGCTGTGAGACGGCAAAATCTACAGAAAAGGTTTATCTGCAGGTTTTAATTCAGATTTTGCCTTTTCTCAATGAAGTCAATGTAGAAAATTTTTTGACGAATCCACCGCAAATCATCCTCACTTTTCTCACTACTTTCCCATTTACAGCACAAACAGTTGTAAATGGTGCTCATCGGGCAAAGAATCTGTTAGGCTATGTTCACACGGCGTAATTTCAGCGTGCATTTCGCCACGTGTTTGCGCTCTAATACGGGCGAGATGTGCATCAAAATTACGGTAATCTAGAAGAGTGATTGGCATATCAGCTCTGTATTCTCAGCTCTTCTGATTGCACTGACTTCAAGATATGTAATCTGTAGTGCAGAGGGCTTCAGAGCTCAAAGTCAAAAGTAATTTAATTTTTGAGAGATAACACACTGTTCTCAAGCTGCCAACGGTTTTGTGGTGAGGTCACTTCTGTCTCTCAGATAAAACAAAGAGCAGGGGAGAGCAGGACAGTAACCAAAAAAAACAACAAATGTATGTGATAAAATCTCATCATCTGACCAGGGAAAAATCAAGAGAAATTTTATTTGGAAAAATACTTCATTTACCGTTCTCTACAAGTTGAAAGCTAATCTTTGTACTGAAACAACCGCTTTTGGACCCATATCTAGATGATTACTTCATCGGGGCCGCCCCCAAGAAACTGTTCTTGGAACTCATATGGTGAACCTTACAGGTTCTTTAGTCACATGGGTTCCAAATAAAAAAAATCAATCCTAACTCCTCAGTCTGTTTTATGTCTCGGCTTCAATATAGATTACCCTCAAGCTGCCATAAGATTAGATTGGGAGGATATGGAACAGTGTGAAACTTATTCTTTGCACTTGCCAAGTTTAAGTTAGAGCAGCCATGAGGACTTTGGCTTTTCTTTTTTCTGCAATAGAAGCAGTGCCATGGGCCAGAGGCCACATTTGGATGCTCCAGTTGAATATCCGGACAGCCTGGAACTATCAACATTATCGGTTAGACCACGTGATGACGCTGCTTTCAGAAACTCGCAAGGACCTAACTTGGTGGTTGTCCCACAGGACTCTGATGCAGGGCATATGTTTCATACTCTTCCCTAACAATTACAATAACCACAGATGTATCAGCGATTGCATGGGTAACGCACACACTGGGACAGTGGAGTCAGAACCCTTGGTCTCCTTTGAAGAAATAACTCTCTTTTAACATGAAAGATGTGAGCGCAGTGTACTTAGCCTTGGTACATTTTCAGCCTCTTCTCAGGGGTCAAGCAATCCTAGTCCAGGTGTGTAGAGTATCCTATTACACTGGGGGGACTTGTATTGTCAGTATTAATCATATGGGGCACTATTTCAGTTAAAGGTACAGTTGTGGCCAAAAGTATTGGCACCCCTGCAATTCTGTCAGATAATACTCAGTTTCTTCCTGAAAATGATTGCAATCACAAATTCTTTGGTTTTATTATATTCATTTTTTTTGCTTGCAATGAAAAAAACAAAAACAGAATGAGACAAAAATCAAAATCATTGATCATTTCACCCAAAACTTCAAAAATGGGCCGGACAAAAGTATTGGCACCCGCAGCCTAATACTTGGTAGCAAAAACCTTTAGCCAAAATAACTGCGAACAAAGGCTTCCGGTAACCATCAATGAGTTTCTTACAATGCTCTGCGGAATTTTAGACCTTCTTTTTTGGCAAACGCTCCGGCCTGAATTTGGGGGGGGGCCCCTTTTCCCAAATGCCTTTGGACCTCCACAGGTGTTCTATGGGATTTCAGGCGGGACTCTTGCTGCCCCTTAAAGTCTCCAGTGCTTTCTCTAAAACCATTTTCTAGTGCTTTTTAAGTGTGTTTTTGGGGCATTGTCCTGGGAAGCCCCCATGCCCTGGGGGATACCCAGTTTCTAACTGGGCCCTACAATGCTGCAAAATTTGTTGGTGTCTTCAGACTTCTTTAATGCCATGCACACGGAAAAAGCATCCTTTTCCCAGAGGCAGAAAGAAAACCCCAAAACATCGGGGAAACCTCCCCCCTTTTACTGTAGGGCCCGGTTTCTTTTCTTGAATGCCTTTTTTTTTTCCCTGAAAACTCTATGTTTCCCTTTTTCCCCAAAAAAAGCTCTACCATTGCTCTTTGGGGACCAGAGAACTTTCCCCAAAAAACTTTTAGGTTTTCTCAAGGTAATTTGGGAAAAACTCCCCCTTGCTTTTTTTTTTTCTCGGGGTAAAAAATGGGGTCTTCCTGGGTTTATCCTCCCAAATACAGTCCCTTTTTTTCGATGGGGACTATAGTACGGGTTGACATTTTCCCTGGACTGGGGCTCTTGAATTGTTTGGATTTTAGTCGAGGTTCTTTACCCCCCACCCCTCAAATATTGTGTTGAAAACCTCGTAATTTTTTCTTTTGTCCACACTAGGGAGTTGCCAAGTGCCAGGGGCTTTACTTAGGGAGGTTCCCCACGTGCCAGGGGCTTTACACTTCTTTGGACCTGTGCACGGTAGACCGGAAAAACATTAAGTCTTGGAGAGGCTTGTAGCCTTGAGGTTGCTCGTGCTTCCTCACAATTTGGGTTTCAATCCCCCAGCATTTTTTTGGTCTTTCTTTTCTCCTGCCCAAAGTGGTTCCACAAGGACACAGGACGAGGTTGAGTAACTTTTTAAACCAGTCAACTGGCTGCAAAGGGGATTTAAATTATTGCCAAACCTGTTAGGCCCACAGGTAATTACAGGTGTGTTAATTACACAAATTGAGAAGATACATGATTTTTTTTAAACATGCCAATACTTTTTTTCCCCCCCCCTTTTTATGTTTGGTGTGGAATTTTTATCCAATTTGGCTTTATGACAAAATTTTTTTTGTGGTTTTCCCTTTAGAAAAAAAAATTAAAAAAATAATAATAAAGAATTTGTGATTGCAAACTTTTTCCCAAAAAAAAGAAAAAAAAGTTTTATCTGACCGAATTGAGGGGGTGCAATACTTTTTGGCCCCAATGTATATATCCCAAAAGGTTTAAATTTATATTTTTCATAAGAAAATGGTTTTTTTAAATTCTAAAATTATTAAAAATTTAAACTCAGTAGTAAAATTTTTTTTTCAGGGTTTCATTTAAATTTAAAAACCCAACATTTTCCAAAACATTTTACCCTTTAAAGCCCCCCTTAGTTCCCGTAGTACAGGTGCAGTGCCTTGGGTTTAAAAAACTATGCGTACGGAACAAACAATTGCTGTGGGAAGGCCCAACCGGGTTTTTTTTACTGCCAGATGGCAGGTTTCGGTCAGGAGGGAAAAAGGGGTAACTCAGTTCCTGGAGGTTTTAAAAAATCAGGGGTTTCGCCCTTTTAAAAAATTGCGATTTTTCGCCCCCGGCCCCCAAAAGGTTTTGGGGGGAGGGAGGGGGGCTCCCTCTGTCCTCCATTAAAAACCCCAGCAAAGGAAGATACAGGGTTAGGTTTTGTTTGGGTATGGCAATTTTAGGGTCAGAAAAGGCCTCTTTGGGGGTTTTCTTTTAATTTGGGCTGTCAGGCTCTGCAATGTATTATACCTGTGTTATAACAGCAACAAGTGAAAAAAATATATATAAAAAGTAAAAGTGAAAAATAAAAAATGCAAAAAATTTTTTAAAAAACGGGTTTTTCCTTTACAAAAAAACCCAAAACCCCCAAAAAGATCAAAAAAAAAAAAAAAAGGGAACATGTTTTGGGATCAACCCCGTTGCTAAGACAAAACCCAAATAAAATCAGTTTTTTTTTATCAGTACGTTGCACGGGGGTGAACCGTAAAACGGTTAAAAAAAAAAAAAAAAAATTGGGTTTTTTTTAAATTTGTCTCCAAAAAACCCTTTATAATTTAAAAAAATAAAAAACATGGAAAAATGGCAACCCAAATTGCACAAAGCATCCCTTTTTAAAAGAGATTCTGGGGGGGGTTTTTTAAATCCCCGAGGGGTGGGCTTTTGGAAAGGGTTTTAACCCTTTTTTGGGTTTCTTTTTGGGGCTTTGAAATTGGGGAAAAGGACCCCTCAAATTCTGTGTTCCCAAAAACAAGCAGGCTCCCTCCCTTTTTAGCCCTTCCCTTGCCATTTCCAAAAAGCAGTGTTTTTAAAAAAAGTTTAG
The DNA here is from genome assembly GCA_025379985.1 of Phyllomedusa bahiana. Lineage (NCBI taxonomy): Eukaryota > Metazoa > Chordata > Amphibia > Anura > Hylidae > Phyllomedusa > Phyllomedusa bahiana. Next base: position 22,494 of record JAODAL010002473.1, read on the forward strand.
GGTATTTCTGAAAAATTGGGAATTTTACTTTTGGGGGGAGGAAAAGGGGTGTTGGACCCACAGCAGGTTTTTTTTGTCTTAATTAAAAAAATTTTTCACCAAAAAAAAAAAAAAAGTTTTTTTCAATAAAATCTGCAAAAAAAATTTTTAGACAAAATTTTGGTTTTTCCCTTTTAAATAGAGGAGGTGGGGAAAAATTTGTTTTTTTTCTTTGGCCCAATACCCTTTTTTAAAACGGTTTTTAAGGGTTTTACATCTAGTTGGGCGCAAATGAACGAATAAAATTTTTTAAATTTGTTTTTTTTAACTTGGGGTGAAAAATCCCGAAGGGTTAAAATTATTTAACCCGAATTTGAAGATTTTTTGGTTTAAGATGCAATCCCAAAAAAGATTTGCTGAGGCCCCTATTTGGACGTTAAATGGGTTTGGTTGGAGGTCCTCTTTATGTTTTTTTTGGGAATAATTTAAAAAAGGAATAGGATTTGGTTTTTTTTAAACAAAAGGGTTTCAATTTTTTGATTTAAACATTTTGTAGATATTTCTGTAACAACCCCGAACCTTCAACTTTTTCTCCCCCACCAAAAACCCCCTTTCCCCCTTCCCACTTTGCAGGACTTTGCCATTCCCCTTCCTCCAGGAAAAATTTTAACCCCATCAGGGAAAACTTCAGCCTGCCAAAATCCCCCACCCCCCCTTCCCCTTTCCCTTCAATGCCCCTTTTCCCCGGTTTATATTTAAAAATTCCCCTTTACTTTTCCCAAAACCAACCCAAATATGTGGGCTTGAAACCCGCCCTCCCTATCCCAACCCTCACCCCCTTTTTCAAACCCTTTTTAAAAAAACCTTGGAAATTTTCCTTTCCCCCCCTTTTTAAACCGTTTCTATCACAAAACCCCAAAAAAAAAAAACCTTTTTACCCCCTTTTTTGTCAAACTATCCCCCATCTCCTGCCCCTTTTGCTTTCCCAAAATCCTGAGCCAGCAAGGTCTTTTTTAATGTCCCCCCCCCTTCCCCCAATTTTTTCCTTTTTTGACCCTACAAATTTGGGTTTTTTTCCCCACACAAAAGAAACCCCCCCCTAAAAAGTCACTAATGATAGTAATGTTTAAAATTTATGCCACTACTTGTGTTCCCCTTAGACCCGTCCCCTTTCCCTTTTACCCCTTTAAACCCTTCCCCCCTGTACAAATCCCCATCCCCTCGGGGTCAAGATTGGCTCTTCCTGGATTTTCCCTTTGTACCCCCATGATCGGGGCTTTCAGGTCTTTTCTCACTCCCCCTACCCCCCCCCGGCCCTCTTCTGTCGGTGCCCCCCGGGGACAGCCCTGGGCCCTTTTCTCATTACCCCTTGGCCCTGGTCAGCTCATAGTCACAGGGTTTCTTTTACCACCGTTGGTGGATCCCCAATCTACTTCGGCCCCAGTGTCATTCTCTAACCTCCCGGGAAATCCCCGACTGTCTTTTTCCCATTTTCTCCTTCTTCTCATCATCTTAAACTAAATGTGGAGAAACGAACTCTAAACTTCCCACCGTCCAAATTCCCCTCCCCCGATCTTTATTCAGTCAAGGCTCTACACTTCCCCGGCCCCCAAAGTCGCTCGGGGGGGTTTGACTCCGCTTATTTTAAAACAAAAACCTCACCTCAACATGCCCCCCTCCCCTGAAAAATTTTTCCCGCACCCGTCTTTCCCTAAACTATGACATACAAAAATGTGGTCCTCCCCTTGTATCTTGAAAACCCCTTTCATGGCCCCCCTGCTACCCCCCCCCCGCTCCCCCCAATCCACCCTTAACCCCGCTGCCGTTTTATCCCCCTTCTCCTCCTACTCTCTGCCCTTCCTCTGCAACCCCCTTTCATGGTTCCCATTGCCAGCAAAAATTTAATTTAACTACAAACCATCCCCTACAAGGTTCCCCATGCCCCCCCCCCTCCATACATCCCCCTAATTTCCAAATATTCCCCCCACGCATCCCCGTCCTAAAGGACCTTTTCCCTTTTGCTCTGCCCTTTCAGCCCTCACACAACAGTCCCCAAGATTCCCTTCTGCTTCACACACTCTGGAACTCGCTCCCCCAAACTCCGACTTCCCCCTTTCCCGCTTCAAAAGCAACCTAAAAACCCCATTTCTTGGGCTTGCTAAAACCCTTCACTAAAATTGTCTATTCCCCCCCAAAATCCCCCCCCCTCACTCCCCTTTCCCCTCCCTTTTAGATTGTAAGCCCCCCGGGTAGGGTCCTCTCTCCCCCTTCGTGCCAATTGTCATTATCACTGTAATTTTTATTTAGTTTTGTATGTAAACCCCCCCGAATGTACAGGCCCCGGAATCAATTGGGCCTTTTTAAAAAAAAATAAAAAATAATTTAAAAATGTTTTTCATCTTAAAGGGGTTTTTTCCCCATTCATTTCATATCCTGTACCGTTTTTAGCTTGTGTGTAGGGGGGCGTGTGTGTTTTTTTTTGATTGCTATCATGTGGGCCCGCAGGTGTTCACCGGGTTTTCCTATCTTTAGTCAAAGAAAGGTTGTTTTGTGTAGAAATGTAAGTACTACATTTTAGTGGAGGGAAAATTTTCTCCCGCACAAGGGGCCTTGTTCAAATCCGCGGAACCAAACCTGTGGATTTTATTTTTTCTTTACAATGCCGATCTTGATTTCTTTTTTTTATTTATTTGCACTTTTTGATAATTACTAAGGGGTTCAGAGGGTGGGGGGTAGAATGAAGACTGGGTTTGAACATCAGTCTGCCCCGGAGGAGAGGGTGTTGAGCATGTGCGACCGGGATGGATTCTCTCAGCCCGGGGGTATTGGGGACGGCTGTAAACATGGGTCACTAAAATAGCAGCTAAAAAAAAAACGGTGCAAAATTTTTTTTTAATGGTGAATGGTGAAAATGTTTATTATTTAATTTACAAACTTCCCACATCAATTTTACTTCATGGCAAAACCCCTTTAAGTTCAGGTTTATTTGATACCTGCTAATAGGTTTCACTGTCGGTCAACTGTCTATATATTTCCCTTAAATACATATCCTTGTTCATGACCTCTGTTGCCAGCCTTTATCAACCAGCTTCACATTGATATCCTGGTTCTGCTGCAAAGAGACTAAGTCCAATCTTTTTTCATGAGATATTTTACAAATGCAAATTTATAGAGTCAATGCTTCATCAGCTTTAAAATCTTGTCCGCCTCCTTTTGAGTTAAAGATATATATCTCAATACGATGTTTTGTCCTTGGAGGCATAAAGGACCTTTTAGTTCTCAATCCTAGATGTTGTAGGGACAATTTTCCACAACAATTCTCTAAATCTACATTATTTGTCATTGCATTACTAAAATATACTTTTAATCTCAATGTTTGATAAAACGTACTCAGTTGCCAAATAGGCACATGCTCCAGCGTATTAAAACTTGCAGCTTTATTAAAAAAAATCTTTGTATACTAAAAGGTAAATGAAAGGTGCATGCTCTTGGCTACGTGTTTCCAACCTGTAGCAGTTCCTTGTCACAGCACTTCCTGACACACACCCGATTCCTTAAAAACCTTAATAGAACCGATCATTGTGTTGTTACTTTATTATGTCATCAAACAGATGTATTGCCCGGCACTGATCATATTCTGTATAAATAAGGTACATTCTATAATAAACCCTAATGGTAAATAATTCATATTTGTTGATAAATGTACATTAGATCATTCCTGTAGTTAAGTCTGTGAAGGCATTCTGGTATCCAAACTCTGACTTTAACCCGCTGATTCCAGTTTCCTCCTCTCTGCGGTTTATGGACTCCTTCACTACCAAACAAAGAGAAGTATCTCATGTTGCCTTGATGCTGCTCCTCAAAATGTTTGACAGCACCGGATTTAAATGCTTTTCTTTGATACCAGCAATGTTCTCCGCTATGCAGTTTATTTTCCGTATTGTGCATCCTACATATTTTCTGACATTGGGTAGAGCCTATTGCATATACCAAATAATGTGTGTTACAATTCATGAATGTTTTGATGTTTTTTACTTTTCACATTCTCAAAGGTACTGGTCTTGCGCATATATTTACAAACTGTACATCGTGTTCCCCCACATTAGAAGGACAAAACAATCATGATTAATAACGTGGCTATCTTTGAAGGGGTCCTTCCAATGTGGGGGAACACAATGTACAGTTTGTTATTATATGCATAAAACCAGTACCTTTGAAAATGTGAAAAGTAAAAAAAATCTCCACATCAAAACATTCATTAATTGTAACAAACATTATGCGGTATATGCAATAGGCTCTAACCAATGTCAGAAAATATATGTAGGATGCACAATACGGAAAATAAAAAAACGCATAGCGGCACACATTGCTATTATAAACAACAAACAAGCATTTAAATCCAGTGCAGTCAAACATTTTGTGGAGGAGCAGCAAGGTGATATGAGATACTTCTCTTTCTTTGGTATTGAAGGAGTCCATAAACCGCAGAGAGGAGGAGACTGGAATCAGCGGGTTAAAGTCAGAGACGCATACTGGATCCTTAGTTTTAGACTTAACTACAGGAAAAACAGTTAAAGAGGATATAAGAAGTTTTGGAACAGATTTCTGTAATGTGAAATATTTGAAAAAAAATTTTAGGTTTTAGGTACATTTTGATTTAAAACTGTAAATGCCCCCCCTACCGGCAAGGTGACCCAATTCAGGTGGGAACCTACGTAGGTGTCTGTTCAGACCTCCACACTTCAGGGTTAGAAGGTTCCGGCTATAAACCTGGTCTGATTATAAAAAACCTGTGCAGATAAGTTTTATATAGTGCCTTGCGAAAGTATTCGGCCCCCTTGAACTTTTCAACCTTTTGCTACCTTTCAGGCTTCAAACATAAAGATATAAAATTTTTATTTTTTTGTGAAGAATCAACAAGTGGGACACAATTGTAAAGTGAAACGAAATTTATTGGATATTTTAAACTTTTGTAAAAAAAAAACAAAAAACTGAAAAGTGGGGCGTGCAGTATTATTCGGCCCCTTTACTTTCAGTGCAGCAAACTCACTACAGAAGTTCAGTGAGGGTCTCTGAATGATCCAATGTTGTCCTAAATGACTGATGATGATAAATATAATCCACCTGTGTGTAATCAAGTCTCCGTCTAAATGCACCTGTTCTGTGATGGAAAAAAAAAATACCAACAACAGCCTTATGGAAAAATCAATCTTTATTACACCAAATAATACAAAACAATAACAGTGAAACAATAAAAACCTAACAAAAAAATAAAATATACACAAACCACCCAACAGAAAAAGGCTACTACTCTCCACCATCTACGATTAAATAAGCTGAAGAAAATACATTTAGGCTCCTCTCCACATGTGGGTGGCTGGTTGGCTAAGTATGTTTTATATCGCATTAGTTCTTATATACTTGTACTTCTTTGCCTAAATGTATTTTCTTCAGCTTATTTACTCATGATGGTTTGGGGAGTAGTAGCCATTTTTCTGTTGGGGTGGTTTGTGTATATTTTATTTATTTTATTTTTTTGTTAGGTTTTTATTGTTTTTACTGTTTTGTTTTGTATTATTTGGTGTAATAAAGATTGATTTGTCCATAAGGCTGTTGTTGGTATTTGTTTGTTTACCTTATGGTTTCAATATGCCCGTTTTTTTTGTAGGCTGTTCTGTGATAGTCTCAGGGTTCTGTTTAAAGCGCAGAGAGCATCATGAAGATCAAGGAACACGCCAGGCAGGTCCATGATACTGTTGTGGATTTGCATACTAAAAGATTTCCCAAACTTTAAACATCCCAAGGAGCACTGTGCAAGCGATCATATTGAAATGGAAAGCGTATGAGACCACTGCAAATCTACCAAGACCAGGCCGTCCCTCTAAACTTTCATCTCAAACAAGGAGAAGACTGATCAGAGGGTGCGCCAGAGGCCCCTGATCACTTTTTATTAAAAGCAGAGATCTACAGCTGAGGTGGGAGAGTCTGTCCATAGGACAACAATCGTCGTTCACTGCACAAATTGGGCCTTTAGGAAGAGTGGCAAGAAGAAACCTTTTTCCAAAGATATCCATGAAAAGTTTGTTTAAATTTGCCACAAGCCACCTGGGAGACAACAAACATGGGGGGAAAAAAAGTGCTCGGTCAGATGAAACAAAACCCATTTTTGGGGCCCCAATGAAAAACGATATTTTTGGGGAAAGCAACACAGTCATCCCCGAACACACCATCCCCCCCTGTCCCCTGGTGGTGGTGGGAGCATCATGGTTTGGGCCGCTTTTCTTCAGCAGGGGCAGAAATTTATCTCCAACAAGACAATGTCCCAAACATAAAGCAAATCTACAATGGAAGGTTCCCCAAAAAATTCCCCGGGGTTAGAAATGGCAAGTCAAAGGGGAGTTCTGAATCCCAAACAAGAAACTGTAAAAAAACTAAAATGCTTTTCCCCAAAACCCCTCCATCCAACCTCATTGAGCCCAGCTGTTTACCGGGGAAAATGGGCAAGATTTCAGTCTCTCAATGTGCAAAAGAAGAGGGCAACCCCCCGCAAATTGCAGCTTTTTCGCACAAAAAGGTGCATAAAGTATTTTAGGGGGCCCCCAAAAATTTTGCACCCCCACTTTTAATTTTTTTTATTTTTTACAATTTAAAATATCCCCAAAGCATTTCTTCCACTTCACAAATTTTGTCCCCTTTGTTATTCTTTACAAAAAAATGTAAATTTTATATCTTTATAAATTTAAGCCTGAAAAAGTGGCAAAAGGTTGAAAAGTTCAAGGGGGCCCAAAAACTTTTGCAAGGCACTGTAAAAGGAATCTTCTAACCCTGAATGTGGAGGTCTGAACAACACCTAAAGGTCTATACGTAGGTTCCCCCCTGAATTGGGTCACCTTGCGTGGTAGTGGGCATTTACAGTTTTGATAAAAAATGTACACTAAAACCCCAATTTTTTCAATATTTATATTAGCAAAAGCGTTCCAAAAATTTTCCCCTTTGACTGTTTTTTTTGTGTTTTTTTTAGAGTGCTACTGATATTGATTGTGTTTCATGCTTTTTTCTGCCCCAAAAGTGTGCACCTTACGTTTTATTCTTTAAAATGGATGTGTAACCAAATTTTGTATTTTAACTACAGGGGAAAAATCTAATGAAAATTTGTTAACAAAAGTAAAAAATTCTATTAGAGTATTTTAAATTTACCTTATTTTTAAAAGATCATTTCGGCAATACATCTGTTTGATGACAATAAAGTAACAACACAATGATCGGTTCGATTAAGGTTTTTAAGGAATTGGGTGTGTCAGGAAGTGCTTTGACACTTGGAAACGCATAGCCGAGAGCATGCACCTTTCATTAACTTTTTGTATACAAGGATTATTTCTAATAAAGCTGCAAGTTTTAATACGCTGGAGCATGGGCCTATTTGACAATTGAGTATGTACAAAGGCTGATGACGGACAATGTCCCAGGCGTGTTGAAGCCACAGAGAAGTGATTGGGAGCACTGTGGATCCAGACATTAATTGTGTAAGAGCTCATCTGAACCAGCAGTCCCGGGGACAGCAACCAGTGGAGGAGTGGACCGGAGACTTCAGACAAGGATCCTGGTGAGCTAACATAAGTATATATTTTTTATGTTCGATGAAACTGTTGAAGCTCCTGTTTGAGTAGGAAGGTGTTCAATGGACAAGTTAGACTGAATGAGAAACCCTTCTGAAAAACCATCAATACAGGTGGCAAATTAATTAACTACCAACGTCTCTGTGATACCTGTGATCGTGTCTGTATTCATTGTCCTCCCTGATTGAGTCCTGTCTTTCTTTTGTGTTCAGTTTAGTATTTGTTTCTGTGTCTGCAGGTTTTGCCGCAATTACGCCGTGTGGACGGGGGCAGGTGCCGACACCTTGCCGGCACATAGACTATCATTACTAACGGCGCGTATACGCTGCTAGTAAATGACATGTCACTTATCTCCCCTCCCACGGCAGATTCACCGAGCAGGGAGAGGAGACGTAATCCATAGTTCTCTATGAGAACTGTGGATTACCGTAATGACTGGGACGTATTCCAGCCGTAATTCGTGCAGTACGGCACGTAATTATGGACTGAAATACGTCCCATTTTAAACATAACATAGCCTAACTTTTCCTCTGTTATTATAATAGTTGTTTAATGTTTCTTCAATAGACTTCTGTAAAAATTTGATGCGTTAATGACATAAGATCAAAAGAATACTTATAATGTGTCCGAAAATCCTGATTATCACTAAACCTAGACGCAAGTGGGATCGTAATCCCTTTTGGATTCTGATACATTTATAATAATCTGTCAAAGTTCTGCCATGTAGTTTATGTAATACCACTCTTTTTTTTGTATGTGTTCATAGTTCCTGATCTTCAAATTTTGCGACGGAATATGGAAAAATTCACTGGATAATTCAACTTTAGAGATGTCTTCAACGGTTGCATCATCATAAGCAAAATTCTGAGGCATTGCATCAAGATTGGTGACACGGAAAGAAATTTAATCCAAAACCTTTTCTTAATCATTTTCAACACACCATAAAATAATGGGTGCTTAGTGAAAAATGTCAAAATGTGTAATACTTCCGGCCTGTACGCCTTCTTTCTCTCTCCCACTAGGAAATAAACGTTCCTGACCAGGATTCATGTTCCCAAGCCGAGTTAGGCACACATCACAATCATGACCTGCATGGGTCTGTCTTTGAAACATTAGTATTGTTATTAATCATTTCTGTGATGCCATGTTTGAAGACTGTGTCCTTCTCACTACTGTTTTATACCTTTGTTGGTTGTTATAGTCACTTATCAAACTGTTATATGGCTGTATGAAAATCTTTAATAAAATCTATATGGGTAAAAGCTTAAAAAAAAAAGTGTAATTATCATCAATGGCCCTCCCACCTAGAAAATTATATTTAAAGTCTGTATTATCCACATGCAATAATTGCAAACAATGCCGTATATTAGCAGTGCACACGTTATAGTCCCACCGTTAGGAGTACTTGCTAAGACTCCCCCCATATCAATCAAAAACATAACAATAGGCTGTATGGACAAAACATTGAACTTTAAATTCATTTTTATAAATTGGTGCTAAAAGACATAGTTCTATGACGAACACCTTAGGCAATGAAAAACTATGGGAAAACGTGGCCCGTACTTAGCTGTATAGCTTCTCCTGTTTTTGGAGGTGAGTGATAGTCCCATGTAGACTATTAGGAGCGATCATGCTGAGTTGCAGTCCAGTGCCGCCATGCAATGACGCGACGTTTCGGAAGGCACGCCCTTTCCTTTCTCAAGCATGCGTTGTAAGGCACATCATCCCTCTTTATTCACCCGACCATGTTTACACAGGTTTTGCATGTCATGTTATTCTATACTAAAAACAATATACTAACATCACTGTTAAAAACAATATAAAAATCTCAAGCTTAGAGGACATGAAAAAGGTATAGGAGCATATTTTATTAGTGAAATAAGTTACAAATAGCAACGTAGATTTTAAAAAGACTCATTTAACCCCTTTGGTAAATTGTATCCCATTGTTGCAACCCAATACGACCCCCTCTGTATTAACCTATTTTATTTTGGCATATATCTGAGAGTTCACTTGTTCAAGTACACAAAAACGTAAATCAAAAAGATTTTTAAGTTGGTATTAAATTGAAATTTTTCCCGTTTACATTTTTTCCCCAAAATTTTGGGGGAAACCCCTGAGCTATCTTTTTTTTTTTTTTAAAAAATTTCAAAATAGCACTTTTTATTTTTCCCCTACCCTTTGATTCTCACTGGGGGGGGCTGGCCCTTTTTCCTTATACCATTTGCTACATGGACTTTTTTAACATGGAGTTTCTTTTGTTGTTTAGTGCAACTAAAGTATCCTTTTACTGGTAAACATACCCCTGATGCGGATGTTTAATTGTTGCCCCTTTAAAATAATAGCGGAACAGTTTTTCACGATAGCCCAAGGTTTGCCCCAAATTACGTTTGGGGCCCGAAGGTTTTTTGTCTGGAAATCTGTTTTAGGGCGAAAAATTTCAGAGTGTAAAAAGGGCTTTTGGGCCTATTTTTTTTCCCCCTTTGTATATGAAAAAGTGGTTTGTTCCCCCAAAAAAATGTCCAAACTTGAGAAAGGAAGGCGTTGGCCTTCCGAAACGTCGCGTCATTGCATGGGGAATGGGCTGCCAAATCACATTATGGCTCCTACTAGTTTTTCTATGGGACTATTTAAATCTCCTAAAAAGGAAAAAGCTAAACAGGGTAAGTACTGCCACGTTTTTCATATGTTTTTCATTGCCTAAGGTGTTCGTCATAGAACTATGTTCTTTGCAAACCCATTTTTTTAAAAATGAAGTAAGTTTAATGTTTTTTCCATACAGCCTATGTGTTTGTTTTTTTGTATTATCCACATGCCAAATACAAAAAATAAAGAAAATTTCCAGCACATTTTTGTTAATACAATAATCACATTGTTTGTAATTTATACTTATGGTTTATGAATCTTGAATAATATTTATTCATCCCATTTGATGGACGTTTCGTTCCTCTTATAGACTTCATAAAAATATTACTTTGATTAATCTAGGCATTGTTAAATATGATTATGAGGAGAGGTTCTACATCTGGATATGTGTAAGTAAAAACCACCACATATGTTTTTATTAACTGATTTTAACCATTGATCCGTAGTTGTTATTTTTTCATTAATTGTTTTTATTCGGCACTGTTTATATTGTTTGGACTTTTTGTTGTTGTGTATTTTATGTATTAATACTACTAATATGATGTAATAATATTATAGATCCCATTGGGAAAGGTTTATAAGAGAAAAAAAAAACACCTCATTGGTTTTTTATAAATATTACATAAGATTCATGAACAAAAGAAACAATGCGATTCTTGTATTAAAAAAAATTGTCGTAGATGTTTTGGTATGTGGTGTTCGGTGAGAGTGAAATGCATAATCTTTACGAGTTTAAGAAGTTATTTTCCTTGTGGTCATCACATCAGCCAGGAGAGTCTCAGAGTTACAAGCCTTTTCTACTTTGGCGCATCTGCATGTGCCTGTGCAGCCCTGCTGACGTTACAGCGGGTGGCGGTTGTTTTCTATATTTTTTTTGTCCTGCAAAGAACCATATTTAATGGTGATGCCAAATTGCATGTTTTTGCAGACTGTACCTTCCTTCCAAAAGTATCATCAACTTAAAACTTAACCCCTAAAGCCGAACGCCTGAAAAGTAGTTAATGACCAGCACTTTTTTAAAATTTTTTTTCCCCCTTGCGTTTCAACAGTCGTAAGTTTTTTGGTTTTTTTGGGGTTTTTTCAATGACGCAGTTGGATGAGGCCTTGTTTTATTTGGGGGAGTAGTTTAAGTTCACCTATAATTTATTACAGATTTTTTTTTTCTTTTTTTTTTTTTTCTTTTACACCATTCGCACTTCACACTTAATAACTTATTAGATGAATTCTACAGGTTATTACAGTCGTGTGGATACCTAATATGTGTAAGTTGTTTTTTTTGTGTAATGTATGCACAATTATGTTTTACTATTTTTATTTAATTTTTTTTTTCTACACTTATGTTTTTTACCTTTTTTTTTTTTTTTTTCTTTTCTCTAAATCCCATGAAGGGATAACTGTTACTTTTTTTTTTTTTTTTACACTTGGTAATGTATTAGCATATTCATATATGCACACAGTCTGCCCTGATCGCTGGCTTGATCCACAGACAGCCCTAGGGCCACTCTATGTCCCCAGGACTGACTGCGCAGCCGCTCCCTGGGCTCTGTCGGGTCACCGGGTGTCCCGATCACCAGACTAAGCAGGTGAAAGTCCTTTGATTATGCTGTGGTCACGAACCACGGGAATCAAAGGTTCAAGCGCCGGGGAGCGGAGGTTTCCCCTGCCGCCAGTCGCTGCAAACCCTGATGTCTGAAGCGATGCCAAAAGACGTCGCTGCAGACGAGCGACCTACACCAGCCGACGCCAAAAGTTGGTCGTTAAGGGTTAATCAAAAGTTCCATCTTCCCAGTTTTTCCCCCAAAACCAACTAAATGTACACTGTTTGGACAACAAGAGAAAGATGTAAATCTGGTGATAAACCTGGTGTTGTTCCTTTTAATTTTTCCTAGTTCATGAGACTCCTCTGGAGGCAATCATCCCGAGTCATCCTAGAGTCTGTTTTGAATGCCTGTTAGATAAAAGATTGAGGGTACACTTTCTCCGCAAACCGTTTTTTGTTTTTTTTTTCTTCATATTTAAAAGCTTTTATTAAAAGGATAAAGTGATTACATGGTCAAACGCAACATAGAGGCTATAATGTCCAGTAATTGTACAGTGGTTTCACAGAGGAGTTATCAGAATTCGAATACATCAGGTCTATTAAATACATGCAAGCAATTGTGGTGTTCGCAAACCGTTTTTTAAATTTCAGGTTGATGTGCAAAATCTGTATTAAAGGGGTTGTCTCACTACAAGGATTGCTTTTTATGTTGAAGAGCTTGCAAAAACAAGTCACTTTGTAATATGTGTGCATTAACAGTTTCCTGTCCATTCCTAGATATCCCCTCTTGTATGAACTGCATCAGCTCCTCAGGTCGCTATAGCTACAGACCTGTTCAATCTCTCCTGATAGGCTGCCAGAGCTGGTTGGTACAGTTGCAGACCTGATGTGCTCAGCAGCTCGTCACTGCAGGCCAGTAAAGTCAGTAAATATGTCCATGAATTAAAAAATGAACGTGAGGAGACGAGACCAATGACGACATATCGCTAGGAGAGGCGATGCTTGGCTTTGAACTCCCATTCATGTCTATGGGAGAGTCACGACCATCTCTACGTTCAGAAAGGAGAAGTTTTGGGGCTCATTTAGGAGATGGGTGCAGGTTCCAGAGGTAGAACTCGGACCTATCAGACAATGATAGCATATCCTAGCAATATGACATCATTGTCTAAAGAGGGAAACCCATGTAAGGGTACAATTTTTCCTTTTATGGTAAGACTGGCCAAAAGGCACATTTTCCTTCCAAATTCTATAATGACAACTGCTAGCATCAAGGTAACTTTTTGCTTCAACCTCTAGTTTAAAAAAAAAATGTAATAAACCTATTGTCTTTCTGTGCTATTAAAAGATCTAAAAACTTAATTTCTTGACTGATACTTAGGGTTACATTCCAATCTGCATGTGTTACTGCTTAAAAATTGACTGAACGCCAAGGCTTCTTCCTCAGTACCACCCACTATAAAAAAAAGTCTATATATCTATGATATAAGACAATTTCAGTGATTTGAAAATTACCGAATTAGTGTTGTAATAGTTTTTAATAAACATTGATTTTCTTAGTTTTTTTTGCTATATACTTATTTTTGTATTAATGTAACATTTTTTGTATTAATGTGATTTTTTTATGCAATAAAATAGGGTAAATCAATGTATTAGTTTATTAAAAAGTGTGTGTATAAGGTTAATTGGACTTAGTCACATGGGCATGCTCGGCTAAGTTGTTTGTAACATTTTAAATAGAGTAGTAATGTTTTCTCGCCAATGTCATTAGGGGACACAGCACCTTTGGTATAGGCCCTTGCCCTAGGAGGCGGACCCAACACGTTGGGTCCGCCCCTGTGGCCTCTATCCTTCCTGCTGATGCCAGACTGATCAGTTTTCAGCCTAGTGTCCGTAGGAGGCAGACGCTGCTCTGCAGCTCTGTCGAGTTTATTTTTCTTTCCTTTGCAGGAAGGTGTTTGCGCACCCGGCTCTCACCTGCTGAAAAGGTGATCGAGCCTCTGGCTCTCACCTATCAGGGTGGTCGTCAGCGCGTACTTTTACCGTATCATTGTCCCCCCTGAGGGCATCAGGAACCCAGTCAGTTCTTTAGCTGGCTGGTCTTCCTTTTTCGCCGCTCAACCGTCCCCACCTGCCGCCTCCGCGGCCTGTTATGGATTCCGGTAGCCGCAACTCCGGGGGCATGGTACCGAACGGGGGCGGCCGCGACGCCCGAAGACGTCGGATAGGTAAGTACCCCGACTGCCTCTGTTTGGGGGTGGTTGGGGGGTGTCGGTGTTTGTGTTTTAAGATGGGCGGGCCACAGGAATTCGGTTTTCCTGTGGCTCCCCAGCGGCGTTCAGTTCCCCGGCCGAGTGGGGCGCTAGGCAGCAGGGGGTGCACCCGGTGTACTTTTCCCATGTTGGGGGGCACATGGGAAGTTTCCCTTGGGCCCGCTCCGCCGCTGCACTACCCTTGTCCCCCACCCTCCCCGTTACCCGTGCTGCGTGGCATCCGGGCGACCTTGCGGTCCCTGATGGTGGTGGTGGGGGGGGGGGAGAGCCTATTGGGGGCGGAGCCTAAATGCCGTTTTTCTAGCTACCGAGGAGGACACAGCACCTTATGGTGGTAAGTTGGCCGCTTTAGGCCATCTATCCTGGTCCCACACGCTTTGTAGCCATGTCCCGTTCTAAGGATGAGGGGTTGAAGCCCTCATCCTGATGGTGGTGGTGGTGGGGGGGAGCCTATTGGGGGCGGAGCCTAAATGCCGTTTTTCTAGCTACCGAGGAGGACACAGCACCTTGTGGTGGTAAGTTGGCCGCTTTAGGCCATCTATCCTGGTCCCACACGCTTTGCAGCCATTTCCCTTTCTAAGGATGAGGGGTTGAAGCCCTCCGCGTCCAAAGCAGTGGCAACTTACTTCGCCTGCGCCCGTTGCCACAAGAAATTCCCTTGTGGCCAGCCCAGTGCCCTTTGCGCCCTTTGCGCTAGTCCTCAGCCGACCACCGAGGGGCCAGACCCCGCCTGTCAGGAGTTGGTGGCCCCAGAATGGGCCAAGGCTTTCTCACTAGCTGTGGGTGACCTGTCCCGACTGTCACAGGTTATGGTTTCGGCCATCAGCTGCTTGCTGCCAGCCTAGCACCTCCCAGGGCCCGGCGCAACCAGTACGGTGAGTTTGCGCAAGAGGGTTATAGCTCTCTCTTCCTCGCTATCACCTGAGCTCTCTCCTGATGGTCGGTGGTCAGAGATAGAAGCTCCATGCTGGGACTCGGCTTCTTCAAGTGGGGACTTCTCTGATTCCGACTCCGAGCCAGACAGAGATGATGGAAGGGCAGCAGCAGCCCAAGCCATTGTCCGGGCTGTCAGAGACTCCCTCCATGTTAAGGATGAGGATATCTCAGCCTCCCAGGAGGAGGTCTCCTTTAAACGTAGCAGGTGGCAGCGGTTGGTATTCCCTACACACCTGGAGTTTGAGGAACTGATTGCCAGGGAGTGGAAACATCTTGACAGGCGTTTGTTTCCTATTAGAAGGCTTAATGCACTTTGTCCTTTTCCAGAGGAATCAGTGACAAAGTGGTCGGGGGTCCCACCTGTGGACGCCCCAGTCAGCCGACTCTCGAAATCTACAGCCATTTCTGACACGGCAGTCCTTAGTTATGGCACAGACAGGCGTCTTGATGGATTTTATAAGTCTGCCTTTGAGGCGGCCGGGACAGCCCTGTGACCTGCGTTTGCATCTTCATGGGTCAGCAACGCTTTCATAGTCTGGTCTAAGCAGCTGGAGCTTCCACAGAGGAGTTGTTACTTCTCGCATCCCAGCTTTCTGGCGTGTCGAAGTTCCTGTGTGACACTTCGCTTGAGTCAGCTCGTTTAGTGGCTAAAGCGTCGGCCAATGTGGTGGCCGTGCACCGTTCCCTGTGGTTAAAGTCTTGGTCTGCGGATGCAGCCTCCAAGAAGTTATTGGTGGCACTTCCGTTTTCTGGTGGAAAGCTCTTTGGGAAGCTTTTGGATGAGTTAATTTCAGAAGCCACAGAGGGTAGTAGTGCGCTCCTCCCTCAGAGCTGGCCAGTGCGGCGTCATTTGCTTAAGAAACATGCCCATTTTCAGCCCTTTCGGAGTTTTTCATACAGGCCGGCCGCGGGGAAAATTCCCCGCTCCTCGGGGGGCAAAGTACTCCTCAGCCAGACCAGCTTCGTCCTGGCTGTCTCGCAGAACGCCCAAAGGTCCTCCCGCCAAGTTGGTCTTGGTCTGAGGGTCTGCCCCCTCTCGGGTGGGGGGGCCATGTCCTGCAGTTCTAGGAAATCCTGGCAGGTTCAGGTCGACGCCTGTGTTACCGAGGTCGTCACTGCAGGTTACAAGATTCACTTCAGTTCAGTCCCCCATCACGGTTTTTTCTTTCTTCCCTGCCCGCCTCTATGGCCTAGGCGTCAGCCTTTTTTCTAGCAATCCGCACCCTCCTCATTCAGGGGGTGATTATGCCCGTTCCTGAGTCCGAGCGTTATCTGGGTTTCTATTCAAACCTTTTTATGGTCCCCAAAAAGGGCGGCTCGGTGAGGCGGTGTTGGATCTCAAGGAGCTCAACTGGTTTGTGCAAGTTCCCGCATGGAGTCGCTCTGGTCGGTGATAGCTGAACACTCATTTTTTGCTTTTATGTGATGATTTTAAATATCTACTAATAAAAGTGCGTTTTTCAGCATTTTTCACTTTATCCCGAGCACGAGTGCTGGAGTGCTTTCTTGTTGAATTGCCTAGCAGTTGATGCACTGGTCCTACCTTGGAGTCAGTTCACACTGATCTACCTGTTTCCACCTTGGCCTCTTATCCCTCGAGTGCTCAAGTCCGAGATGGTACCCGCTATTATCTTCAGCACTGACTGGTCCCGCAGGTCCTGTATGCGGATCTCGTCGCCCTGCTGGCAAACGCTCCTTGACCCCTTCTGTTGCGTCCAGACCTCTCACAGGGTCCCCTGTTCCACCCCACTTTACCGCTGCTACAGGCCTCCTGTTCGTAGGCCTTTTGAACATGGGATTTAAATCTTGTGTTGAAGGCCATGCAGTCTTCACCTTTTGAGCCACTAAGGGAAATCTTCCTACGTTTGCTTTCATGGAAGGTGGCCTTTCTGGTGGCCATTACCTCCATCCGCCGAGTGTCTGTACTGGTGGCTCTATCATGCAAGCCCCCTTTTTTGGTTCTGCATAAGGACAAGGTTGTTTTGCGTCCTTTTCCTTCGTTTCTCCCTAAGGTGGTGTCATCGTTTCATATCAATGAGGACATAGTTCTGCCCTCTTTTTGCTCCTCGCCCTCTTATCCTTGAGAGCGGGCGTTTCATTGTTTAGACATGGTCAGGGCTGTCCGGATCTACCTCTCTGTTACGGAATCTTGTAGGCGCTCTGAAGCTCTTTTTGTCATTCCGGAGGGCCCGCACAGGGGGCTGCGGCCTTTAAGGCCACCATTGCCAGCTGGATCTATTCTGCAATTTTGGAAGCCTATTGGTCTAGGGGCGAGCCCCTTCCGTTTTGAGTTACTGCTCACTCCACACAAGCGGTTGGTGCCTACTGGGCGGTTCGGCATCAGCCTTCAGCATTACAGGTGTGCAAAGATGCCACCTGGGCTTTGGTCCATACTTTTTCTAAGTTCTACCAGATCCATGCCTCAGCTGACGCAAGCCTCGGCCGTAAGGTGCTTCAGGCAGCAGTGTGTTAATGCTTATCACTGCTGATGAATTTTTTAGTTGTTGTTCCTTTGTTTCTCCCACCCTCTGGGACTGCTATTGGACATCCGAAGGTGCTGTCCCCCCCAATGACGTTGGCGGGAAAATTGGATTTTTTTTACTTACCGTAAAATCCTTTTCTCGTCCGATTCATTTGGGGACACAGGTCCCACCCTCATTTTTTCTCCATGGAATCGGTATTCTTTTTCGTTCTTCCTCTCAGCCACGGCTTTTATAGCAACTGATCAGGGGTTGTCTCACTACAAAGATTAGCTTTCGAAATGTAGGGAACACTAAATAAAGACGTTTTCCAAATATATTGCTCTGTTCATCTTTTTTTTTGTTAAGGAGCTACAAATGCTTTTATCACCTTCCCAAGTTTCCCAAGTGACCGACCTGTGTACTCCTTCTTCCCTGCTGTTTGTTCTATCTGATAGCAGTGAGTGATGTCATCACAAAGGTTGCAGCAGTGTGAGAGCTTGACAGTAATTACTCTGTTTACATTAGCTCAAAAGCTTCTCAGGACTTCAGAGAAGGTTATTTATTTAATCTAGACTAATAAACAGAGAAATCTGAATACACAGAGCTCATATGCTAATTACAGACAGCTGGACCAGGAAGTGACAGAGCAAAGCAGCATTATTTCATTCATGCATCCTGTGAAACTTTGAAATGAGACAACCCCTTTAACTACAGGAACCTCTACTAGTCAAAAGTAAACACCAACTGGCTCCCTAACATGGCAGGATCTTTTATGCCTGCATCCCCTCAGCTCCTCCCTCCTTCTGCCCAAGGTATCCTGGCAATCTCCTGATTGGCTGCAGGTGATACTGGTACATTATGGCATTAAGGTTGTATTAAGCAGGCTGACTCGCAGACTACTCTCAATATCCAGTGTGTGCCAGGTGCTAATTACAGCCATCACCTGTTGTTAGCAGATAACTCCAATCCTGGTTATTTAACCAATGTTACTGCGGCATCTAAGTTGTTAAAGAATGGTGTTGTTCACTGTTCTGCCGTTTAAACCTCCCTCCACTATGGACTCATGGGATTCCTGCTGGTTGGCAAAGCAGCTGGAGGCCTATTGAAGGGCCCCCAGGCCTGCCATGATTGTACTGCTATTACCTCCTGCCTATTGCAGGGTCTAATAGGAGACTAACAAAATAACAATATATCGCAGAAGTGGAATAAGACGAAACAGGAGATGTGGGTCCCCAGGTTTAGGGTTCATGGGTAAAACACCCAATGAACATTTATCTCCAATACTGTCGACAGGTGATAAATGTCCATTGATGGGAAAACCCCTGTAAGTTGGTAGTTCACAAATGCAGCGGGAATGGGCATAGCCCTTCTGCATATGTTGTGTTGGTATGTATGGAATTTAGTGCTTCACACAAACTTTTAGGGTATGTTCAGACGGCATAATTTTCAGAATGGACGAAGCTGTGTTAATTCTATGTGCAATCCACCTCAAAATAAAGACACACGGATTGTATACAATTTCTACCGCCCTACTGACTTCAGTGGGAAAAATACACATGTAATTGCAGTGCAAACATATAAAGAACTAATATGCTCAATATTCCATATAAAGTCTGCATGTGGAAAAATACACGTGGACATGAGATTGGCATAGCTTCCAACTGATATCAATGGGACACGGACTGCATGTTGATTTTTGCCATGCAGAAAAATGTGAACATCCTTTTATTTTTATCAGGAGTAGCAGCTCTAAAGTCATGGATATAAACATTTCAGAATTACTACTGCTTGTGTTTCTATGTCAGATTCCTTTTGAATGATATGTATACACTCAGTGCACACATGATGTAGAAGACTTCCACCATGGTTGAAGGTCCCAAAGCTGCTGATATATTGTTTGTACATGCTGTACGCTGTAGTTGCAATCTGTTGCACAAATATGATATGATACAGTCACAGAGAACTGGACACACAAGGAAAAATCTACAACACATATGTATAACGATTTTGTTAGTAAAGCAGCGATTCCAGTGTTTACAGCCAAATCCGTTGTATGATTATTTTCATTTGTACCGTTTTCCACAAGGTTCTCATGTATTCAGGTCAGAAGCCTAAATACTGTAAACAGACGTTTTTAAAGTAGCTGGGGACAAGTGCAGCTGTTGGCAAAGAAAGACTAAAAATTATGTAAAAAATATTCCAGGTAAACATAAAAATATGGATCCTTTAACAGAACTGAAACATATTCAATTTGTTTAATTTTCAGTCAAGTTTTTATTTATTGAGACAACACCTACGTTTCTGATTAGCAAGTGCTGGCAGGGAAAAATAGTTTCATAGTTTCATAGTTTGTAAGGCCGAAAAAAGACGAGACGTCCATCCAGTTCAGCCTGTTGTGCTAAGGTGTTGATCCAGAGGAAGGCAAAAAACCCCAATGAGGTGGAAGCCAATTGTCCTCATTTTAGGGAAAAATTCCTTCCTGACTCCAATCTGGCAATCGGAAAAATCCCTGGATCAATGGCCCCTCTCCAGAATCCTAGACACTATAACCTGTTATATTATTACGTTCCAGAAATGCATCCAGACCCTTTTTGAACTCTGTTAGTGAATTCACCATGACAATTTCTTCTGGGAGAGAGTTACACAGTCTCACTGCTCTTACAGTAAAGAATCCCTTTCTATGTTTATGTAGAAACTTTCGTTCCTCAAGACGTAGAGGATGCCCCCTTGTTCTAGATACAGCCCTGGGTATAAATAAATTTTGGGGGAGAGATCTCTATATTGACCTTTGATGTATTTAAACATTTTTTATTTGTCCCCCAAAAAGCCGTCTTTTCTCTAAAACTAAATAACCCCAATCTTGCTAATTTTTTCTGGGTATTGTATCCACCCAGTCTTTTATTTTTTTTTGTTGCCCGCCTTGTACCTGTTCAAGCTCTACAATTGTCTTTCCTGTGCACTGGTGCTAAAAACTGTACACAATATTCCTTGTTGGTCTAACAGTGACTTGTATAATGGGAGAATGATGTTCTCATCATGTGCATCTGGGCCCCCTTTTAAATGCACCCCATGATCCTATTTGCCTTGGCACTGCTGTCTGACACTGGCTGCTACAATTAAGTTTACTGCCACCAGGGATTCCCAAGTCCTTCTCCATGTCACTTTTACCCACCCTTTTTCCATATAACATGTATTTCATGAAAAGGATTTTTTCTCCCCATGTGCATAACCTGCATTTATCTGTGTTAAACCTCATCAGCCATTTCCCTGCCCAGGCCTCCAACTTACCCAGATCCCTTTGTAATAACACATTATCCTCTATTGTGTTGATTACTTTACAGAGCTTGTATCGTCTGCAAAGATCGATATTCAAACTGTGTAATCCATGTGTAAAAATCATTAATGAAATTGTTGAAGGGGATAGGCCCAAAATACTGACCCTTGTGGTCCCCCAAATAGTAACAGCAATCCAGTCTGATTATGTACTGTTAATTACTACCCTTTGTTTTCTATCAGTGAGCCAGTTGCTTACCTAATTGCACACATTTTCCCCAGTCCAAGCATTCTCATTTTATTTACCAACCTTTTATGCGGCACGTACAAATGCTTTAGAAAAATCTAGATAATGACATGCAGTGCCTCACCCCGATCCGTCTAGCACTGACTTCCTCAAAGAAGCTGATGAGATTAGTCTGACGGGGACGTTCCTTCATAAAACCTGTGGAACGGCGTTATACATTTATTTTCAGTGAGATACTCCAGGATAGCATCTCTGAGAAAACCTTCAACATTTTACCTACTACAGAGGTCAAACTTACCGGCCTATAGTTTCCTGGATCACTTTTTGACCCCTTTCTGAATATTGGCCCACATTTGCTATGCGCCAATCCTTTGGACATACCCCGTTATTAGACAGTCCATGAATATTAAGAATGGGGGCCCTATCTATGACATCACTTAACTCTCTTTAGGACACGTGGGGGGAATGCCACCCGGACCTGGGATTTGTCTATTTTAATCTTCTTAAGACGGAGCTGCACTTCTTCCTAGTGTTTCCTAATTAACGCCTTCCCGACATTGGACGTATGCATACGCCCTAGCGGGAAGTGACTTCCCGCAAATGGACGTATGCATACGTCCTGGGGGATCGGCGGGCAAAGCGCGCCACGATCGCGACATGGAACCAGCGGTAAATTACCGCTGTCTTCATGCTGCATCACCTCCGGCCGGAGTGAGCTCCGGCCGCTGGTGTTTAACCCCTTAACTCCGACGATCAATTAAGATCGTCGGAGCTAAGTCGCAGGCAGGAGGAGGGAGCCCCTTCTGCCTGCTCCTCGGCGCGCTGTTGCACGTTAGTGCAGCAACGATCTCCTACCAGACTGCCTCAGGAACTGAAGATCACTTCCCGGAGCCATCTGTAACAGCAACCTTCAGAAGATCTTGGATTGGAAAGTAAAAAAAGTGTAAAAAAATGAAAAAAAGGAAAAAAAAAGTGAAAAAAGTATAACACAAACAATAAAATAAAAACACGTACACCGCCCTTTTCCCCTTCACAGACTCCAAACGCCCCAAAAAAGATCAAAAATAAATAAAGTACCCATATTTGGTATCGCCGCATACATAACGACCTGTCCTATAAATGTGTCACATTAATTAACCCATACAGTGAACACTGTTAAAAAAAAAAATGAAAAAAGCAATCAAAGAATTGTGATTTTTGTTCATCCCGCTGCACATGAAATTGAATAAAAAGTGATTAAAAACTCATATAAACAACAAATTTGTACCAATTAAAACGTCAGTTCATCCCGCAAAAAAAAGTCCTTACACCTCTCTGTATATGGAAAAATAAAAAAGTTATGGCTCTCAGAAGACAGCGATGCATAAAAATTGTTTTACACAATAAAAACACTTATTTTTTTAAAGTGCTTCAACATAAAAAAACTATATAAATTGGGTATCGCCGTAATCGTATCGACCCACAGAGTAAAGCTAACTTGTCATGGATACGGCACAGTGAGAGCTGTTAAAAATAAAAATAATAAACACTCCTAGGATTGCAGTATTTTCGTCACCCTGCCTTCTAAAAAAACAGATTTAAAACTGATCAAAAAGTCTTGTCCCCAAAAAAATGATACCAATAAAAACGTCAACTAATCCCGCAAAAAACAAGCCCCTACACAGCTCCGTACACAGAAAAATAAAAAAGTTATGGCTCTCAGACTGCGACGATGCAAAAACGAGTTTTACTTTTTGAATAAAAGTGTTTTTATGGTGTAAAAGCAGTAAAACTTGAAAAAAAATATACAAATTTGGTATCACTGTAATCGTATCGACCCGTGAGTAAAAACTAGAATGTCATTTTATACCGCACGGTGACCGCTGTAAAAAATAAAAATAAAAACACTACCACAATGTTGTATTTTTTTTCAATATGCCTCACAAAAACCCTTAATAAAAAGTGATCCAAAGCGTCATATGCCCCCCCTTAGGTACTAATAAAAACGTCAACTCATCCCACAAAAAACAAGCCCATAATCAGCTCCGTATAAAGAAAAATAAAAAAGCTATGGTTGTCAGAATAGAACAAAATAAAAACGAAATTTTTTATAGACCTATTTCTATTGTGTAAAAGTAATAAAACAAAAAAAACTATATAAAATGTATATCATTGTAATTTTACCGACCAAATAGTAAAGTTATCCTGTTATTTATCCCATACGGCGAATACTGTAAAAATGAAGCCCAATACTGAAAAAAAACAATGGAAAACCAGTGCGCCCAAAATGCACAGTACGCCCAAAATGCACAGTACGCCCCTAGATGAGATCCCTGAGGGGTGTTGAATCCAAAATGGGGCGACTTCTGGAAGGTTTCACCTGTTCTGGTACTTTGGGGGCTTTGCAAATGCGACATGGCCCCACCAAAATCTGCGTTCCAAAAGCCAAATGGTACTCCCTCCCTTGTACCCCCTGCCATGCGCCCAAACAGCAGATTACACCCACATGTAGTGTATTGCCGAACTTGGAAGAAATTGCGTGACAAAATTTTGGGTGCTTTTTTCCAGGATTCCTTGTAAAAATTAAACATTTTCAGCTAAAATTGCAGTTTGTTGAAAAAAAATAACATTTTTAATTTTTATAGCTAAACACTAAAAAAAATTGTGAATCACCTGTGGGGTCTATATACTCACTGCACCCCTGGATATATTCCTTAAGGGGTGTAGTTTCCAATATGGGGTCTTTATAGGGGTGTTTATTAAATTTTAACACCTTAGGGTGTTTGAAATGGCGCCTTAATAAAATCGTAATGAAAATGAGACCCCAGAGTCCGGTAGGTGCTCCTCCTGCTCTGGGGCTTGTGGATGAGCCAAATCGCGCACTAGGTTCACATATGGGATATCTCTGAAAATGGCACAATCTGGGGAATCAATATTAAGTTGCATTTCCCTGATCACATCTACCGTGTTATTGTGAATAATGGATAAAAATTGAAAATCTGCACAAAAAAAAAGTGAAATTTTGAAATTTCACCTCCACTTTGCTTTAATTCCTGTGAAACACCTAATGGGTTAATAAACTTCCTAAATGCTGTTTTGAATACTTTAAGGGGTGTAGTTTCTTAGATTAAGTCATTTATGGGGGTATCTAACATACAGGCCAATCAAAATCACGTTAGAACTGGACTGGTCCCTAAAAAATGTATATTGCTAATTTTTTTGAAAATTTGAAAATTACTACTAAATTTCTAAGCCCCCTAATGACGTAAATAAAAAAAAGACATTTAAAAAAAAAGATGCCAACCTACAGTAGACAGATGGTAGATGCTAGTTCTAAGCTATTTTGAGTGGAATAACTATCTGTCTTACACACAGAAATTTTTGAAGTTTGAAAATGGTAAATTTTTAAAAATTTTTCATGATTCTTTGATATTTTTCACAAACAAACAAGGACTTTTTAGACCAAAATTTCTTACTATATCTTAAAGCACAATGTGTCACTTGAAAACAGTCTCTGAATCACATGGATAGGTTAAAGTGTCAAAAACTCATTCTCACGTACAGTGACACATGCCAGATTTAAAAAATGGGGCTCTGTCAGAGAGGCCAAAACTGGCTCTGGCGTTAAGGGGTTAATATTTAAGCAAACCTGCATAAAGATTTCATACTTTCATGGAATAATTTTTATGGTCAGACCACTGGACAGAAGCATGGTCCCTCTGTTACTTTTAGATTTGGTTTAAGGCTAAACAAGGGGGCCATTTTCACCTTAAAGTGCTCTTACAGGATTCATGAGTAACCTCCCTTGGAGTAGTCTCTACTAGCAACTGCTGAAGGATTGCAAATTATATTTTTGAAGCATGGTTGTACAAGGCCGGGCTGGTAGAATTCATGCATCACTAGGGTCAAATCCAAAACGGTAAACAAAAAACTTCACAAAGGAACTGGATCCGAGGAACTTTGTTGCTCAGCCAAACTGTGTCAGTTATAAGTTTAACTAACCATCTGACATAGGAATGTCCCTTTAAGGTGTTGCCAGCATGGCATTTGAGTGCCTGATTGCAGTGAGACAAAGAGAGGAAATGTTGGTTGCACAAGTAGATGCAGAGGCTGGTGTCCTGCCTAAATAATTTACGGTCCTGACCTGTTATTAGGTAACTGTGCAGTGCCCGGGTTTAGGGTGGTCCAAACTCTACGCTGGATTCCCTGGACATCGTCAAGGTGTCACCATCGGAAAGAAGTCCAGAAAGTCAGGGGTCTGCAGTAAACCACTGTACTTCTTTAATGGAGGCACTCAAGTGAAAAACAATACATTCAAGACTCTAAGCAGCTTCCCCATTCTTCTCCCTGGTAGACAAATACACTGTGCTGAGTAAGGGTCTAAGCTAGTTGTACCTTTCTCTCTCAGAAGGCTGGTTTGCTGGCCCAGCACTGGTGTCTCAGGGTTTGTGGCTCAGTCATCTGCCTGGCTCGTGGGTCAAAGGGGTGGTGACCCTGGATCTGTGGCTTGGTATCTTCAGCCTGGCAGGGTCTCTTCTGCTAACCACTGGTCTCTATCTGCAGCACACCTGGGGACTCTGAGTGCTAGCCTTTTATACAATTTCTAGATATCTAAAATCTTCTAATGGGAGGAGTGGAGTGGAGAAGCACAACCCTTACAACTACATTCTCTCATACATTTGTATACAGCTTTCATTCTGGCCTTTGGCATATTTTCCAGATGGCACAAAGGGCACTGTCTGAGATTTTCCCTCCAAAACTCAACTGTGCATCTTCTAACAAAGTGAAGAGTTACCAACTTCTCAGGTCATAGGTAGCAAGTCTCAGGGTCTCTCAATATTAACCTTTCCCAAAGTGCAAATAAACAGGATATATTATAATAAAGCGGAGTTTTACAATATAAAATAGTATAGTTGACATAATAGTATAAACCATGATACCAAGATAGTAAGGTGTTGATGGTTTTGCATAGTAGTATTAGGGTGAATGTCCTCAGTCCAAAGTACCCTTGGTTTGGGGCACAACTGCTTTGCATAGGCTTGGAATTGGCTAAGCTAAAATAAAAAATAATGAAAATAGGAGATCGCCGTCATCAAGTCGTGGTTTCAGTGGTAATGTACCATTTCATTGACATTACCACTCAGGAAGTGAATAGTGTGTGACTGGTGATGTCAATTAACTCCCATTTACTGCAGCTAACGTATAGTCAACCTGCTATACTGTGTATAACGAAAATTACTTTCTGTATGGGTAATTCCATCATTTTTCTTCTACAGACTTACATCTAGACCTAGACCATAGAAAATAGCTGTGCTAGCTAACAGAAGAATTCTTTCTTTGGTGAAGAAAAGAAATCTCTCTCAGTAGTTAACAAGATCAAGAACAACCTTCTGTCAAAATGTGAGAAGAACAGAGACAAAATATTGGTGCGCGGCTCACCAAAGCACAGTTGGGAGGTCCTATAATACGTAAATAATAATCCAGGCAGCACTTGCAAAGTTGCGGTTTATAAACCCAAATGTGCACAATTTTAGCTAAAAAACGAGCATCGCTGAAGCTTGACATCTTATTGACAAATTAGATAATCTATACCAATTAGAGTAGAAGAATTTGGGGATGCAAAAGAACTATAAAGTTAAAATCCAGATCATCCATACGTTATAAGAAGCGCACGGATCACGGGGACCACCGCAATCCTAAATAGAAGTAGAAGCAGCAAGGATCCAGCGTCTTCAGAATAAAATTTTCAGTTTATTAATCAATCCACAGGTAAAAGCAGACGTGCAGGAATGGCTTCTTACGCGTTTCAGGCCAGTCAAGGCTCTTAATCATAGCAAAAAACAGACACAGAGTTCATTGAATAGAACTCCTTAATTACTGAGTACTACCATCTATGTGCACAAAACAAATCTTATAGAAAAGACCTATTTTAGAACGAAATAAACCATAAATAGTTGAATAATGTAAAATCCGGTCTTGTTTTTTTAATCCATATGGTTGTCTAGTATTTAACATGAAAATCCAGTAAGATTCACAACAGACAAGACCTAACTTTTAATTATTAATTTGTTTGTTATTTAATTATAAAATAGGTATTTTCTGTAATTATTGAATTCTTTTTAATGAGGTGCATGTGTGCCTAGTTTTTGCTACGATTAAGGGCTTTGACTGTATATTCTGAACCGAGCAAGAAGCCATTGCTGTACGTCTGCATTTACCTGTGGATTTAGTAATAAACTGATTTTATTATGAAGACACTGGATCCTTGTTTCTTCTACTTCTATGCAAAAGAACTAGTTTTGATCCAAAACCTTCCCTCTCATGTGTCAACATTAGTTGATATAACGGTATGTTGTTTGACTGCTAGTGGAACTGGTTTTCTTGTATTTGTTGATGACATGACTGCTAACAAAGGCAACAGGATAAATTCTGAGTTGTAAAGAGCGTTATTTTTTCAGAGTGAGCCTAATGCTGTAAAACTCATTGGACAGTGCTTCACCACAGAACTTTTTAAGGTAAGAAACTACAAAGACCAGACCTCAGTCCTAATGAGCACTTCAGCTGTGAAATGTGAACCTGATTTTTGTGGGATGAGTTGTATTTTTGTTGGCACCATCTAACCCATTCTTGTTGACTTTTTTTCTTAAATCCCCATCTTCTCAGAACAATGGACATGAGTACTTGTTTTATGAGAGAAAAAGCTGTATTTTAATGCATTTATCTTACCATATTAGATTGGGAAAGCAATAAAAAAGGAAACTGTGGCATATTAGTTTACAATGTGTTATACATGACATGCTAACATTATTCTGCAGCTAAATATGATTTGGATGATACAAAATTTATTTAGTTTTCATTATGTTTTACTACTTCTAAAAGTATCAAGGCATGTACAGTGAAGGAAAAAATTTTTGATCCCTTGCTGCTTTTGTAATTTCCCACTGACAAAAAACAAACAGTTTAAATTTAAGGGGATTAATTTTTAAATTGGAAGATAGAATACCCCCAAAAAAAATCCAGAAAATCACATTGTAGAATTATAAAATTTATTTTCATTTTGGGTGAGAGAAATAAGATTTTATCCCTTAACCCAATATTAAGAGTTCTGGTCCTACAGACCAGTTTGACGCTCCAATCAAACCCCTTTCCTGCATTAAAGACAGCTGTCTTAAATATCACCTTTATAAAAGCTCTTGGCCACAGACTCAAATTTGTCAGTCAGACTCTAACCTCCACAACATGGTCAAGACCAAAAGCTTTTTTAAGGGGTCAGGGGCAAGATATAGACCTGCCAAAGCTGGAATGGGCTACAAAAACCATAAGTAAGACCCGGGTGAGGGACAATTTTTGGTGCAATAGTAGGAAAAGGAAGAAATAAAAATTAGTTTTAAACGACATCGATCTTTGGGCCCCCATGCAAAATCTCACCTCAGGGGGTATCCTTGATCATGAGGAAGGTAAGAGATCACCAAAACTACACAAGGGAACCCTTTTATTGACTCAAGGCACTGGGCCATATTTACCAAAAAATATTTGGTAACACATTATGCCGTAAAGGTTTTTAAAAAAAAGCAGTCCCGCAAGATCCCAAAGCTCGAAGGCACTGGGGCTTTCTAAAGTTTGCTACGAACACCTGAATAGTTTGGAGTAATTTTGGGGAAGGTGCTGTGGGTCAATGAGACCAAAAAATTAGCTCTTTTTGCATTTAAATCAACTCGCCATGTTTGGAGAAGAGAAATGCTGCCTATGACCCAAAGAACAATCCCCACTATCAAGCTGGGGGGTGGGAAAAATTATGTTTTGGGGGTGTCCTCTGCTAAGTAATTTTCATTTTTCCATAGCAAAAATTTAAACTTATCAGTTCTCTATCTGTTAAACACTAAAACCTAACTTTTATTATATCTAACTCTTAACCGTCTAAACACACCAATTTAAAAACCCTGATCTCTAACCTCATTCATTAAAAACCCTATTTGCTTCTGAAAGAGGGAATAACTCCCTTTCAATTATCACGTCTGGTGGAACCCCCATCCCTACTAACAGGGAGCCTTGATATCTATAGCAAAGTACTAGCTTCATTAAGGGATCCCAAGACAACTACATGGCAGTCGTCCCCTAATCTCATATACACAGAAAATAAGGCCCGCCCTTGTTACACCGTCCTGCAGCAGGTTACACTTGTAGACAGAGTGTGAGGAGATCACAATTTAAAACGTCATAATCTGACCTCGGGCCGACATGTTTCGCCAGCTAAACTGGCTTTATCAAGCTTAGGAGGTCCCGATCTACATGTGGCTCTGAGCTCACTTCCTTCTACATCATCGTCAGCGCAAACCCCCGTTCAGGATCAGGTGCTCACCAATTAGCCACATCCAGAGAATCCACATAAAACCCACTCCCCCATCCGCCGCACACTCATAAACATGTCCTGCTAAAGGCTGCCCACCAATGCTCTCTTGAGCCAATCAACCTTCAGCTCAAATTCTTCGCCATCTCCTGAACGGGCTTTGCAGCCCCCACTTCCTACTGCACGTGCCAATGCCACTGCACCAACAAACAACCTCAGCCCCTGACTGTGATTGCTTCCGTCTCCACTTCTCCTCATATTATTGCAACTGCGTGGCGTCACCAAGAAATGAATTAAGCAACTAAGGTGTCACATTACAACAACACACTTTGCCATCTTTATCAAATACCCATAAGCACACCCTTCGCTTCAATATCTAATACATATCATTGGGAATATAAAACTCCACTGTACAATAGACCACTGTCATATTATCTTCTCCATAAAGAGCACTTCTCCTAATATGTAATATGGCATATTCATTCCAATAGAGACTGCAGGCCTCCATAAATCCATGTTCCACTGCCATTGTATAGTATTATTGTCTCAAGACTATATTCATAAACCCATCCTTCTCTTTTAGCATGTAATATTCATAATTCATTTTAATAATACTGTAAGGCTCTATGGCTAGCCCCTCCCTCCCACAGTTTGGCCTCACAAGTTCCCCATTGAAGATTCTCTCCTACGGCTCACAGCTAGCCATTCAATCCACCAACGTCACAATGGATCATGCAATAACTCCAGTATCTCAAATGCCATTGCATCTAGCCGGCATTCCGCTCGCGCACGTAAGATCAGCAGCGCCGCAAGCAGAAACACAGATCTGCTACATACATGAGTAACATACATGAATAGTTCCCTTGCAAAAGCAAATATACATGCATCCCTTAATTTGTTAAATAGAAACCGTGGCCTCACATCGTGATGAATGAATCTGTCATCATTTCGAGGACCCAGGGACACATGAGGAAAAACTAGAGGCAAAAGGGGGAGGAGGAGAGGGAGTTGGAAGGGGCGCGAGGAGATGGAGGAGGGGGGAAGAAAAAAAAAAAACCCAAAAAAAAAAACACATATAGTGAAAAAACCTCCTGAGTGCTTCCATAGGCATATATACAAATGTGCTAAATCCACTTGACCGTACTTAATCACAAATATTCATGTTTCTTCAAAAATATTATATAGGGAATCAGCAAGATCAAATAAATCGCCGAAAATGAAAACCTTCATTTAGGCTTTAGGTTTCAAATGTATTGAT
The DNA here is from genome assembly GCA_025379985.1 of Phyllomedusa bahiana. Taxonomy (NCBI): domain Eukaryota; kingdom Metazoa; phylum Chordata; class Amphibia; order Anura; family Hylidae; genus Phyllomedusa; species Phyllomedusa bahiana. The sequence goes on from JAODAL010002473.1 coordinate 53,047, forward strand.
CCTGAGTATACCATCCTTTGCCACTTCCTGCAACAAAACTACATCCAAATCCCCTATTCTTTCCCCCTCCCGGCTTTTTCACACATAGCCCCAAAATTTTAGCACCTCTATTTCGCCATTATGTACTTCCAAAATGTGTCTTGCTAGGGGAGTGTCACCTCTAGTTTTAATAGTACTCATATGTTTCGAGATCCGACGACGAAACTCCTGTATGGTTTTTCCCACATATATCTTGGGTCAGGTACACATAGCCCCATAAATCACACCCTCTGGTTTTACAATTGATGAATTGGTCTTCTCTCAAATCTTCACTTATCGAATGGGATTAACAAAATCTTTATTTTCCATATGAATGGGGACAGAATGAACGTTGACCACAGGATATGAAGCCTACCACCGGAGACTGCAAACCAAGTTTTTTTGGCTACATACATCTCCCACAAATGACTATGTACAAATTCATCTCCAAGATTTCTGTCCCTCTTCTATAGAGTGACTACGAGCTAGGGTATTTAGAAATCTACCCTCAGAGAATAGCTGGGATCAGCCTTCAAAGTGCCAATGTCTTCTAATTATACTCTCATTCTAATTAGCTCTAGTCATCGAAGGTACCTATAACAACTAATTAAATAGTTTTTCTTTCTTCTTAGTTTACTGATTAATAAATGCCCTCTGTCCCCCCACTGGGTCACAGCCCTATTAAACGTCCTTCCTCAAACATTTGTAGGATAACCCCTTGCCTGAAAACGTGCAATTTAACTTTATACATTCTTCATTGAAATCCTCTAATGTAGAAACAATTTTCTACGAGCCCTAAGAAATTGTCCTACTGGGAATCCCCTTTTTTGAGAAGGTGGATGCCAACTAGAGAAATGTAACAAACTATTGGAAGCCCGTATTTTTCCGAATATCTTGTCTTAATCTGCATATTTTCATCCCAGCATAACTTTCCAAGACCAAAAATTATTTCTCCCGACTGAATTTCAAAACGTGAATTTCATCCCATTTTTCATTAATCATTGAGTCTAGATACAAAAAACCATGAATAATATATTCACCAACCCACCATCCCAAAACATCAAAATATCATCAATAAAGCCCCCCAAAAAAATCCGATCTGTCTGAATATTTTACCAGTGTTAGAAAAACAATTAGCCATTCCTCCCACCATACCTAAAATAGATTATCAAACTTGGTGCAAAGACAGTTTCCATGGCTGCTCCCTTTTATCTGGTGATGAAAAGGTTCCATCAAACAAAAAAATAGTTTATGTGTCAAAAGCAAAATCAAATAGCTGTAAAACAAAATCATTGTGTTTCCTAAATTGTGTACCTCTTGTGTTCAAAAAATTACTTGATTTGCTTTCAGGCCCAGTCATGTCTATGTTACGTATAGGGCTTCTACGTCTAAACTTCAAGAAGTGTACTCTCACTCAGCACAAGATCGTTAAATCTCATCACAGTGTCCTTCGTATGCTTTAAGATATGAAGGAAGCCAGTGACAATGGACGGCATCATATACGATCAACATATGTGCTTGGTCCTTGTTTAAATTTGTTTTTTCTCTACCTGAACTATCGGTCTTCTGGTATTGCACAAACCTCTTTAATGCACTTTTGGTAATGCAAAAAGGTAGCCAAAATATGTAGGATCACATTATAGCATAAATTTCTTCTTCCTGTCCTCCTCAGTAAATTAAATTTTTCCTCAATTCCCAAATCCTTTCAATTCCTTCAGATACTCATTGGTTGGGGTTGGTCTTTTTGGAAGCCTCTCATATGTTTCTGAATCACCAAGTATTCTCTCAACCATCGCTCTATAGTCACTTTTATTTAAGATGACAATATTACAGCCCTTGTCACTGTCTACAAGTGTCACCTGCTGCAGACGGTGTCACAAGGGGGCCTTATTTTTTTCTGTGCTATGAATTAGGCGACGACCTGCCCAAGTAGTTGGCTTGGGATCCCTTACTGAAGCTAGTACTATTGCTGTAGAATAGGAAGGCTTACCCTGTTAGTAATGTGGGGTTCCGACAGACTTGATGAACAGAAAGGGAGTTTATTCCCTCTCTCAGAAAGCAATAAGGGTTAAATGATGAGTTAGAATCATGTTTTTAAAAATTTGTATAGAGGTTAGCAGAGTATAGAATATAATAAAAGTTTACGTTTTAGTTTTAAACAGATAGATAACTGATCAGAGTTTAAGTTTTTCCTATGGCAAAAGATTAAATATAGTGATCAAAAGTCACTCTTTGTTCTCTTGCGAGATTCCCAATTTTTTGGAGATTGTGACTTTCCTCTTGCTAAGGGCACAGACCTACTTCACCACATCAATGAGATGGGAAGAATGGATGAAGCCATGTACCGTAAAATCCAGAGTACACATCTCCTTCCCTCTGCCAGGGACGATTAAATGATGGTCGTGGCTCGGGTCTTCCATCAAGACAATGACCACAACATCCACCCAAGGCCAGAAATATGAGCCAACTTTAAAGGTCTGGAGTGGCCTCCGCGCAGTCCTTCAAGACCTTAGTCTATTACAGGAAATTGTATTAAGGGAGTTTAAGCACCGAGGTTGCCCAAGCGACACCTCGAAATCTTAATGATTTAGAGATGATCTGCAAAGAGGAGTGAACCAAAATTCCTCCTGACATGTACACAAACCTCATCAACTACAAAAAACATCTGACTGCTGTGCTTGCCAACAAGGGTTTTTGCCTCCAAGTATTAAGTCTTGTTTGCCAGAGGGATCAAATACTTACTTCTTACGGAAAATAAATGTATATAATTTAAACAATGTGATTATCTGGATTTTATTTTGGATATTCTGTCCCTCAATGTGAAAATTAACCTACCCTTAAAATTATAACTGGTGTTCATTCTTTGTCATGGGGCAAAATTTACACATCAGAGCAAGGGAGCAAATAATTATTTCCTTCACTGTACATAGTAGAACTGTGTAAAAGAAGCTGTAATTGATTCACAGTCATGAGATCAATGATTCAGATGTCACTGTTGAGAGAGCTGTGAGACAGTGAAACTCCATTGGCTGTGGTGAGAGAGAGAAGTACAAGTTGATTTGTTATTTTAACTTGTATTCCCATGCATAGTGGGAGATTGCCAGAAATTTCAGAAAACCCCTTTAAGCTGAACTTCTGCACTTTATGCTCATTTAATGTAATTGGTAATATGCTATGCTAAACATCACAAATTGTTATATGATGGGGACTGTCCAGGTATTTAAAGATCTTCGTTAATACGATTGTATAACATCATTTATGAATAAATTAGGAGTGTGGTCCTCCCAACATTGACAGCTCTGTTTTGAACTATGACATTAGTCACTGAAATTACTAGTCGTCTTTTAAACAAGTAGTAAATATAATCGGACTCTGGAGACAGCACAGTTGAAAACAAATTAAAAAATTGCCCACCGGAATTTTTTTCATTCGCTATAGCTACAGGACATAATGGGCCACATTTATGAAAACTGTCTTGGTCTAAGACTTTCTTTGTTGCCCATTGAAGCAAGATAACAGAGCGCCCGTTTCAATTCATTTCTGAGCACTAGATCATATGTAAGAGGAACCATCTGATTGTTCTATGGGCAACAAAGACAGTCTAGACATTTTCATAATATTGGGCCCATTATTTCCTGATAGCTATAGCGAAAAAAAAAAAAATTCCGTAAGCTACGGACATAATGGTTCCACATTAATGAAAACTGTCTTGGTCTACCAGACTGTCTTTGTTGCCCATAGCAACCGGAGTCCTCTTACATTTCATCTAGTCATCTATGCTCTTAAAGAATGAAACGGGCCGCTCTGATTAGTTGCTAGGGCAAAGCAAAGAAAGTCTTAGACCAAGAAGATGTTTTCATACATGTCCCCACTAGTTTACTCCAAGTAATAATTCTCCAGAAATAGGACTGCACCTTCTCTGCATTCCTCAGAGCACCCTCTGAACACAGGGTTATATTACAACCATCTAACTGCAGAAACACTTCTACATTCAGGAACCTGTTTTATATGTGGTCAAGCAAAATCATCTTTACCACAGCCTTTTCCATAAAGAACAACTTAGTTTCTACTTAAAACATTTTTAGTGGTGGATTTTTTTTTGCAATTTTGAGTCAAGTGTTCTATTGCTTCTACATTCTCTCCAGCCATGGGGGTTATTTACAGCACAATACATTAGGATCTCTCAAGAAGAATTTATTATCTCTATACATTGAATAATCACAGTGACACCACAGGAGTTTCACTTTTCCAACTGTCGATGCGGTTTATATTTTACATAAATAATTTAAAGGAGTTGTCTCGCTACAAGGATTGCTTTTTATGTTAAGGATCTTGCAAAAACAATCACTTTGCAATTGTGTCCATTAAACCAGTATCCTACCTATTCCTAGATATCCCCTCCTCAGTCACGTATAGCTAACAGACTGTTTGATCTCTCCTGATAGGCTGCCAGCACTGCTCTATAGAATCAGAACCTGTTTTTAACCGCACTTAGGACAAGCCAGGTAAAACACGCCCTGATTCAAAGTGAAACCAAGAAAAACAGACTACAGGTAACATGAATCAATGTAGTGAAAAACCCCTTTAAAGTGCTCTATTCCAATAATAATAAACAATAGGCACATATCAGCATTATATTAAAGGGGCTTTTATGCATAGTCTATATTGTCACAGGAATCTGCTTTAAAGAAGGGAGTGGTCTTGAATGTAAAGCTCCCTGAAAGTATAAGTCTGTTGCCAGTCCCTGTTCTGTCAGCATCGACACAAGCTGTCAAATCATGTTCTGCATAGGAGGTTTACAAATACATGCAAACTATGAACCCCATACAAAATTTGCCACCCTTGTGGTTTGGGTGTTGCCTGGTTACTAAGAATGTGAAACCAAATGTCAAACATGCTTCAAGGAGCCTTTACAAACATTTCCATAATGTATCATGATTTGGTGATTTTATTGCTTTGCAATTTTTGTGCCAGTGGCCTGGGTAAATGAAATTGTTTTCACATGTGGCAATTTTTGTAATACTGCAAGAAATGGTTTTTGCAGCACATAAAGTCAGAGGAACAATCCCCAAGTCATGTTGTGTGTTTAATATCCCTATTCCACTGGCAGTTATTTTAATGTCATTTCTTTCCCCACCGCCCCTATCATCTCAAAAAGCCGAAACTTTTTAATTTTTTCATCTACATAAGCATTATGACGGCTTGCAGTCCAGAATTTGTTTTATTACTGCAGGTCAGTATGGTTATTGTGATACCGAATTTATATAGCTCTAGGTATTTTTAACTAGCTTTAGAAAGAAATTAAAAAATTTTTATTAAGTCCCTAGACCCAAGCTGCCATGAACACCTAGATATGATGCTGCAGTCATGTTGACCACAAGTAGTTAAATGGCTGGGATCATAGTTAATTCCAGACTTCGAAGGCAGGTCATAATTAAGAGCCGACACCCACCATGTATAGATTATTGTGAAGTGGGCTCAGTTTATAAGCCTGCTCCATACATCCTTACTAACATCATGACGTAACTGTACATCAGTAAGGGGTTATTTATCATGCCAACAGACAATTGTATTTACAAACTGTATTATACAACTGTATTTTCGTATCCTTAAAGGGAACTGTCCACATAGGTTATGCCCCCCGGTTTGCTGAGCACATAGCACAGCTAGTGTCAGACCTGCTGTATCCCCAGCACTGTGTCCCTTATTTTGTAAATGCAGCAGTTTTAAGCATTTACCGCACAAATCTTATTCATGACAGGTGTTAGCTTCCACCCACCAAAGGCTAGCTCTGCCCACGACATTATTCACCTGTTTTTCTAACCTATTCAAAGTAATAGGTTTGTCAGTTGAGTGGGCGGCTAGCCTCCGATTGGCTGTGGTTTGAAACAAAAACTGACACTCTGAAGGACTCTTCGATTGACTCTTCTGGATGAAAACTGCAGATTTGAGCATTAAATACACGAAAACTCCAGCATCTTACAGAATAATGGACACAGCGCTGTAAACAGCAGGTCTGACACTACCTTGTTCTGCCCTCAGCAAGGGGGGCATAATCTATGTGACAGGTTCTCCTTAAAATTAAAATTTTTAGCATAATTGAAGATCTGCAATCATGATTTCTACCTTAATAAACCAACTACTAAGGAATTGTGGGAAAAGCTAAGGGTGTTTTCTAGTCGAAATACCAAACATGTGAAAGCAATTTAGATTCACAAGCTTGAAACCTCATCAGTGAAGGTGTGTCAAGGGTGTAGTCTGCCATCCTCACTCTTAATTAATGGTATTTAACATTTCAGCTGCTGAATGTTTAGGATCTGAAAGCCTTTAAACTGTCTAAAAAAAACATTGCGCAAGGTTTTACCTACCTGTTATAAAACGCTTTAATAAGTATCTGTTTGCCCGGTTAGCTAGTGTTTGTTATTTTGCAGTCACGGTAATTATAGTGGCACAAAACGTTTTCGACACTACAGCAAAAACAAAGCTGCATTGACAATGTAAGGCCAAAGAACATCGCCTTTTTAAAATGCTAGAGTTGCTTTATGTAGTTGAAACTGTTGAATAATCTTCTTGTGCTAGGTATGCTGGGTTTATATGTTACCTTTTTATCGCTTTTTTTTTCCAAGTGAGTCAGGAACAAAAAGTGCCCATGTTGCTAAATTTAAGCCCAAATCTTACTTGTGCTCCAAATTTTAGTTAATTGTAAAACTACCTGTATTAAAGAAACAAAAGGAAAAAAACATGCGTTTGTACTATGTTTTGATGCAGTTGAAGAATAAAATCACAACGCCTGAGCACACCCTAAGGGGGATGAGTTCACCCAATTTTTTTTTCTTAGAACTTTGTAGTAAATACAGGGCGACCATCAGAAATTTCAGGGCCCCATACAGCTGAAGCATCTGCCCTGCCCCCAGCCTCAGATACAGCACTTCTAGCCTCAGACACAGCACCCCCAGCCTCTGGGGGGAGGGGGGGGTCCACTGGGGCAGAAGGGGGCTTCAGTGGGGCCTCACAGTATCTCAGCGTGTGAGGAAGGGGGGCCTGCGATCCGATTCACAGGAGTCAGTGTTCTTTACATTACTGCAGCAGAAGCGTCTCTCTCTTACTTCCAGTTCTGCAGCCCGTGATCGGAATCGGCCCCTCCTATCTCTGCCTGTGGGCGGGGATTCAGTCACAGGCTCCAGAACTGGAATTAAGTGAGAGATGCTTCTGCTGCTGCAGCTGTATTCATGTAAGGAGCACTCCTGTGATTGGAGTGCAGGCTCCCCCTCCTCACACGACAAGCCGCACGGGCTTTGTGGACAGTCTGCATGTGCTGCGGGGCTGGTGTCCAGGCTGAGCAGTTTAAGAAACAAAAGGGCCTGCTTGCAGCGGGCCACCTTGTTTCTCCAGGCTCTGTATAGCAGTACCCCTTGTACTGCCTTTACGGCGGCCCTGAATAAATATAAAGTCCCAGATTTGAAACAAATAGGTGTTTAATAGCTCTATAAAACAAATAAACGTAAATTTTGATCAATGCAAAACTTATGGCATCATTTTATTTGCATTTAAAAAAAAAACAAAAAATAGAAGTCTAAATACAGATTAGTCTACATTTTAAATGCTTTCAAACCTTGGCTTACTAGGCTGTGATGTAGCTGAAAATTTGTGCCGACATTTGGTTTTATCTAAGATGTTAATTAAGGGAAGTGGCTCTCCTTTGCCCCTTAACACAGGTCTATTGATGGAAAAAATAAGTTATCTGTCTCAGAAAATGGTGTAGCAAAAGTTGTTTAAAAAAAACAAACTGTTTCATCACTTACTAGATGCTGCAGTTGTACATCCTGCCAGAAGCAGAGAGTATTCGGAAAGTTAAATGTACACTATGCTGCAAAAGATGGGTAATTCCTAATCTTGCCCTCATTAGTCAAGTACCTTCTAGGGTGCTAAAAAATTAAGAAAAATTTTCAAAAGTTCAAAATACCCTACATTACCATTAAGGATTTTTAATTTGATTTGGAGAAGTAAACTTATATTAATATGGCATGATTTATCCTAAATGAAGAAGGCCATAACAAACCCAGTACCGAAATTGCATTTGGTTACTTCAATCCCATAAAAAAATGGGAGAGTTAGGCTATGTTCACACGGCTTATTTCGGGGCGTATTTGTGGACGTAATTACGTCTGCAAATATGTCCCGAAATATGTTTCAAATATGTGTCACAAAGTGTGGCACGTATTTCACGTCGTAAATACATTCCCCATTCTTTACTATAGGGACTTACGTCGCGAAATAAGCCTCAATAAGTGGCAGGGGACTAAATTTTACATGCCGAAAACACGCCTCGTGTGAACGGCGAGGGGTATTTTGTATTGGAATCAATGATAATCTAATTGTTCATTATTTGAAACGTATTTCAGGGCGTATTTGCGTCCACAGATACGCCCTGAAATAAGTCGTGTGAACATAGCCTTAATCAAAAAGTCATATGTACCCCAAAATGCTCCACTTTGTACCACCCAAAAAAAACAACAACCTTTTACAGGTCAATTGATAGAGAAAATGAATTGGTATTGGTCTTAGTTGATAATGGTGATGCAGAGCAATTCCCCAAAAAAAGGAAAACAATGAAAGCTAGCTATATTTAGTATTGCTGAACTCGCACGGACAATTAAGTTTTTTCCCGATTAGACGTCTCAAAGATTTTTTTTTTAATTTTTCAATCCATCATATAGTACATTGATTAGTGCAATTAAAAAATATAACGTGTCCCACAAAAGGCAAGGCCTTATATACAGAACAAACCAGTAGTTTACATACACTATATAAAAAGACACATATGCATATTTTTCTCACTAGCTAACATGAAATCAGAATAAACGATACCCATTTTAGGTCAATGAGAGAGAATTTTTAAGGCATTTTTTTTTTACTTTCTGCAAAGTCAAAAGTTTACATACACTAGGATTACTATGCCTTTAAACAATTTGGGACAGCCCACATGATATAATGTCTTTGGAAGCTTCTGATAGGTTTATTGGCAACATATTAAAAAGATGTATTTTTTTATGCACACCAGAAACGCACTGCTTCTGTGTGTAACATCATGGGAAAGTCTGTAGAAAAGAAAAAAGGAGAAAATCGTGAAATATGTTAAAACAATATAAGGGGTGGGAGTAGAAAATTCAGTCACCGAGTAGGGTTGTGCATATATTATAGAGGCACAACGCTCATAGCCACCAACAGGGCTTTTTTGCACCGTAGCCCTTTAACACGGCAGCCGCGGTTCCTTCAGTGGCGGAGTTCCTCTGAAATGGATACAACTATAGACAAAATGGCAGATCCCGGCGCACGTGGAATCAAGGACGCAGAGGTGTTGGTGAAGGAAAGCTGTTTATTGTCTAAAAAAGCAAAGGGTTTATCCTTCGCTTGATTAAAACAAACTTAAAAGCCTTAAAAACCTTTTGTCTATAGTTGTATCATGGGAAAGTCTAAAGCAATCAGTCAAGATATCAGCAAGAGAATTGTGGACTTGCACAAGTCTGGTTCATCCTTGGGTGCAAATTTCAGATACCTAAAGGTGTCTCGTTCATCTGTACAAACAATTATACGCAAGTACAAACAAGATGGGTCCAGCCATAATACCGTTCAGGAAGGAGATGGGTTCTGTGTCTTAGAGATGAATGTGCTTTGGTCCGATATGTGCATATCAATCCAAGAACAAAAGCAAAAGACCTTGTGAAGATGCTGGCGGAAGCTGGTAAGATTGTGTCATTCACAGTGAAATGAGTACTGTATCATCATTGGCTGAAAGGCCACTCTGCCATTACTCCAAAAGAAACATATAAAAGCCAGATTAATGTTTGCAAATGCACACAGGAACAAAGACCTACATATTTGAAGACATGTCCTGTGGTCTCACAAAACTAAAATTGAACTGTTTGGCAATAATGATCATCGTTACATTTGGAGGGAAAAGGGAGAAGCTTGAAAGCCTAAGAACACCATCCCAACTGTCAAACACATGGGTGGCCGAATCATGTTGTGGGGTTGTTTTGCTGCAGGAGGGACTGTGAACTTCACAAAATAGATGGCATCATGAGGAAAGAAGAGAATGTGGCAATACTGAAGGCAACATCTCAAGACATCAGCCAGGAAGTTAAAGCTTGGGCGGAAATGGGTCTCCCAAATGGAAAATGACCCGATGCATACTGCTAAACTGGTTGAAAAGTGGCTTAAAGAGGTTGTATCGTCTGAACTGTTCATGCTGTCAAGCTAATTCTCTGAGATTGAATTAGAAATCCAGGGGCGAGTCTCTCCTCTCAGCAAATTACAGGTCTCACTGAAGACCTGTAACATCATCATTCTGACTGTGCATTGGAAGCAGAAGGATGTCTGCAGGAGGACAGCTATACAGCCTCCTGCATGCTGCTCATGTGTCTGCAGAGCTTCAGGTTCACTCCACAAGCTCCTTGCTCTGCTATAAGCAGTTATACAGTCAGCCTGAACTGATGAAACACTTGTGAGGAATGTAGACTGCCCCTCCTCCCCCTCTGTTACCAGACAGCAGTCTGTCTTAATGTGTTATATGGAGCAATGCACACTGCCCTCCTACCCTTCCCTCCTACCTGTTAACAGGTAGGAGCCTGTATAAGACACTGTTATATGAGGGGATGTTATATGAGGGGATCTGTGACTTAAACAGCCAGTAATTGCCCAGATAATTCACCCTAGAGCTGGTAGATGAGTATAGAGATAGCAGCCCTTGGTTTCACTATCAATTTTAACAGCTCAGAGGGGAGTAAACACAGAGTGTGGAGGGGGTGTGTCCGGGGCATTTCCTATCTGGGGGCGTATCCCAACAGACTGAATGAAATGTCAGCCAGCCAATCACAGTACAGGGGGCATGTCTAGGGGGGGCAGAATCTGCCCAGGGGGCGTGTCCCGACCAGCAGAACTAGAACACAGATGCATAGAAAAGCTCATATCTGCTAAACCAAGTGACTGAGGTTATGCAACTCAATTACAAAAGTGCTTATTTTTACTGTCCCCATAGTCTGAGACATGATCTTTGTAGCGATACAACCCCTTTAAGGATAACTAACTTAGTGTTTTGGAGTGACCATCACAAAGCCCTGATCTCAATCCTATTGAAAATTTATGGACAAAGCTGAAGGCATAGGTGCGAGCAAGGCGACCTACAAACATGGCTCAGTTACAGCAGTTCTATCAGGAGGAATGGGCCAAAATTCCTACCAACTAGTGTGAGAAGCTTGTGGAAGGATATCCAAAATGTCTGAGCCAAGTCATACAGTTTAAGGGCAATGCTACCAAATACTAAATGAAATGTATGTAAACTTTTGACTTTACAGAAAGTAATAAAAATGTCTCTCTCATCCTGGCATTTGGCAAATATAAATAATTTTGGTAATCCTAATTGACCTAAAATGTGTAAGGTTTATTCTGATTTCATGTCAAAGAAAAACCATGTGTCTTTTTATATATAAACTTTTGGTTTCAACTGTATATGTTTTTAAGTGTAAGGACAAAGACATTGACCACAACTCTTAGCAAGGGGAGCACCCCCATCCCTCTAAGTAGTATCACAAGAGTCCTCTACCAGATTATATCTTGGATTATAATAGGTACATGGGAGGAGTTAATCTCTTGGATTAAAGGGAACCTGTCACATAGGTTGTGCCCCCGTTGCTGAGGGCAGCACAAGCTAGTGTCAGACTTGCTGTTTCCAGCTCTGTGCCCCTTATTCTGTAAGTTTTAGAGCATTTACCCCTTAAAGCTTATTCATGAGCAGGTGTAAGCTCCACCCACCAAAGGCTAGCTCCGCCCAAATGCAGTTATTACTGTTTCTACTTCAAAGAAATAGGTTTGTCTTTGGAGGTGGGCGTGCTAGCCTCGGGGGGCGGGGTTTGAAAAAAAATGACACTTAAAGGACTCTTCAAATGAGTCTTTGGCTGAAAACTGCAGATTTGAGCTTAAATACACAAAAACTACAGATTTACAATAAGGGGCCGCGCTGGAAAACAGCGGTCTGACACTAGCTTGTTCTGTCCTCAGCCAGAGGGGCATAAACTATGTGACAGGTTCTCTTTAAGTGCTAGAGCTGTATAGAACCATGCATATAATGAAATTATGGGGCAAAAAGCTGGTCATATAACACTATATACTATTCCAATGAACAGACCTGAGGAGGACATTCCTTCAGTTTCAACAGGTGGTAATTAAGGGAGGGAGGGCTCGGGGGATTCTAGATGATGGGGTTTTTCCCTAGACCACCCTTTTTTCCCTATTTAAAAAATTGATAAAGTAAAAAGCAAATATTAAACTACCACTTCATACCCATAGATTGATCTCTTAGGGGGGTGTAATTTTTTTTTAATGGGGCCCATTTTCTCGGGCCCCCCCCCTTTTTCCTCGGGCTTTAAAAAAAGTGACATCGCACCCAACAAAAGCCATGCTGCGCTCTTACAAAAGTTGTGGGGTGCTTTCTCCCACAGTAACAGCATTTGAAAAATCATGCTAAAATGGAACTCTAATTTTATGGTCCAATGTTAAAAATCTGATCGAACATCTGTGATAAAACACAGGACATAATCTAGAGTTCTAACCAAGTGTGTGCCAGTTTAGGATTTCCACTGTACTGGTAGCTCAGAGGCTCGATCGAAAAATTATTTCAACAAAATCTGAATAACTTACAACCAGATATATTTAAATATTGAAAACCGCTAATTTGTGTGTTTTTCACAAACATAACGTACTATAACTTCTACTTAAACAATTTGAGAGTCACGTGGATAAACAAAAGCATTAAACAATTAAAAACTGGCTGCAGCTAGGAGGAGTTAAAGAGCTGGACAGGATAAGGAAACAAAACTGCTTTTTTTCCCCCCCACAAACAGCACCACATCTGTCCAAAACCCTCGCAGCCACTCTGGATATATTGGCACCCACTCGCGCACCACAGTCACTCCCCGGCCGCCTTGGAAACGCCCGCTCACCTTCTGCAGCGTTTTTCAGGTCTGCTGAAAATCTGTGGAGAAAGTCAAACTACCCCCGACTTTCTCCACAAAAATTCTGCTCGGACTTATCACACTGCCCTTCACGCCCAAACAAGAAATTTACCTCCTCTTTTCTCAACATTACAAAAAACCCAAAAGGGGACTTTTTTGACACTTTCCTTCCCCCCTAAGACCTAAACCCCAAAAGGCCTCGGTCACTGTCCTCTTTTTGGGAAGACCTGGAACTCACCTCAAAGAGAAAATTGAAATATCGGGAAAAAAATATATCTCAGTCCTCAAGTAATCCCAAACCCCCCCATCCCCTATGCGCCAAACCTGAATTTTCCAGGCTTTCTTGTCTGTGCCCAACCCCCTGCTCTGTGACCCCTTTCCCCTACCTTGTCCAGTCTATTTCTCCGGCTGTCCTCTCTCTCACCTTACTGTAACCTCTCTCTTCCCACTGGGGTATTTCCATCCGCCTTTAACCCCTTCACGACCTTAGACGTATGCATACGTCCAGGTCGTTTGGGGGTTCACGCCCCTGGACGTATGCATACGTCCTGGGGACGCCAACTCTAAGGAATTTTGTGCGATCGGGCGGGGTTCAGTTTATTAAAACTGACACCCGCAGCCTCGGCCCCGACCCGCGATCACCCGTGGGTGGGTGGGGGCTGGTTAACCCTTAAAATTATCGCGACCATGGGTCGCAATAACAAGAGAAACGCGGAGGAGATCGCTCCTCTGCTTTGTCTGTCGGCGACAGCAGCGCAGATCGTGGGGGCTGCTGTGTCCCGACGGGAGGAAGGATAAAATCCCTTTCCCGGGTTGTCTGGGGACGTCACGATGCCCGGCCGTGCCCTGTGGGCATGGCCCGCTCGTGACTGACGTTACCATAGGAACGTAAAAAGCTGTGCATGATTCCTATAAATGAGAGATCTAAAGATCTCATTCAAATCCCTATGGGGAAAAGAAAAAAAAAAAAAAAAAAAATGGAAAAAGTAAAAAAAAAAAAAGTAAAAAAACAACTAAAACCAAAAAATAAAAAAAAAAATGTACAGCCCTTTTCAAAACCCCAACCCCCCAAAAAGATAAAAAATAAATAAAATACCAATTTGGGTTTCCAGCGGCAAAAGCCTAAAAATTTTTCATGTTAATTTACCCTAGGGAAATGCCGACCCCCCCCCCCCCCCAAAAAAAAATCCAGAATTAATATTTTTTGTCATCCCGCAGCACAAAAAAAGGAATAAAAGTGTGCAAAAACACCTATAAACGCCAATTTTTACCCAAATTTAAAACGTCAGTTCATCCGCAAAAAAAAAAAAAAAAAAAAAACCTTTCACAGCTTTGTATACGGAAAATTATGGCTCCAGAAGATAGCGATGAAAAAATTTTTTTAACACTAAAAAACTTTTTTTTTTTTTTTTTAAAATGCTTCAACATAAAAAAACATATAATTTGGGGATCGCCGATTATTCGACCCACAGAGTAAAGCAACTTATTCGGAACTGCACAGTGAGCGCGTTAAAAATAAAAACACTACTAGGATTTCATATTTTCTCTTGACTCTGCCCTTTCCAAAAAGGATTTAAAACTGTCAAAGTCTTGTCCCCCCAAAAATGATACCCAAAAAAAACTCAAAACATCCGCAAAAAAAAAAACAGCTCCTACACAGAAAAAAAAAAAAAAAGTTATGGCTCTCGACTATGGGGACAAAAATGTGTTTTCCGTTTGAATAAAAGTGTTTTTTGTATAAAAGCAGTAAAAAAAAAAAAAAAAAAATAAAAATGGGATTCGTAAATGTACGACCGCTGAGTAAAGCTAGCATGTTTTTTTCTAAAGCGAGTGACCCCCATAAAAAAATAAAAAAATACCAGGATTGCTGTATTTTGTTTAAAAAACCTCACAAAAAAACCTTAAAAAAAAAGTGAAACAAAGTGATGTGCACCCCATAATGGTATCAATAAAAAATTTACCCCCCAAAAAAAAAAAGGGCCTACACAGAAAATATAAAAGTTTATGTCAAATAGGACAACTAAAAACGCAATTTTTTTTTAGACCTATTTCTATTGTGTAAAAGTAAAAAAACATAAAAAAAAACTATATAAAATTTATACCAT
The DNA here is from genome assembly GCA_025379985.1 of Phyllomedusa bahiana. Taxonomy (NCBI): domain Eukaryota; kingdom Metazoa; phylum Chordata; class Amphibia; order Anura; family Hylidae; genus Phyllomedusa; species Phyllomedusa bahiana. The sequence goes on from JAODAL010002473.1 coordinate 68,180, forward strand.
TGCAAATTTTACCGCCCCCATAGTAAAGTTTCACATCATTTAACTGCACGGCGAACGCTGGTAAAATTTTAAGCCTAAAAAAAAAATGGTGGAACTGCGTTTTTTCCCCACTTTCATGGCCCCTGCTTTAAAAAAAAAGAGGAAACCTGTGTGCCAAAATGCACAAAAACACCCCTTTTTGAGATCCCATGGGGGTGTTTTTAAACTAAAAATGGGGCGACTTCTGGAAGATTTTACCTGTTCTGGTTCTTTTGGTGGCCCCCAAACCCAAAACTTCGTTCCAAAAGCCAAATAGTGCTCCCCCCCTTGTAGCCCTGCATGGCCCCAAACACATTTACACCACTTAAGGTATGCCCAACTTGGAAAAAATTGCCCTTAAAGTTTTGGGGGTTTTTTTTTCCAGGATGCCTTGTAAAAATGAAACATTTTTTAAAAAAATTGCAGATTAGGAAAAAAATTTTAAAAAATTTTTACAGGCCCTAAAGTAAAAAAAAAATTTGTGAATCCCTGTGGGGTGATATACCACTATAACTGTTTTTATACCTTAAGGCCCCGGGTTTACCCGGCTTATTGCCGGCGTATTGCGGGGGCGGATTTCGCCCCCCCCAATTTCGCCGGCAGCTTGCAGTGGGCCGGCAGCTCGCCGGCCCATGAGTACATTTCTACGGACGTACGCGCGTAAATAAAGTGCATGTCACTTTCTCCCCCGCCCGGGGAGAGACGAAAACCCTGTTCCTATGAATGGGATTACCGTAATGACCAAGATGGGTTTGGGAGGCGGAGTCGGCTCCAAACCGGGCCCAAAAAGCCCCTGTGAATGGGCCTAATGGGGTGTAGTTTCCAATATAGGGTCTTTTTTAGGGGTTTTTATAAGTTTTAGCACCTTAGGGTGTCCTCAAACCCGAAAAGGCCCTAAAAAAAAAAAAAAACGCTTTAAAATGAGACCCCCGGTCCATAGGTCTCCTCCTATTCTGGGGCTTATGGGTTTATCCAAATAATGCATAGGGCCCCATATGGGTATTTTAAAAAAACGGCAACCTGGGGGAAAAATTAATTGCATTTTAGTCACATTTACCGTATTCCAGTTTAATAAAGGATAAATATTGAAAATCTGCAAAAAGGAAAAATTTTACCTCCATTTGTTTAATTTCTGTAAATACCTAAAGGGGGTTTCAAATTCTAAACAGTTGTAAATACTTTTAAAGGGGGCTGTTTCTTGAAGGGATCATTTATGGGGGGAACATACAGGCCCTAAAGCCACCGTCAGAACTGGAATGGTCCCTAAAAAATGTATATTGCAAATTTTCTTGAAATGTGAGAAATTGCTACTAAATTCTAAGCCCTCTAATGCCATAAAAAAAAAAAAAAAGGACATTTAAAAATTGATGCCAACCAATAGTAGACATATTGTAGATGCTAGTTATAAACTATTTTGTGGTGAATAATTATCTGTCTTGCACGCAGAAATTTTGGAACTTTCAAAATCATAGATTTTTCAAAATTTATGCTTATATTTTTCACAAAAAAAACAAGATTGTATGGATAAAATTTTCTTACTAACTTAAAGCACAATGTGTCACAAGAACAACAATCTGACTCACATGGATAGGTAAAAGTGTCAAAAAGTTACTCACATAAGTGACACATGCCAGATTTCAAAAATAGGGCTGGGTCAGGAAGGCCAAAACTGGCCGGGTCCTTAAGGGGTTAAACACGCCATCATAACCCCTTTACTTAAAAAGCCCACTATGGACCCGTCCTGTGCTGCTAATTACCGACCAGTCTCTAATCTGCCCTTCATATCTAAACTCCTAGAACGCTTGGTCCGCTACCTCTCTGCTAACTCCCTTATTGACCCTCTGCAAGCCGGTTTCCACACTTTACATTCCACAGAAACTGCTCTAGCTAAAGTCTCAAACGACCTCCTCACCGCCAAATCACAGGGCAACTACTCGTTGTTGCTTCTTCTGGATCTGTCTGCTGCGTTTGACACCGTGGATCACCCCCTCCTCCTCCGCATGCTAAGCGCCATTACCATCCAGGACACCGCTCTCTTGGTTTTCATCCTACCTGTCTGACCGCTCCTTTAGGGTCTCATTTTCCGGTTCTATATCCTCTCCCCCTCCTCTCGCTGTTTGGGTTCCTCAGGGATCGGTTCTAGGTCCTCCCCTCTTTTCATTCTACACAGCCCCCATTGGACAAACAATCAGCAGATTTGGCTTCCAGTACTATATCTACGCGGATGACAATCAACTATACACCTCTTCCCGAGACCTCACTCCCGCCCTGCTACAAAACACCAGTGACTGTCTATCCGGTCTCTGACATGTCCTCTCTCTCAAACTAAACCTCACTAAAACTGAACTTCTTGTCATCCCGCTGTCTACTAACCGACCCCATCCTGCCATTTCTGTTTCCATGTGTGGTACACCATAACTCCTAGGCAGCAGGCCCGCTGTCTTGGGGGTTATACTAGATTCCGATCTGTCCTTCACCCCCTATATTCAATCCCTTGCCCGCTCCTGTCACCTGTACCTCAAGAACACCTCCAGAATCCGTCCTTTTCTTACTGTGAAAACAACTTAATCTCTTATTACTGCTCTTTCTCATCTTGACTACTGCAATTCCCTGTTTATCAGTCTCCCTCTCTGCAAACTCTCTCCTCTCCAATCGGTTCTGAATGCAGCAGCCGGGCTTACCTTTCTTTCCCGTCGCTATACTGATGCCTCTACCCTGTGTCAGTTACTGCACTGGTTGCCCATTCAGTACAGAATACAACAAACTCATCACCCATAAGGCTCTCCACAACGATGCACCACGCCACATCTCCCTCATCTCTGTCTACCACCCTACCCGGTCTCTCCACTCTGTTGCTGATCTTAGACTACATGCCTCACTCATCCGAACCTCCCATGCCCGGCTCCAAGATTTTTCACGTGCGGCACCAGTTCTCTGGAACAAGCTACCCCGTACGATCAGGCACACTCAACCCCCAAAGCTTTAAGAAGGCCCTGAGAATACATCTTCTTAGGCAGGCCTATAAAGATCCTTAATTGCTAATGCCCGGCTTTCTGTCACACACACTTCTGTCACTCCCTGCGCTTGGGTACTCAAAAGCACTTATCTGTATATAGAAGTACTGTCAGGGTGGCAGGTTCATCTGGTTTTTATGTAAATCACCCTTTACTTATGTAACATGGCTGGACCATTGTGTAAACTGAGCACTTGTCACCGTTTGTCTCACCCATACACCCTAATAGATTGTAAGCTCTTGCGAGCAGGGTACTCACACCTTGTCTGATCTGTAAGTAGCTTTTTCTGTATTGTGTTTGTTTTTGTTTGTACTTATACCCCCGAAATTGTAAAGTGCTGCGGAATATGTTGGCACAATATAAAGATTATTACAGGTTCTGTGGGTCTGCTCAGTCCTATTCATTTCAATGAAAAGAATTTGCAATACCAGACACACCCACAAGTTGGCGGTGTTTATTTGACTTACCTGCATCTCAACACCAAACAAATACATTAGGGCTGGATTTCCACTTGCAGTTTTTGACGAGTGAATCTAAAAAGGCGGCACACTATCAAGGAAAGACAGACACTTCTCTCTTTTGTATCCATACTTGTGTCTGGCATGAATAGCTACATAACACTTTGGTCTGATAGCAAAATCACTGTATAGTTGTAGCTATACCACACACTTGGTCTAAAGAGAGCTTTCTTGGTGCTCTCATACAATAAGGGTATGTGAACACGACGTCGTGCAGCGCTTACCTGTGAGCGCCGCAAGACGCCATGTGTTTAGTGTTCTTCTAAAGCGCAAGGGGGTTGGCTCCCGGCCCGCCCCATTCACTTTTATTATCCCTGTCATGTATACGCCGGAAAGAAGTGACAGATCACTTCTTTTAAAGTTGTGTCTTTGTCTAGTGTGCCCTTAAGGCAAAATATTCAAAATTAATCTTGAGCTGCTCGATCTAGGAATCCACACATCCGTATTCTCGTTTTACATTTTACGCTACCAGGACTGGTTTCGGCCCTACATTAACGGACCAGGCTTATATCCAACGAGGAACTGGTGGGAGTCTACCGGGCTGAGTTCTGTTTCACTGTTGCTAGTGAAATGGTGTCTCTTAGCCAGACAGGGTTGTGGTACCCGTAGATTGATCTCTTAGGGGGTGTAATTTTTGTAATAGGGCCACTTTTCTGGACCTCCCACTTTGGCATAGTAACACATAAGAAATGTGTTGAAATGTATATACGGCAGTATTGTGGCACAAAATGCACCAGATTTCTGGTGCAGTTGGCATAGTAAATTGTGCCAGAAGGATTTAGCTTGTGGTTTTTTTGGCGCAGCGTGCAATTAATACATTTTTCTTTTTCTAACGAACTACAAACACCCAACCAAAAAAATCCTAAAAAAAAAAAAAAAAAAAAAAAAAGACAGAAGTTAAACTATATGCATTTTTTTCCGGTTTCTGTGTGTTTTAAAATATTACGGAAAGACTGCATAAAGGAGGCTTTATCTGATGGTTTCATGTCAGAATGGCTACAAAACTTCAAAGCTATTCTTATATATCTGGTAGAAAGTCTTACCAATGCATCTATCTTCAGGCTTCTAATGGTATTTGGATGTTTTGACTGCTAATGTTTCTTCTATACTCATTTTTGAACCAGAAATACTTCAAACATTTTCACAACACTCCTGTATAAGGGCATGTCCCCTCGGCACCAGTTTGCGGCCGTTTTTTCAGACGGTTTGCGGTTTTGCAGACCGTCCGAAAAACCGGCCACAAACTAACACACCGGGCCACTATGGAAAACCCGTGCAGCAGTCCCCACTGTACGGGTTTTCCGCCCGGCGGTTTGAATAACATTGTTGATGTTCATTCTTCCGTCTGGTTTTCGGAAGGTTTATGAACGTCTCAATGTGAAGGGGGAGGGCTTTTCTCCGCCAATCGGAGAAAAGCCGCCCCCCACGGCCGTGGGGACGGCACTTAACAGGACAAACCGACCGGTATTTGTCCTTTGCTGTGGGGATGAGCCCTAAAACTATCCAATTTTGTTAAAGCCCAAAAATCATTTATAATGGTTTCCACAGAAATAACTCAAGCTCAAGGATATTCTAGAACACTTTTCTGTTTTAGGGGAAAAAAATTCTGCACGAGCTGTAGATGATCAGTCATATACAATATTTTAGATAACCTCTTATATGAAAACAAGTTTAGTCAAATGGAAAAAGCTGATTAATTGTAATTATAGCATGAACACATCTTTAAATAAAAAATAAACCAAATCCAAAAAGACTTCACAAATATGATTTAATTCTTTATTTTTCTTTTTAAAAGCCATTCCTCTTAAATAAGATCCTAAACATTCACCAGACTGTCACTGTATAAAAATGTACAGTGGCTTTATTGACATGTACATTCCATAAAGTTTACATCTGCAAAGATATGAGGCACACTCAGTATTGCACTTCATTAAAATTTCAGGCTCAAACATAACCCAGAAAGTTAAATGAAACTGCCTTTGTAATGTAGTAAATTTTATACGGGACAAACATTGATATCTTTATGTACTATGTACAGCATTTGTTACAACTTTTATACCTTGTTATGTTTATGTGCCCTCTGAACGCAATGTCTTTCTTCTCTGCTGAGCACATTGCAGAGCTCTCCAGCAACCAGAGAGTTATATTAACAGTCTAGAAGATAAACCTATATACTCCTCTTTTTCCACGAGATGCAGGTATACGTGTACAGGGCTATTTGAAAGTCAGTGCTCATTACTGTAACTTTTCTTCTCATCATACATATATTGTATACATATATTTATATATCCTCGATAAGGAGAGCCTCTTATATGCTGTGTATCCAAGCATTTTATACACATCTGGTGCCTTGTCAGTGGTGCTTTATGCAATGACCACATGCAAGCACCTCACAAGTAGCTATTAGCTTGAGAAATACAAAACATTGAGTTTGGTATGAAGAGTATGAGTTGTGAATACACAGCTGTATCTGGTGCCTCCTTCCTGTTTAACCTTGTTCGTAGACTCTTAAGTGGTCCCATCCTGACCGGATGCTGTCGTCCAGAACCTGCCTGGCGTGATGGACTGCAGTAGTCCATCTCAATATTCACAAAGCAAGGATAAAAAAAAAAAATATAACCTGGAAAAGTTGTATGGGCTCATTTAAAAAGTATGGGCATTTCTGCAAACTCCACAGCCTAAGGCAAACTCTTCTCCAGTGGGTGGGTGGACTACATGAAGAGGGCACTCTGTTCCTTCAAGCTGTTTGCCTTTTGGACCTATAAAGAAAGATACAAAAATCATAAAGCTGTCTCATGGACAAAACTAGTGGACGTTTCATATAAAATTGTAAAGATCTGCACCATATAGCTATAGCCAGTGGTGACAAAAGATTCTCTGAAGAGCTAAACCATCATCTATATTTGGTATATACTACGAAGCAAAGGAAATCAGTCCAGTCAAGAAAAAAAAAGCAGGTAACCCAATACCACACACACATTCAGGAACGTTTTACCCGTATGGTTCTGAGAAGATGTGATACCATTCTTGGCACACAGTAAATATGTCCCATATGAGGCCATATAACAGGCACTTGAAAACTTAGATTGAGAACAATTTGGCATTACTAAACACTCATTCCTCTTTTCTGCTATAAGTACAATACCAAGGCAATTCTGAGTGTGCAATAGTGGCCTGCTCTTTGCAGCCAGCTTCCGGCTCCCACTTCATGTTCAGTATGTGGAAGGTTCTACAACATTTACTGACATTTCAGCTCTGCTCTTTCTAGCTGGGGACTTTGGTGATGGGTTGGTTTTAACTGCAGGGCAGAAAGCTACAGAGCTATAAATGGTAAAAAGCTTGTAAAAAAATTAAAAAAAAGCTCCCATGCTGCTGCCGAGACACAGCAGGGAGCAATATTACCATTCTAGCCCCTGCTAGAGCAGAGAGAAGTGATCAGTGCCCTAGGGAAGCTTGTGTAAACAAGCAGGTTGATAAGAACTGCTCTAACCCTGAAAGAAAGCAAAGTTAAAACAGCAATGCTATTTGGTAATATGGTTTACCCTTGACTACATATTTTTAGCTGATCGTTAGCAAAGCAGTCTGGCTCAGATCATGCAAGTTCTGAACCGATATGTTAACCACATTTAAAAAACCCTGCAAAATCTGACAATGCTAATACAACTGCTATCCCACCTACCTGCAGGACAGTGTGGTAGTTCTTCCTTAGGAATGCTAGTCATTCTTTGAAAATCATCATGACAAGCATTACAAAAATGTGTTGTTCCAAAACAGAAAAAAACAGCCACTGAACAGCAGTAGCGACACTTGTATTCTAGGAAATCTGTACCGTGTTTAGGACACATCTGTCACAAAAGGAAATGAAACAGCATCTTGAATCAAATATAATTCACTCTGCACCTACAAAGTTATTATGGTAATCTGAGATAAGGGGCAGCTATTAAATCAACATTGTGTCAGGACATTGTTACATAGATCTCACACTTGTCATTTCCTAGCATTTATATAACATACATTAGGATGGTTATTTCCTATGGTTTTTTCCATTAAGAAAAAGCAGGAAGTGGGTGCGTCTACCCATGTCTATGGCCCAAAAAACTGCATCAAAAAGGGCAGTGCTATTTTTCCGAATAATGCAGACAGATTATCTTGTTTTCTTCAGGGATAAATTGGCTCCAGAGGTGTCTAACATTGACCATCTATCATCTACACTGAAAACCTATGCACGCTCAGCAATTAAAGGTGTATGGGCACCTTAACAGTGTATTTCATTAAATGGCTATGAAAGGGGTATTTGCTCCCCTGAGATGAATCATACCTGAGCCCTGGACACATCCGAGCATGCTCCACATATCAGCTCTCTTGGGTCATAGTCGTCTCCTTGGCCAGCCTCAGCATCACAGCGAGCTTCCCCACCAAAATATGCCTGAAAAGAGTGACAGGTTAGTTGGTTTGACATGATCTGAAATAGGGGCGTAGCTACAGGGGGTGCAGGGATAGCAGTCGCTACTGGGCCCTGCAGCCTGATGGGGCCGAAAAGCCCTTCTGCCACATAAGAAAATACCAGTATTGTAAATGGCGCATGGTAACTGGGGGGCCCCATTTCACTTTTTGCACTAGGGCCAAGATCTGAAACCATGCTGCATTAGATCAAACAAGTAGTTAATTTTTAGTTGGTCAATTATCCCATTTTTTAAGTAGCTTCTATGATTTATACTACTTAAGATGTTAAACTGGCCTGTAGTTGCCAGTTTTTTCTCTATTGGTCTTCTTGCGGATGTGTGCAATTTTTGACATTCAATCATCAGAAACATTTGTAAAAAGAGTGGTTAATCAAAATTATGGGCACAGGAATCACAAATTGGGAGATTTGAAAAGTCTATTGTGAATGCTAAGTGGACCAAATGCCTCATTTAAAGAGAACCTGTCACATAGTTTTTGGCCCCCTGGCTGAGGACAGCACAAGCTAGTTACAGACATGCTGTTTTCAGTGCTGTGTCCCTTAATCTGTAAGATGCTGGAGTTTTCATGTATTTAACGCTCAAATCTGCAGTTTTCAGCCAAAAGAGTCCTTCAGAGTGTCAGATTTTTTCAAACCCTGCCCACCTGAGGCTAGCCCCGCCCACCTCAACTGACAAACTTATTACTTTGAATAGGTAGAAACATGTGAATAACTGTCAGTGGGCGGGGCTAGCCTTTGGTAGGCGAAGCTAACACCTACTCATGAATAAGATTTGGGGGGTAAATGCTGTAAAACTACAGCATCTTACAGAATAAGGGACACAGCGCTGGAAACAGCAGGTCTGTCACTAGTTTGTGCTGCCCTTAGCAAGGGGGGCATAACCTATGTGACAGGTTCCCTTTAACGTTAAACAAGTTCACTTAAAACAGTCTTCAAAATCACTGGGGCTGGATCCTCACAACTAGATGTAAAAATAGGATTTAGGCAACATTCTTCTCTCTTTAGTGACGTTAATGTTTCTTCTCCCCATGTCTAATGTTTTTAACATACCATAGGACTTGTTTATTTAAGACAGTCTAGTTACCATTACGATGACTATTTTTTATAGTCAATTATATACTCAAACCCTTAGTGCATTTTTTTTTTTTTTATAACATTCCCTCCCGCCCCCAACCATTTCCATGAAATTGTTCTAAAATGTAATTCTCTTGTAGTATAGTATTGCTCAGCCTTTTTATGTCAAACTATTTACATTGGCAGTCACTGTAACCTCCATCTTAAAGGTGTTTTGCCAGGACGTGCCTTATCTGCTAAGAAGCAAATGTAAACAAAGCCACACTGAGCTGAGAGAGCAAAAGACACAGCCAGAGCACAGAGCCATGTATAAGGGATCGTGTGAAATGTTCACTCAAGTAATCAAACTACAACTAGTGGATTCTGTATACAAAAGACAACAGCTTTCTCCACAGCAGCTTGAAAGCTCCTTCATGTTCCCTGTCATCAGATAAAGCAGGGATCTACTCAGATAATCACACTACAACTAGTGGATTCTGTATACAAAAGACAACATATTTCTACCCGGTGCCTTGAAAGCTTCTTCAGCTCCCTTTCATCAGATAAGAAGTGTTCTCTGCGCAAGCCCGGCCAGCAGCTCTTGTCAGGTCGTATCTAATAGAAGCTTTTAAGTAACTAAGGGCAGGTAAGGCAGCCTGTAGCTCTCTCAGGCTGCAATATTTTTAATCAAATATTTAGATAAGTGATTAAATACCCATTTTGGAGGATCCCACGTCAACAATACATCGTGGCAAAACCCCTTTAAGCACTTTCTAACCAGGAAGTTAACATCAGTTTCTGACCAGGCATTTTTGGGCTTGAAAGCTATAATGTTTATCCGCACTCTATCACTAACTTTTTTTTAATATTTATGTAATTTTTACAGGGAAAACATTTACTTTATGGGCAGCTCTTGTCTGAAGTTTTCAAATGCCCTATGTACTGAAAGTAAATCTTTTTGGGACAAACAAACGATGACAAAATGCACCATAACATAAGTTCTACTGATGCTACCAAAAACCTTGACACTATTTGCATTAGGTTTTTTATACCTATGTTATATGGCACCTGGGAGAAGTCTCACAGCCCTCAGCACATCGATATCTTGTCCAAAATTTAAATCTCTACACCTACACGCAGTAGGGGGCTCTACATGGTATTGAATCCTCGTTCCATTTTACAGGTATACTTGACAGCGAGACTCGGGGCAAATCCAGAGTTGAGTCTCTGTAGCAACAGCCCTAAGACTTGAGTTTTCTTCCCGCATTTGGCTGCCCAAAAGACCAATCATCATGTTCATGTGTTGGGTTGTGTTTAGCAGGTTTTTAAACCATTGAATAATATTTTACTAAATGTCAGGCTGTAAATATTTTTAAAAGGACCACAACATGGTTAATGTACCCTTTAAAACAAGTCTCACAAAGTCAGTAGCCAAACCAAACGTTCTTTTCACACTAGTTAGGAACTCGAAGAACCCTTACTGAATTGACATAAGGCAGGCGCGATTTGATTACAAATGGGTACCTTTTTGCATTTGTAGCAGACATAAAACGCATATCTGTTCATGGCATAACTGGCCGGGTCATTATAAAATCGTACTCCTGGGGTAGTGATTGCATCACTTTTATGTAACCCTTCATATTCCAGTCTCATCAAAGCCTTCCTTCTCACATCTTCATAAAGGTCTCTGATTGGGTCTAGGAGATCTTTTAACACTGAATGATTTATTTTGTTCTACAAACAGATGAGAGGAGAGTTACTATTCATTTTGACATCACATAACAAAAAGACAAAATAGAAATAATACAGATATCCTAAGACTAAATTCATTTATTGCCAACTTCTAATTTGTACAGTATGTGCAAAAAATGTAAGGGCTGCCCAAAGCCACCATAAAGAGCAAGATTCCAATAAACTGCACTGATAAACAGCTGTGATCTGACTGATGTGCTGTGAGCACAAGTTGTCATAAGCAAAACGGTTTGCCATTATTTCCATCTAATTCAATTACCTTGCAGATCGGACAGGACATAAACCCAAAGGTTATCCTTGGCCCCAGCCATCTGTTCTCCAAGACACGTCGACAACACTGCAAGTGGAACACGTGGCTGCAGTCCAGCTAGAAACAAGCACACCATTACAGCTAAATACACTGTACAGAAGTACCAGCAGGATTTCATGGCGCTACTACTGCCACAAGGGCATTTCAACTACAAAAAGAAGGTAATCCACGGCACGCTGAAGTAATGCATGCAGAGCTAAGTTTATTATGATTACCATCTGATGGCTATTGCTAAAACTAAACATAGGCAGAAATGTTGTATAGAATGACAATTGTTCAGATTAATTCATAATAATAGAAATAAATGAAAGTCACAAGCATTGATGTTGGATGTCAAATATCAACGTTTCAGCTACAAAGCCTTTGTCAAGAGACATCTAGTATATGCAGGAAGTCCAAGTAGAGCATTACAGGGCATTATAGAAAATTATGGGCCGGCTCTGGTAGGTAAAGGGAGTAAATCCAAGGGAGTTCAAGGGAAACCAGCAAAATGGCTGGTGGTAGTGGGTTGCAGGGGTAAGTTCCGGAGGGCCTGGTGAGGAAGAGCAAGAGCTGGCAAGGCTTATGACATTCGTTGAATTCTAGACTTGTGCAGTAATCTGGACAACAGTTATCCTATACAACATTTCTGCCTAGATTTTCTTTTCGCAATATCCACCTGATTGTATTCATATTAAATATATCTTTGTATGTATTACCTCTGTGTGCCGTGGATTACCTTACTTTATGTTTATAGGGTCTTGCCAACCCACCCATATCTGGTGTGTGACCTTTATACTACCATGGAAAATGTAAATGTGGCCATTTTCTAATTATGTAAGTTGTGCTAAAAAAAAAATCACACCACTTTTTCTTTATATTCAAACTCTGGGATCACCTGCTCACACATTAAAAGCAACAGACACCTTTAACCTACAATAAGTGATTTTTACGTATGTTTGTGGTAAAAAAAAAAAAAAAAATCTAAGGCCCCTAATATTCAGTTTACAGCCCTGTTTTATAGTTTCCCCACGCAGGTTTGTCCTCCCAAAACACAGGCTAAATATGTGATGTGTGTGTTTAGAATCTAAAGTTTGCTGTGTGCTTCATTGTAGACTTGTACACAGTTTAAAGAGGTGTTCTGACACTATAAAAATAAAAAAAAAAAAAAAAAAGCTTGTTAGTCTGCCAGCGCATGATGATAAATAGAAGAACTGCTCTGGTTCCATCGCTGGGGTCGTCCCAGTGATCCAGGTAGAGGACTTCACTGTTTATTCTTCACATGACTGCTTCAGCAGTCCATGTGATATATCCGGCAAGTGACTACTGCAGCCTGCGAATAGTTGCATGGGTCACGTGAAGAACAAACGGCGTCACCAGGACAGCCGCAGTGATAGAACGAGAGCATTTAAGAGGTCAGTTTTCCTTTTATCTATCATCATGTTCAAATGGAGGAACACCTTAAGTTACTTTCATTCTGTATACGGCCTTATGTGCTTTCCTCTCCCTACAACTTGTATGATATGTCCTCTTCATTGCTTTCCTGTCCTCTCCATGCTCTTACCTGCCAACCTCCTTGAAATGTACTTCCTGTTAAAGGCAGTTTTACAGCAATGCAGTATAACAGAAAAACTGCACCATGTGGAAGCACCGTGAGAACAAGGTACACAGTTTGTAAGGTCGAAAAAAGACAGACATTCATCCAGTTCAGCCTATTGAAATATTGAGGCTATGCAACATATTCTGATACAGTTTGGGATGCGGATTAGTCCTGTGGATAACCCCAAGGCTACTACTATTTTTTTTCTTTTATAGTGTAATACAGATTTCAAGTCTGAAAATCTATGGTATTGCAGGACGTGAACGTTGGCACAGATTCCTATTGAAAAATAATGGAAGCAATACATTTTTCACACAGATTTAACATATGTTGGAATCCTTGTGAAAAAAAAAATCTATGAACAATGCCTTACAATCTAGACCTTTCTGTATCTTCGAGGACAAATTGTAAAGACATAAAAAAAATGAATAATCATGTTATGGGGGCATGCCAACAGAAAATGCTGGATTTCAACATGACTAATCCTTTGTTTCCACAAATGATAAGCTGCTGCCAGAGGTATCTCACAAAAATTGCAGAAATTGCTTTAAATGAAACAAGATTCACCAACAGGAAGAAGAATGTTGTCTCCAGCTCCATATAAAATCCAAAAATAATTAAATACATTTAAAAATCATAAATCGTATATGATGGTCGTCAAGACTGATGAGTTTCAGGTTTTGATAGTATCCTTAATCGTAGTAATAAAAACATCCCAAAGACCTAATTATACCTACAAATCCCCAAACACTAAACCATGCCAAGACATGTGATCCAAAACTAGAGTATGGTGCAAAAACTGGACCAGAAATAAGGTGCAACAAAAAAACCTGGATCACAAGAAAAAAAAAAAATTATAGAATAAATCATATCTGAAGTGGGGGGATGCGTGTACCCATTTGAAAATCCGAAGCTTCAAGATAAACAAAAAATTTTTTCAATCAAAACCCCCCCGGCCAATTTAAAATTTTAAAAATTTTAAAAAACAAAGAAATTTTCACAATTTTTTACCCAAAAAAAATTTTTTTTCCCCCTATTTAAAAATTTAAATTTTATAAAACTATTATTAAAACTCAACTATCCCCCTTTTTTTTTTTTTTTTCCCCCCCCCCTAAAAAAATACCAAAACCAAACTAAAAAAAAATTTTAAAAAAATTTTCAAATTTTAAAACCCAAACCCCCATTTTCCCCACCCCCCAAAATTTTTTTTTTAAAACCCACAAAAAACAAAAACACCACCCCAAACCCCCCCCCCCAAACCAAAAAAAACCCCCCCCACCCCCCCAAAAAAAAATAAAACCCCAAAACCCCCCCAAAAACCCCCCCCCCCCCCCCCTTTTTTCCCTTTATTTTTTAAATATTTTTTTAACTTTTCCCCCCCCCCCCCCAACACCCCCCCTAAATTTTTTTTTGGAAAAATTAAAAAATATCGTAAAAATTTTGGAAAAATTTTCAATTTATAAACTTAAAAAAATTTCTCCTTCAACACAAACAGTAAACCAACAAAATTTTTTTAAAAATAGCTTACCATATGTCTTCTGTTTTTTCATCTTTTTTTTAAAATTTTTCAATATTTTATGGACGTTGGGGGCTTACATTTTAATAGAAAATTTTCTCAAATTTTCAAGAAAATTACAAACACAGTTTTTTTGGGGGCCCACTTCAGTTGACATGAAAAATTTGACGGGCCTGTATATTAAACCCCCCCATAAATCCCCCCATGTAAGAAACTACCCCCTTAAAGTTTTTAAAACAGCACTTTAAAGTTTTTTAAACCCTTTGGGTGTTTCACGGGAATCTTTAAATGTGGTAAAATTACTAAATTTCATTTTTTTTTGGGCCAATTTTTTAAATTTTTCTATTATTTCTGGAATTTAGTATATGTTAATAGAAAAAACAAATCAATTAATTTTCCCCAAGTCTGCTGTTTTCCAGAAAATATTATATGTGCTCTAGTTTGTTTTTTGACTCAACCACAGGACTCAGAATTGATGGAGCACCAAACTGGTTTTTGGGCCTACATTTCATTATGACATTGTAAGGTCCCATATCGGTTTGCTGACCCAAAAGGTGCAAAAAACTAAAAAAACAACCCTAAATTAAACCCCTTTTTTGGAAACTAACACCTCAAGAATTCTCTGGGGGTATAGTGTGCTTTGACCCAAGGTTTTTCACAAAAATTTCGGGAACCCGGGGTTTTGAAAATAAAAATTACAATTTTTTCCCAAAAAAAATTTGCACAATTAACCTAAAATTTTTTCATTTTCAAAAAAAAAGGGGGGGAAAAGAAACCCCCAAAATCTGTTGCCCAATTTTTTCCGATAAGGAAACCCCCAATATTATCAAAAAAATACAGGCACGTGGTGAGTTTTAGAAGGGAAGGAGCGCTTTTTGGGCGGGGGAGTGAAATAATGGACTGGCTGGGGGCCCCTCTTTTGCATTTGCAGCCCCCCCCAATTCCAGAACGAAAAAAAAATACCAAAATTGCCCCCCAAATTTTGGAAAAAAAACACCCCCAATGAATTATCTAGGGGTATGTGTGCCTTTTGACCCCACGGGGTTTTTCACAAAAATTTTTGGGAACCCGGTTGTGAAAATGAAAAATACAATTTTTCCGAAAATTGCACAATTAACCGAATTTTTCTTTTCACAAAAAGGGGGGGAAAAAAGCACCCCAAAATTTTTTGCCCAATTTCTTCCGAGAAGGGGGAATACCCAAAAAGTGTCAAAAAAAATACGGGGAAAACGTGGTGAGTTTAGAAGGGAAGGAGCGCTATTTGGCTGGGGGAGTGCAAAAAAAGGTGGACTGGTGGGGGCCCCTCATGTTGCATTTGCGCCCCCCCCCCAAGTTCCAGAACGAAAAAAAATCCCCAAAATTGACCCATTTTGGAAACTACCCCCCTCAATGATTCATCAGGGGTATAGTGTGCCTTTTGCCCCCAAGGTTTTTAAACGAAATTTCTGGAAACCCGGTTGTAAAATGAAAAATTACAATTTTCCAGAAAATTGCAAAATTTAAACCCTGAAATTTTTATTTTCCAAAAAAGGAGGGGAAAAAAGCATCCAAAACTGTTGCCCAATTTCTTCCGAGAAAAGGAAATACCCCATATGTGGTCAAAAAACATTACGAGGAGGGGTGAGTCTTAGAAGGGAAGGGAGCGCTTTTTGGGCTGTGGAGTGAAAAATAAGGTGGATGGCTGGTGGCCCTCATGTTGTTTTTTTTTTTTAGGGCCCCCCAATTTTTCCAAAAGGGAAAAAAAAAAATACCCAAAATTGACCCCTTTTTGGAAAAAACAAAACCCCTCAAAAAATTTCATCTGGGGGGATAGGTGAAATTTGGGCCCGAGAGGTGATTTTTTTAGAAATTTACATTAAGGAAAGGTAAAATCAAATTATCCGTATTTTTTCCCCAACCTTTTAACAATAACAGGGGCCGCCTTGGCAAAATTAAAAAAATTAGATCCCCAATTTTTTGCCATGCTCCCCTTCGGGACCCCCCAAGTCCCCCTAGATTTGGTCCCCCCTGAAAACGCCATGGAGAGAACTAGCAATTATGGCATGACAGGCCAGTTTGGAAATACACAGCTGCCCGAAAATTGTCATGTTTTATGTGAAAAAAAATTATAAAACACCCAAAAGGACCCACTTAAAAACGTACACCCCCTAAGGAATTTTTAAGGGGTGTAATTCAAATTTTGAACGACGGGTGTTTCATAAAATTAATTCACAGCATTATTAGATAAAAAGTCAAAAAAGCAAATGACATTTATGGAAATTCGCCATTTTACGCACAATAACAGGGGGCAGCCTTCCCAAAAATTTGAAAAATCAGATCCCCAATTTTTTTCGCAAGTTCCCCGTTCTAGGGACACCCCACATGTCACCCTAGAATTGGCTGCCCCCTGAAACACGCCATGGAGAGAACAAAGCAATTATGGCATACCCGGCCTATTTCTGAAAATACACAGCATGTCCTGACAATTGTAATGTGTGATGTGAAAAAAAATTATAAAAACACCCAAAAGTGCCCCCATTTTAGAACACCCCCCCCAAAGGGGAACGTTTTAAGGGGTGTAATTCAAATTCTGAACAGACAGGTGTTTCATAAAGTAAATTCACGAAAAATTTTGTGCGTTAAAAGGCGAAAAATGCAAATGACATTTTTCCGGACTGCCATGAAACCGCAAAAAAAATTTTTTTGGAGGTTCGGTGCTTCAGGGAAGGTGAAAATAAAAAAAAAAAGTATAAAGAATGCTAACTAGTAATCCATAGACGTGTGGTAAAATTTGAAACATTTTTTTATGCAGGGGCCCGGGGCTTGTGGGGCAGTTTCGCAAGATAAAATTGTATTTTTTGGGGGATTCCCCTTCGTAGCAAATCTGCATCTTTTTTGTGTCCAAACCCCTTTTTTCCGGTGGGGGGGATTTGTTGGGGAAAAAGTGACCGGGGACAATCGGGGGACGTCAAAACCAGAAGTGCTGGGGCCCTCACCCTGGTTCCCAAAAAAAAAGCGCCTTTATTACCTTCTCTTTGGGGAAAGGGAATAAACGTCCCTGTTGACCTGTACAAAGGAAAAAAAACAAAACATTGTAATCGCCCCTTTGCACAATGTGCAGGCCACTTTTTTTACCACACTATGGGCTTTGTGTGGCATGTAAGGCTTCAGCCCTGGGCCCACAGGTCTACCCCCCCCATTTCCTTGTAATCCAGAAAACAGTCGGGTTTGTGGCGCTTTTACCACTGGGACCTCGTACGGGGCGGGGTAGTGCTGGGGCGTGACAGGGGATAATACAAGGAATCCCTCTTATCCTTGTATTTTTACCAACAGCGGCCCCCGCTGGATTGGGACCCGCTTTTGGCCCCCTTGGGGGCAATTGTGCCACAAAGGGTTTGGGGGTCCCCTTGGGTTTTTTCTCACTGTGCGAGGGGCTTTCGGGGTGCACCGAGGGACGAAAAGTGGAAAGTGGGGAAAAGTTATCCCCAGAGGTGGGAACCTTATCCAGAGTGGGTCACTAAATCCCCACTATTTTTCCACTAATCTTTAGGGAAGGTGGGCATTTAGGGGGCCCAAAATTTTGGGGTCCTTCCCCTTTATAAATCTGAAGTGTAAGTGTACCCGGAGGTACTCTCACACAGCTTGTAAAGTTTAACCCCTATCGTGCTCTTTTGCTGGGCAGGTACTGGCGAAAATTTTAGCCCGCCTTGGAAATGTAGGGGGCTATCTACACAAAAAGCATTTCCAGGGGGATGACCCTGAAAATTTTGGGATGAAGTGGGTAATAACAGGCCGAATTTATATAAACGGTCATTAGGTGGGGTCATCACGGGGTGGCAAGGGAATTATTGCGAATGCAAGAATTTTTGGATTTGTTCAAAACCTTCCGGTCATTGCTGCCGGTAAAATGGGTCTATAAAATATGTCACACTCCAATATTGCCGGACCTCGGGGCTTCTTCACTATGCCCATGGCAAAGAAGGCCCCAAAAGGTCATCATCTCTGCAGCATCTACGGGGGTCCTGTGCAAATGAGGCGGGGGTTCAGGGCCCCAAAATTGGCAAGAGGTTTTTCTGTGCCCCCATACACTCCAGATCTCAAGAAAAAAACTTTAAAAAAATCTTTTCAGGAGCCGTAGTGTCGATACGGACTCCAGGGGGGCCACAAAAGGGATTTTTGGCTGGTAATTATCTGGGGGGGGAGTCCATATGGGGTCACTACTTTGGGGAGTCACCTCTTTGACCTAGGGGGCGTTAAGGGAGGGGCCCTCATCAGCGGAGGGGACTCGGATGATTCGGACATGACGAACCAGTAAACCCCTCGCCAATCACTATGGACTCGTATCCCGGAGGGTAGCAAAACGCCCCCCCGTGATGCGTCCAGGGAAGACGGGACATTTTTTTTTTTTTTATTTAGAAGGGGCGTTAAAGTGTACGTGCTTTAACCCGTTTTTGTGTGGGGAGGGGGGGGGTTTGCTTTAAATTGGTTTTTTGGGAAATTTTAAATTGTTTTACAAAAAAAAAAGAAAGTAAATCAAAAAAAGGACTGTAAAAAAAAAAAACCCAAACCCCCAAAAAATTTAAGGGACGTCAATAAAAAAAATTATGAAGCGTCCGTTACTTGAAACAAATAAAAAAAATTAATTAAATTTTAAATCCCTCCCCAAAAAAAAAAATGTTCTCGCAAAAAACTGAGTGTAAATCAGTGAGGTGTGCCTGATTAGTGCTCAGGAGCAGCAGAAAGCTAAAAAAATTAAACCCCGAAAACAAACTAGTTGGTGCTGATCAGTGTGTAAATCACTGGTCAGCACTCACAGTCACAGGGCGCACAGCTGCGGGGGGCAAAAAAAAAAAAAAAAACCCCCCCTGCAAAAATAAAAAAACAGCCCAAAACGTGCGTCATGATCGCGGATGAGAGCAGTGGTTGCGCAGCATTGGCGTAACAGTGGCAAAAAAAAAAAAATAAAAAAAAACCCCCTGCAAAAATAAAAATCAACCTGATTAGCGATGGGCACAACAGCGCTGATAGGCAGTGGTTGCGCAGCTATTGCGTAACCCGTGTGCTAAAAAAAAAAAAGTAAAAAAAAAAACCTCACTTTCAAAAAAATAAAAAATAGACGCTTTTGCGATACGTCACTAATCTGCGTGATGAGAGCAGTGGTTACGCAGTATTGCCGTAACCAGTGGCAAAAAAAATGTAAAAAAAAAATGTCAAAGGATGAAAAAAGATTTAAAAAAAAAAAAAAAAAAAGGAAAAAAAAAAACCTGTACCCCCAAAAAAAAGCTGATTAGTGAAAAATACAATCAGCAGTAGAGGACAGGAAGCTGAAAGCGCTGTCTTCACACAGCCAGACACTATTTAGCCAATACACCCCCAACGTGAGGGCGCACAGAGAGGAGCTCCCAAAGGGGGGGCACAAAGATCCACTGGCCCATGAAAGCGACAATGGATTTTTGAGCCACTAGACCACCCGGGGGCAGGGGACAAACCGGGGGCCCCTCTGCCTCTTCCTGAACGAATGCGGCGCAGGGCGGTGTCGGTGTACAAAGGGAGCGCAATGGTGCGATTTGGCCGGTCGGCACTGACCGGGGCCAAACGCAGCCCAAGGGGACGGGGGTACCCCCTACCACCGCCCATTTTTCAGGATGGTGATTGGTGTGTCCTAAAAGCAAATCACCATGACGCTATGCCAGGGCCGCACGGTCGGCCATATTTGAAATGCCGCCATTGGTGTTTGTTGAAAAAGCCCCAAAGGCGCGATCGCCCTGGGGGGGGCATCGCTCGTGCCCTGGGCGTGGGGAAACGGTCTGCTGCAGAAACAGCAGCCATCTTCCCCGGGTTTCCCCAACTTTTTTTGCGGTGGCCGGAGTTTTCCAGGGATCCATATCCCGGGGCGTGAACCCCCCAAACACCTGGGGGTTGGGTTTCGGCCAAGGCGGGGAAGGGGGTTAAAAAAAATTGAAATCATAGGTAGACCTCAATATGAGAGACAAAATGAGAAAAAAATCCCAAAATCACATTGTCGATTTGGAAGAATTTTTTGCAAAAATTTTGGTGGAAAATAAATATTTGGTCATCAAAAACAAGCAAGATTTGGCTTCCCCAGCCCCTTTAACAACTTTTTAAGAGTCTCTTTGTCCTCCACTCATTACCTGTTAAAAAGACTTTTGAAAATTGTTATCAGATAAAAGACACCCGTCCACAACCCCAAACGTCAACTCAAACTCCCTAGGGGGAAGACCCAAAAAGGGTGTCGAAGGCATCAAACAAAATTGTAGCCCCCAACGGTGGGAAAATGAATCGCAGTAGACAAGCAGTTGGTGTAAAAAATCAAATTGGGGCAATAATTAGAAAATGGAAGACATACAAGACCACTGATAATCTCCCTCGATCCGGGGCTCCACACAAGATCTCACCCTGTGAGGTCAAAATTATCTAAAGAATGGTGGGAAAAAACCCCAGAACCACACAGGGGACCTAGTGAATGACCTGCAGAATGCTGGGACCAATGTAACAAAGGCTACTATCAGTAACACACTACGCCACCAGGGATTCGGATCCTGCAGTGCCAGACGTGTGCCCCTGCTTAAGCCAGTACATGTCCAGGACCATCTGAAGTTTGCTAGAGAGCATTTGGATGATCCAGGAGAGTATTGGGAGAATGTCATATGGTCAGATGAAACTAAAGTAGAAGTGTTTGGTAGAAACACAACTCGTCGTGTTTGGAGGAGAGAGAATGCTGAGATGCATCCAAAGAACACCATACCTACTGTGAAGCATGGGGGTGGCAACATCATGCTTTGGGGCTATTTCTCTGCAAAGGGACCAGGAGAACTGATCCGTGTCCATGAAATAACAAATGGGGCTATGTATCTTGAAATTTTGAGTGCAAACCTCCTTCAATCAGCAAGGGCATTGAAGATGAAACGTGACTGGGTCTTTCAGCATGACAATGATCCCAAGCACACCGCCAGAGCAACAAAGGAGTGGCTTAGAAGGATTTCAAGATCCTGGAGTGGCCTAGCCAGTCTCCAGATCTCAACCCCATAGAAAACCTTTGAAGGGAGTTGAAAGTCCATGTTGCCCAGCGACAGCCCCAAAACATCACTGCTCTAGAGGAGATCTGCATGAGGAATGGGCCAACATACCAGCAAGTGTGTGCCAACCTTGTGAAGACTTACAGAAAACGTTTGACCTCTGTCATTGCCAACCAAGGATATATAACCAAGCATTGAGATGAACTTTTGTTATTGACCAAATACTTATTTTCCACCATAATTTGCAAATAAATTCTTTCCAAATCAGACAATGAGATTTTCTGGATTAGTTTTCTCATTTTGTCTCTCATAGTTGAGGTCTACCTAGGATGTCAATTACAGGCCTCTCATCTTTTTAAGTGGGAGAACTTGCACAGTTTGTGGCTGACAATACTCTTGCCCCACTGTATATACTATAAGCATTACCAATCATCTAAACCATACCAAGACATGTGATCAAAAAAAATAAGAGTATGGTGCAAAACCTGCATCAGAAGATAAAAATGTTTTGGTCTTTCTCAGAGGAGTAAATCATTGGGTTCTGTATGGTCACCTAGTTTATATAGGGAAACACATTTGAAAAGACACCTGGCTCACACTAAAGAGTAATTTCAAGTGTGGTGGAGCCCGGTGTAATAGGTGCGCATTTACAAATCGTGTCACAGAATTCAAGTCCAGTTGCGGCAACTTTGTTTTTAAAAATCAGGATTTTATCAATTGTCACACTCAATCGGTTGTGTACATTATACCGGATTTGCAACCTAACATATGTGGGTTGCACCAAGGGCATTTTTAAGAAGCACATGTACGATCATTTGTTTCATATCAAAAATCAGCAACATTTAAATCAATCAAGTCTCACAACATTTTTGCATGGTACATAATGGTGACACAAGTATATTCAAATTTTATGGCATAGAACATGTTAAATTAGGCCCAAGAGGGGGTGACTTGAAACTATTATTGCTTCATTGTGAAGCATTCTGAATTCTCAAACTGAACACACACAACCCCTCATGGTGTCATCTTCACAAATCATCATTTTTCTTTTCTTCTGATCCAGGTTTTCTGTTGCACCCGATCTCTGATCCAGGTTTTGCACCATACTCTTGATCACATGTCTTGGCATGGTTTAGATGATTGATATGCTGTATGAGTATATATTTGGTCTTTGGTATGTTTTTATTCAGCTACGATTAAGGGTACTATCAAAACATGTCAGTCTTGACAACCATCATATACCATGTTACGATCTCTAAATATATGTAATCAATTTTTTATTTTATATGGAGCTGGAGACAAGATGATTCTTCTTGCTGCAGTTATCACCACCCTGTCATCCACTGGGAGTCTCCGGTCTCCAACTAATTACACACACACCTTGCCTTTATTTACTATAGAAGAAGCAAGCTTGGTGAGCGGACTTTGTTTTTCTGACTTGTAAGATTCACCAACAGCCATTGCATGTTTATAACTAGTTTAACACCTACATAAACGTTGTTAGGTATATGAAAACAGAGATTAAACTGATGGTGTGAAGAACATACATTGGATGTTCATAGTAAAGATACTGTAGCCTAATGTTCTTGGAATCTGCAGGATCTCTTAACATATAGCACAGTCCTGTAAGTTATTGGTTCAGACTTATGACCCATTGCCTGTTAGGGGAAACAAGATCTACCTGTATAGCAGGAGCTGCGGAAAGTGCTTCAGTAAAGCAGATCATGCACATGTCATCTGCGTCCTGTTTCAGATTTGCTTCATTTTTATCACAGCCATGTAGACAGGGTAAGCAGTGGTCCTCATTCTTCACACCTCCACAAGGATGTCCACATGGGTGAGTCTTGCTGCAGGCTGACTTTGCATATTCCTGCAAACAGAAAATTATTGTTGAATATTTATGACACTGTATGAACATTAGTTCTATGGCGGTCAATTTCTAAAATTAGCATCAATGTGGTATTTTCACCAACCTGACAATCTGCATCAGTGCATACACTGCCCACAGCTGATAATTCGGTTCCATTTCTAGAACCACAAAAACGGCATGTTTCAGAGCTGCTGCTAGCAGGCTTTCCTAAAATGAGTAAAAACGGCATATATTATAGCAAACTGTAGCACATGAAGGGTTCATAGAAGAAATGGAAAGCTTTGCTAATTGAGCTTTGGGCTGTATCAATCAGTGGTTTGGTGCAGTTCACACCACGTTTAGCCTGGATGTCTAGTTTATATAATGGTAGGCTATAACATAAAAAACATGTTACCATATATACACACATATATACACAGATGTGTGTATATATATATATATATATATATATTTTATATTATATATATATATATATATATTATAAATATATATATATATACACACACACACAACTATATACACACACAAATATATACACACACATATATAGATAGATCTATATATCTATATATAAATAAATTAAAAATTAGTAGAGCCCAAATGCTTTGTAAGCAGTTCCTCCCCAAAAATGCAGTGAAAATGGAGCTGGAGCCTGTTGCCCTGAAAGGATGGAAGATTTGGCCCCACAGAGAGGTGAATCTATAGTTAAAGACCCACCTGACTGGGTTACCTTGATATGGTAGTTGGGCTTGCACAACTTGATTCATTTGTGCATTAGAAAACTCAATTTTACATCTAACTAGCAGTAATAGTGTAAATGTTTCAAATTTATTGTTGGTGAGGAGTTTTAGTGCCAGCCGGCGCTGCAGTATTGGGGCCACCAATATCTGTCAGTAGTAACAATGGATTAACTGGCTGATTTTTATGTGTTTATTAAACAGATTAACCAGAATCCTACCTGTTTGCTCTCTGAATTCAACCATTGCTTTCATAGTTTTAGAGTCTGCTAGTGCCATCAACCAGAATAACTTGGTTCTTCCGCAGCCCTCATGGAGATCCACTTTGATTGCTTCTTCTTCTTCTTTGAACACCTGCACAAAATATTACCAATGTTTGTTGATTATCACCTGCTATATCCAGACATGGTTGTTTGTGGTTACCATTGAAATATTGGTCTAAAGCTAGAATGACACAGCCGGATCATGGTAAAGTGCAACTATTTAATTATGACAAAGAGGGAAAGAAAAGATTTTTAACCAATAATGTGGTCAGAACAAAAACTCAATTCTGGACTTTTATTGTGTGACAGTCTCAGGTTAACTTTCAACTCTTTCTACTTTTACAGGGAAATATTGTTTATGTATAATTAAGTGATTTTACAGTGTTCATCATGAGCGGTGTCATTAGCCTAGCCATAAACAAAACGGTTTGTCAGTAGCATTAGTTGTGCCCATTTTACCTGTCTTTGATGGGATTTTGTTCGTCGATGGAGGTGGAGAAAGCGATCACAGTCTGTGCACAGATTCCCACAAGCATTGCACAAAATGATTGCCGCGGGTTCACCATCATCATGATTATCACACATAGGCTGAAAGGAAAAAATAAACATTATATATAAAACTACCCCAATAAACAAATGTAATGTTTTATATTCTAAAGGTTTCAAAGGAAATGAGCTAGGACTCTTGTACAGCCTCCTATTGAATGTAGCCTTCTTCAATTCACTTTCGATGCACTGAGCCTTGCAATGTAAATGGAATTAGAGACAACCACCAGATAGTCATCTGCATAGAACTGCTAAGAGGTGTTTGCCCCCTTACTAGTGCAGAGTAGAATACTGGTTGGCTAGGGGAGAGGCTAGAGCTTGCAAGGTGTAAAGTTCCTTAGTAGGGAGAAGCACCATGTATTTTTTTTTAGTAACAGTTAAAATACTTGACTATTATGCTCATAATGGTTCATGCTATACACCTTAAGGCCTCGTTCACACGACGGATTTGGCCGCGGTTATGGCCGCGGGTTCCGACGCGGTTTCCGCGGCCAAATCGC
Organism: Phyllomedusa bahiana; assembly: GCA_025379985.1. NCBI lineage: Eukaryota > Metazoa > Chordata > Amphibia > Anura > Hylidae > Phyllomedusa > Phyllomedusa bahiana. The sequence goes on from JAODAL010002473.1 coordinate 93,334, forward strand.
GCCTAGTTTATTAATATGGTTTCCTATGGGAAACCGCGTTAATATTCACACTCCGCGGGTTTGGACGCGGCTCCGGGGCTGCGGCCAAACCCACGCGTTTGAAGAACTCTCCTGTCAATTCCTGACAGGGAGTTCACTGCGCGGCGGCCGCGCGGTGCTGTCGCGGGCATCGCCGCGGGTGGTGCGCGGCTGGGACGCAGCTCGCGCCGCGGTTTGTCCCCTGCTATTAATTTGCATAGGGGCAAACCCTCCGCGCAAGCCGCGCCCCAAACCACGCCCCTCCCGTGTCGAGGCCACGCCCACAGCCCGCGCTGCAAACCCGCGAGGTTCACACGAGGCCAAAACCGTCGTGTGAACGAGGCCTAAACTGTTACATTATTGACTAATTTCCTCATAAACAGGCACTTTATGTAAATGGACAACTTTAGATTTGGGGTCCTAAGAGAATTATTTTTGTATACATTGTTTTATCATTCTATAAAATACATGTAACAATTAGTTACATATAGTTCAGAAATCCTTTGAAAGCTGAACAATGGAATATTATATCTTGAAAGGGGTGTTCTGAACTTCTCTTCCCGGTCTGGGAAGGCTTGCAGCAGGCTGCAGTGATGGGAGAGGTGGCCAGGCTTGTGCAGCTTTCTCCATTTCTATGGGAGTTCCAAATACAGGCGGGCAAAACCACTCAGCTGTATTCATTCATTGCTATACATGTTCTAAAGAGCACTGTGCATGCGTGACCACCTCTCTGCAGCTGGCTACAAGCTGACTCTTCGAGATTTTTTCATATTGACTTACGTCTTGTTGCAATTAAAGAATGCAAAAAATACTGTCCTGTGGCTAGAGAAAAAAAAAAGTCTAGCTTTTATGGGAGGGAGATATTTTGATTGTATATCCACAAATTGGTCAAAGTCTTTGATTATTTTCCAATCAGTCCAATGTAATATACAATTAGTTCCTCTTTGACAGCACCAGCACTTATTAGAAGAAACCTGGCCAGTCTATCTAGTGTAAGGTATTATCTGTAATGATCAAGATGATTAACCAATCTTCACAAAGTGGGTACCACTGTGAAAAAGTCCCGCTACTAGTTACATTTTTGTACCCAAATCAGTTTTCCCATTTTAACAGGAATCTAATAAATATATGGCAGACTGATGAAAGGCATTTTCTAGTATAGATGGATAATGTGCTAGTTTTAATAATATTGTAGGTGGGAAAGCGGTTAGCCCATTGCACTGAAATGGCATGCCCGATTTGGAAGTAGTTAAATAGATCATATTGAAATATCCTACTTATGAATTAAGGACAAACAGTAGTAAGCCAAAGCTATTAAAGAGATATTTAAGAGATGCTTTATAAGCATCCCATCAGTAGCATGTTCAGACAAGAAAATTAATCTAAATTAGCACAGCAAACAAGAGGATTTATGATAAAACAAACACAATAAGGATAATGCCGACTATCCACAACTATTTATGCAGGTATGTAAACCAGTATAAAGATCAGAGTCTGCTCTTTGTAACCAAGGTTTAATACTAAAGAATTCTCCTTTGTGAAATATTATAGAAAGCACAAGAACTAGATTACCATTTGTTTTTGCTGTCCGTCTTTCCCCATCCACCTTCCCGAAGATAACCGGTCCACGTGATCTTGATCAAGTACACATAATGATGCTACAGCCAGCCAGAGCTATAATTATACAGCATAGTATTCATTTCAGTGTTAAGTAAAAAACATGAATTCCTATGATGTGTTCTATTTTAATCAAAGTCACAAAATATGCTAAATGTCCTAGTCATTTACTCAACCATTCAGCAGTTCCAGCAATACAATATTCTCTATATCAGCAGATCAAAGGGGTTTTCCATCTCAGACACTTATGGCATATCAATAGGAAGTAGGCCCAACCTCTTGATAACAGGCCTCCAAATTTTTTTGTACAGAATGGAAAGGAGGTGGCTTTTGCGTGCCACTCTTCATTCATTCTTGAGAACACCACTCGACTGTAATTAGAACTGCTATAGAACAGAATGGAGAGTACAGCGCAAGCAGCGCCTTCTCTCTGTTCTGCCATGAGCTCAAATAACCAATAGGAATACAACAATTGAAAGTAATTCCTCCTAGTCCAGCTAATAATCTTAGATATTCAGGAAAAGTATCTTTACACCATAATTTAAGGGAAATTTAAGTGCAAACCAGAAATATTAACTGAAACCAGTGCTATTTCCTCTGGGTTTATGCAGAACTTGATAACCCCTCTCCCTCCCTACAAATAAATTCTAAAACATGTAATGATGGTGTTGATCGTGGTCTTTCATTTCTAATATAAAGCAATTGTTAAGTTTTAAAACTAATGTTAAAGCCATCGGGGCACCATTTTTCATCTTGTTGATAAGCAGTGAAGCATTCTCCCCTATTTGGCCCCAAAAAAGTAAACAGGACTAATAGAAATGGTATCTGCTTCCTTTTAAATATACTGCAGTGGATCACAGATCACCCAGCAGGCTGTGTACGGATGTTAAACCTCAGTCTTCTAGTCCAATCTCAGTGTAGTTTTAACCATTTTGTATGGACAGCACAGTGGCTCAGTGGCTAATGCTGGTGCTTTGCAGAGCTGGAGTCCTGGGTTCAAATTCCAACAAGGACAGCATCTGCAAGGAGTTTGCATGTTCTCCATGTGTCTGGGTGGGTTTCCCCAACACTCCAAAAACATACAGGTAGATTAATTTGTAATTTTAGCTGTAAACTCCAATGGGGACAGGGACCAATGTGAATAACGGCACTCTGTACAGTGCTGTGGGAAATCATAGAACAATATGAATGAATAAAATAAAACCGTTATGTATGGCTCCTGTATGTTCCTATAAGCAAATTACTGCAACACTGCCAGAACGGAATACGCACACTGCCCTATCGCTATAAAGCAGATGACTTAAGTGTGGACCAACTGTAAAGTTTTTATTTTACTTTTTCAAAACAGGAGGTACTCTAACATAGGAATGTCATGTTCTATATACTAAAAGCTTTTACTTGCATACTAAGATATAAAAACGGTCAGGAAATTTACCCTGGTAGTTGCGATACATCTGACCGGGGAACGATACTCCTCCTCCATCTTCGTCAGTGCAATGATTGTCTCTGCTATTGCATTTTTTGTGACACGGGACCAGGCATCTGAAAGGTGTCCCTGTAATAAAGATGAGAAGATCAATACAGGCAACAGCTAGAACATTTTCTTTGTGCCAACATAAATGATGCACATGTGTAGGACACCTGACAATTCATTTCCACACTGTTAACATATTTCACATAATACAAAAATGTGCGTTTCTAAAAATTGAAATCACTGAGACATGAGAATATTTCAAGAGTTGCAATATGAACCTAAACAAAGTTACCTTTCACATTATAGTGTGTGCCCACAAAAGTGCAATCAATAAACACCAGCAAGATACAGTGCAACATAGTCTTGTAAAAATTAACTAAGGTGCACCTAAACTGAACATCCATCTTGAAATCCTTGTATTTCTTTCAAAAGATCTTTGATATAAGGAAAACATATTTAGCTGAGGGATGATGGAATTAATCAGAAGACGGTATGGATGCAGTTCCGAAAAGTATACTTAGGTATTCTGTGATTTAATGTTGCAGAAATCACAAGCTAGTAGATGGGTAAGTTGATTATTCTTTATTAATTTTAAAAGAAGCTCATCAACAAGATCAAGTGAAGTGTGTTATATAAAAAATATTATTTTACCAAATATGAATCTGATTTGCCAAGAACATGTCTATATGATTAGTTAAGCTAATTATCATTTCATTGGTTTGCAAACAAGAGGGGGGGAAAAAAAAAAGACAAGAAAAATCTGGGCATTCTTGTAGATCATAGACAACAGAACAGCACGCAGTGTCAATCAGTTGCCTCTAAGGCAAGTAAGATATTGGCGTGTATTAAAAGAGGCATGGACTTGCGGGACAAGGATGTAATTCTACCTCTGTATAAAACATTGGTGCGACCTCCCTTAGAATATGCTGTTAAGTTCTGGGCCCCAGTTTATAGAAGAGATGTAATGGAGCTAGAGAGAGTACAAAAACGAGCAACCAAACTTATAAGGGGAATGGAGCATCTTAGTTATGAGGAGAGGTTAGTAGAATTGAACTTATTTAGTTTTGGTAAAAAACGGCTTCGGGGAGACATGATTAATTTATAGAAATATATAAATGGTCCCTACAAAAAGTATGGGGAAAAATTATTTCAAGTGAAGCCCCCTCAAAACACAAGGGGATATTCCCTTCGGCTAGAGAAAAAAAGGATCCAATCTCCAGAAGAGCGTTCACTGTAAGAACTGTTAATCTGTGGAATAGCCGCCTGAGGAGCTGGTCACAGCAGGAACTGTAGAGAGTTTCAAGAAAGGCTTAGATACCTACCTGACACTAAAGAATATTAATACGTATGTAGCCATGTAAAATTCTCGATCCTGGCTGGTGGTGGCCCTGGGGGTCAGAGATAGGGTCGCCACTGGAGAAGATTTGTTCTTGCCTTGTGGGTTTCAGGGCACTCACCAGTGGAGAGGCTGGGCTTGACGTCCTTGTCTCTCTCCCTTCACCCACATTTTCCCCACGCTTGGTTGAACGTTATGTACACGTGTCTTTTTTTAAGCCGTACTAACTATGTAAGAATGCTGGTTTTGAGGCCCCAAAATACCTCATAAAGACCACTTACTCTGTCTCCTCAGTCTCTGTGTGGTTCTACAGCAGTGATTATCTCTAACAAGATTACAGATAAAGGCATGCTTTTCAGTCCTCACAGCACATATACCTTTTGTTTAGTGAAACTAATCTTGTTAGATATAATTAGTTTGCTTCAGTGTGTCAGTGGGGTTACTCTCTGCTCTCAGCTAATCAGATAACAGATGTCCATCTAGTATGCAGGTAACCATAGAAACCAGTGCATACTTCAGAGCACATACAAAATGCTCTTATCTAATGACTGCATTTACAAAAAGTCTTCATTTAACTGTCCATTTTTGAAACATTGTTGTGTCTTCTATCTCTTCCCAGCCAAGAGGAGCCTTGGTCGGTAAAAGTTCTACACTAAGCAATTATAATCCCACAGACAACAGAAGATTGAACTAATTAGGAGGAATAATTAGGAGTACACAAAAAAAAGTTTTGCAGCAACAGTCTGTTCAGGTCTTGTGGTAAAATTGAGCAGACTGTCTCACTTTTTGAACAAAAATTTTGATCCCCGTTTTTAATTTTTTTATTGGGCAAATCTTCTAGACCTTGCCTTCACATGCGATTACTCATTGGATGAAAGTCCAGAGCTTAAAGAGAACCTGTCACGTAGAGTATGCCCACCTTGCTGAGTGCAGCACAAGCTAGTGTCAGACCTGCTGTTCCCAGTGCTGTGTCCCTTATTCTGTAAGATGCTGTAGTTTTAGAGCATTTACCCCTCAAATTGTATTCATGAGCAGGTGTTAGCCCTGCCCATCCAAGGCTAGCTCCGCCCACTGACAGTTATTCACATGTTTCTACCTATTCAAAGTAATAGGTTTATCAGTTGAGGTGGGCGGTGCATGAAAAAACTGACTCTTCGAATGACTCTTTTGGCTGAACACTGCAGATTTGAGCACTAAACACACGAAAACTACAGCATCTTCCAGAATAAGGGACACAGCGCTGGAAACAGCATGTCTGACACTAGCTTGTTCTGCCCTCAGCAAGAGGGGCATAATCTATGTGACAGGTTCTCTTAAACATATATCCTAAAAGAAAAGGGCTATGAAATGCATTAGCATGCCTATTTGGCTTCTACCAGGACAGGATATTCTAGAGACTAGAAATCTGTTTATGCACCAAAATTGATAAGAACTTACAGCTGCCATGTCTTTGATTAATTTAATGATGATTTCTGCAATCTGAGTTGGAGTTGAGCCCTTCATCCACCAGTGACTTTCACCTCTTCTTAGGTAACTGCAGATAAAAAGAGCAAAAAACAAAAAAAAAGTAAAGACTTGCACTAGATGCCATTGACCACTAGCTGTAAACATGCCAATCTTTTATTATTGAACAGTATATCATTAGTCAAATTTGAAAATGTCCTTCTGTCCCAATCTTGTTATTGGAGCACATAACCAACTGTCATAAATGCAATTCAATGGTAAATCCTGTAAATTGTCATCCAGAAGATTTAAAAGAAAAGCATTTGGAAATTGACATAGAGGTTTTCAAAGTATACTACCTGGAGTTAAAAATCATAGGCAGAGTGACCGTTGTGACCCCTTTTCCAGCACTCATCCCTGCTGTGCCAGTGATCGGTGTTCCTTTAGCCTTCAACTGAACTGTAAGTGCCTTAGCAATGCATCCTAGGAACATATCTAAGATACCCAGCTTATTCCAGTCTCCTTTCTCAGTTGAGTGGATGATATCACTGATATCTGCGGGTGGGAGAGACTTCACTCCTATGATACTTGCAAGACGAGATGGAGTCACTTCAGGTAAGACACGCCGAAGCACTGAGGTTACCTGTGAACAAGACCACGGAACGTGGAAACTGCTTTAGCAAATATTATAAGCAACCAAATGATAAGCTATTACAGTTTGGTGCATTGTCTAATCGTGTCATGTTTACCAAGAACTTATAAGGGCTTGTTCACATGGAGTTTTCCTCATAGCCCGCAGTGATAATCTCACTGCTAATTGTTTAGATCCATCTCTTGGTCCGTCCTGTCGGTCCCCGAGACGGAGCTAAAAAGTGCTTGTAATACGGAGTGAAAACTCCATGTGAACAAGCCCTAATTGTTCTCGTTTTGTAAACACCTTTTCTATCTATAAGGTACTCTATTTATAGAAAGATCAGATATTTGTTCTTGATATTACTGTACATAAAGGAAACAAACAATTGTGTGGGGGACACCACACAGTGCTTGGCTTTATTTTGCATACAACTAATGAAAAAGTAAAAGTGAAGAGATTATTGATATGGATGACAACACAAGGCAGGAATAATCATAATTAGGCCAGATGGTAGATTAAGCACTCACTTGTCTCTGCACTCTTGGGGACGCAGTGTGTAAAAGATGGAAAAGATCTTGCAGTAATGTTAGCTGCTGAGCCAAATACTGCCTGCCAACATTAGATCCACTCAATGCGAGCACCATGGACAGAAGCTCAAAGCAGTATGCATCAGAGGAGGCATCTTCATCATTTGGTTGGGAGTTTGCATTTTCTTTGCTGGAGATAGCATGCTCCCACTCTTCACGTACACGCGTTGCCTCCATTCTGATGGCTTGGACTATGTGGGCACACACCTATACACAGAATGACATGGGTTAATGGTCACGTTTTTGCTAAACATAAAAAAAACAAAAACACATTCCTATTGACTGAACACAGCATGCCTTACCATAACATACTGACAAAAGACCAGTCACACTAAAAATCTTTATTACCTATACATTAAGTGTTTTTTATCCCAATTTACATTCAGATCAAATATAAACAAAACTTACACCCAATAAAGCCGAATTATCAATGCTGTCTACAGTCAAAAAATGTGTCGCATTTTCCAGTGTTGATAAGCCTACATTTTCTCCTAGTTGCCCAAGTTTATGCCACTAAGGTGATTTCACACGGTGCGTTTTTGATGCGGTTTTTGTGCAGCAATATGGAGCATTAATTTGCTGTGCCCTTCTGTACCAAAAACGCATCAAAAACGCACCGTGTGAAAGCACCTTAAGTTTATGCCACTAATTGTGGTGCAAGACATTACATGCAAAGCCACGCCCTTTCAATTAAGACATGTCCATTTTGTTGGAGACACCGCAGAAAGGTCTAAAAACTGTCTAAAATACATAATTATGGCACAAAGCATATATCCCAGTATTATGGCATACATTGCACAAAAATGCTGGCTCAAATGTCATAGTAAATCTTCCCCATTTTGTTTTCATTGTCTTGTCCTTGTTTAATTACAAACATATACTAACATCTATGAAAAGTACATATACCTGCTTCTGTAAGTTGGTGAGTTTACTTCTGCTGAAGATAATGCCAACCATGTGTTCCTTGAGGTCTGCATCTGAAGTTGCCTAAAATACAACAACAACAAAGAAGTCCAAATACAGCATTATGGTGGTGTAATGTGTCAGTGCTGTTTTGGTAGGTATCTAAATATGAAAAATAAAAGTATTTCCCTGTGAACTAGTATACTATGCATCAGTTTTCTAGTGATATTCACTATGCACGAAAACATTTAAAAACTCCTACAATATGAACTCACACCTGAAATCAATGAAAACATCCCTCAGAAACACCACAAAGTTTAGAAGGAAAGGGACTCCAAACTAAAAGCTGCAAGGCTAGTCATGAATGGGCCAATAGGATATCTGAATGGTTCGATAAATTATCTACAGACTTAGAATATTAGGGGACTAGTTACGATGGGGTCAGCATTAATTTACTTTAGCCAAATGACTTCTCTGTATTCTCTAAAACTACGACTATCAGAATGGATTCACACAATTGTATAATATGGACAAACCTGCCATAAAATAAGAGAAAGATTGTACAGCAGATTGGTCTGTGGCGTAAGATTCGGACACATGTGAATACACAGGTACAGGTCTAGCAGTCGTAAACTGTAAGGCCGTGTTCACACGGCTTATTCCCGACGGATTTGTGAGCCGTATTGAGCTCACAAAGCCGGCGTGAATGAGGGGCGGGACCGGAGCGCGGCGGGGGAGCCGCCCCCCCGGCCCCATAGACTTGCATTATCCACGGCGCGTATTGCGCCTGGATAATGTGCATGTCACTTTCTCCCCAGCCCGGCGGATTCGCCGAGCGGGGAGGAGCGACGGAATCCACTGTTCTCTATGAGAGCAGTGGATTACCGTAATGACAGGGACGGATTCCAGCCGTACTGAAGCGCAAATCCGGCGCGGAGTACGGCGCCAATCCGTGCTCAAATAAGCCGTGTGAACGAGGCCTAAGGGTGCGTTCCCACTGCAAGTGACAAATACCGGTCGGTTTATTCTGGTTTGTACTGTTTTATGGCCGTCCCCACGGCCGCGGGACTGCTGCACGGGTTTTCGATACAGCCCCATTGTGCTCATTTTCAGCCGGTTTTTCAGACTGTCTGCAAAACCGCAAACCGCCTGAAAAACCAGCCGAAAATCCGTGCCGTGGGGACATGCCCTAAGGTGGGTTGGTAACAAAATAAAGCACTTACATTATGCTCCTGTGGTCAGTGCAAGAAAGAGATTTTGAAAAATGGCAGACAATCTTTGCAATGCCATGACATGATTGACACATGGCAAAGTGGTGTATGCCGGGTAATCTAGCTTTAAATCCCAAAAACCAGCAGACTACGTGCACAAGGAATATAAATAATCAGGCATCTTCCAGTTATCAAACCAATTATTTGCACCAGATCTGCTACAGGTTGGGGTTACATATTGACTGAAATTAATAGATGTTAAAGTAGCAGCACTGATGTGTAAGGGTAGAAAACAAATTGTGTAAAGAAACAATACAATTGACCCTATGCAATGCTGGTTGCCTATAGCAAATCGCTGCTGTCACAAAGCAACTACCTTCGGTTCTGACATACACTCCCCCGGCCCATAAGCTAATTTATAGTAGCACAGCTCAACAATGCATGTATTTCACTTGTGGCAAATTCATTTTTTATTTCTTATTCCAGTGTATTAAAAAAAAATGGGAGTAAGAAGGAGCTAAGCAGCCCCTGTACCTTTTCTTCTCCTTCAGGTGAGGACAATAGAGCTTTTTCCTCTTGCTCAGGTGTTGGCTCTGCATCTCCACAAATCAGCTTGCCAAATACCTGTGGGGGGAGGGGAGACCACAACATTAGCCATATACTGTACATAATACAGTTTCTTACTGACAGCAGCAGAATGTGATCTCTGCCGATATACTTTGAAGTTTTACCTGGCAGGCTACACGTCTTGACAGGTTTAATATGTGCACACTTTAAATTCTCTTGTGTAAAGAGAATGAATTGCTCACTTAAAGGGGTTGTCTCACTACATTGATTCATTTTACCTCAGTCCTGTTTTCTTGGTTTCACTTTGAATTCAGGGGCGTGCTTACTGGCTTCTACTAGGCTGCAGTAGAAGGCAGGTCTGTAGCTATAGGGACTAACACTAGCAGCCATCATGACAGATTGAACAGGTCTGTAGAGATAGAGACCTGAGGAGCTGATGCAGCCAATACAAAAGGGGATATCTTGGAATAGGTAGAACACTGTTAATAGACACATATTGTAAAGTGACTTGCTTTTGCAACTTCTTTAACATAAAAAGCAATCCTTGTAGTGAGACAACCCCTTTAAGTTAGATACAGGTCTTTACAATTCAGAAAAACAGATACTATGTTCTTTCTTCGTAACACAAACCTGTGAAGTTATAAGTCTAAACACACGCAGTGTCTCTGATTCACAGTTTCTCTGCTGGGCTACACTGGCAGAAATTTGACCAGCTATTTTGATAGATTCGCCATCTTTCCAGCCAAGGACTTTAACTTGCCGCACTCTCAGTGTGTTCTCAGGGCCTTTCATTTCAATTTTCAGTATGTGATTATCTCCTCCAGGCAGCTCACTTGTAACCCATCCAATGTGTCTGGAATCAAGGTCAGCCTGGTAGTAGAAAAAGAAAAGGCAATGTAACTGTGTTACATCTCCATCTGGCACCTGCACGAGCCCTTCAGATTTCATTACCCTGTAGAATTTTCCAATCATTTTATACAAGCAGGAAAGGAATGATAAAGGGCACTTACCTGTTTAATCCTACACAGATCTTCCACACTCTTGCCACACAAAAATGTCATTGATGTTACTTTATTCTGAAAAATGATGCATAAGATCAATATATTACCACACAGCTAATGATTATTTGTTTTTTTTAAGTTTTACTGTCACAATGGTGTGGTTGTGGGCATACAGCAATATTATGATACAAATAGACTTCTCTTGGAACATTGCCAGTTCCAGAGAAAGTGCTGTGGCTGGAAGCCTACATTTTTTCTTCAGCTTTCAGTGTTCAAAAGGAGGCGTGTACGATTTCTTTGAATTGCATATCATGTGACCCAGCAGGCTTGACATCAACATGCCTTTCCCGACAGTGTGCTCACTCTAGTCAAACAAAGGTCTGTTTATGTAAAGAGCTCTGAGTAGCTACAATGCAACCAGGAAACCGTAAAACTTCCCAAAACTACAAAATTTTAGTGTAATTAAAAAGCACTCCGCTCTCGCTCTTCACAACTAGTAACAAAACAGGTTTCACTTTAGCACAGGTAAAAAATGCAATATCTGGCTGCCGTGGATTGAGCTACAGGAGTACAACAACAGAAGTGTTATTCAGCTTAGACGTGGGCCAGTGTTCTACTAGATCAGGCATCCTCAAACTCTGGCCCTCCAGCTGTTGGGAAACTACAACTCCCATCATGCATTTATATAATCTATAACAGTGGGCATGATGGGAGTTGTAGTTTTCCAACAGCTGGAGGGCCACAGTTTGAGGATGCCTGTACTAGATGCTTCACTAAGCTGTCCTAAATCCAAAGAGCAATACTAGTCTCTAATACTTTGGAAGCCTAATGGTTTACCATAGTGACTAATGTTGCTCAGATGAGCTTTGTAGCAACTAAATAATGCTAACAGTAAGGTTATTATAACATGATTGACCAAAGCACAAACTAATGTAGTACCTATTGTTTCGCACACATTCTGACATCTCAGCTTTCCTTGGAAGCCTTAGAAAGACCACTACAGTCTAGAGCTTGTCTGGGTCTCTTTCAAGAAAGGCGAATAAGAGCAAAATGGACACGGGCACTTAGGAGTGCTGTAGCACCTTCTTTCTAATGCTCATACAGGACATCTGGACTTCCACCCAACACTTGTCTGAAACAGTTAGCATGCTTTCTATCATAACTATTCATGTGTCAAATCAGACAACTTAGATGCTTATGTCTTAACAAGCTGATCAGTCCTAGATATTCACACAAGGTAAAATTATCATGAAAACAAAGCTATATTAAGATAGTGGTCATAAAATTTGTAGGTCGTTTTGAAGATATTTCAAGAAATGGTATATTTGATATGTTTGTCAATCTTAGGCAAACGTGGAGTTTAAAGATAAAAAGTTAAAAATATACAATAAAAAAATAATTACCCCTAGATCTCGAGAGTTGTCTACATGGACAGACACATAGCGTGCATTTATGCCTTTGACACAATTGATTGTGATGCTCTTGGTTTTATTTTTATCTTCATCTCCCGACTCCCAAAACGTTTCAGTAGACCCGTCTGTTAAGCTTCCAATCATAGCTGGTCTGCTAGAAGTCTTAATGTCCACAATGCTAGTCATGTCTTTAAGACCAGTAACTAAACATAGTTCCTATAAAAAACAAAGCAATTATTTTAACATGTAGGCAAATGTAAGTATAAACGATTACCAAATACATTGCTGTTCTAATTGTGTTTCATTTTAGTGTTTGAGCAGTTATCTCCTGCTGGTTTACGCAAGCCTCCCTAGGTTACCTTCATTACTACCGGTTGTATTTTAGCAGCAGAACAGAAGCTTATTTGTTTATGATACTAGCAAATCTTTAACTCTTTAGAACACTATCCTTGTATCCTGCTGTTAAAACCCCACCATCAGCAATGTCCCTCTACTGGGCTTAGCTAGAAATAGCAGAGCTGATATGCCAATCAGTGCTGTAGAAGTGCCCATAGCCTGTGGGAGTCCAGGTCTGGCTGTGAAGAGCAGGCTTTGTGAAACAGCCGGATGAGAACACCCCTTTAATTACGCTGCTGCAGCTCTATCTTTCTAAGCACATTTCAAATAACGTAATCCAGTTAACAAATGGATACAGCCAACAGTTGTCAATAATGAGATGGGAAAACCATGAATTGGTCTTGTTTTTCCAGCAGATCTCACAGGTGCTTGATCAGATTAAAGGGGTTGAGTGACTCTAGAAATCTTTATAAAAAAATAGCCCCTAGAAAAAAAACTGAAGCTGCCATAGTGTGTGTTCATTGTAAGCACGGACAGGGATCAGCATTTGGATTTCAATGTGCGATGTATTGTGTGTTCTGACACTTCCTATAGGCAGCCTTTACTTTCTCGGCAATTTGTTCTACAGTATTGGACCATATGTGTCTGGATTCGTAACCATGTTGGTGATTCAATGGTGATCTTTTCCTGAACTACTTTCGGTAGATACTAACCACTGCATACTAGAAACACCATGAAAAACCTGCCATTTTGGAGAGGTTTTAAACCAGCCATCACAAATTGGTCCAAATATATTTGCCCATTTTTCATGTTTCCAACACATGAACTTCAAGAACTGACAGTTCAGATTTTACTCAACATAGCCTATCCTTTATAATTAACGTTATTCATAATTAATTGAATTAAATACGTTTTAATAAAACAATTAAAATGTTATAATTAATGTTATTCAATTTACCTGACTGTGGTTTCAGACTAACATCCCATATTGCAGCTACAAGATGCAGACAAAACAATATCCATATGTGGGGGTCAATAAACACAGGTAAAACCATCACTGGCCATTGCCCACATATGGCTGTGAATTTGTCCACATACAGCGACAGCAAAATGGGACCTTACCCTCAATGTTTTGACTGGTCTGTGTGTAAAATGTATGGTTCCTGTATGTTGAGACACAAAAGACGCATCAGGAAGACACAACAGTATGTAAACAACAGAGTATGAAAGTCACCTGGCTCATTGCTTCAAATCCAGACTGCACACTGATGTTGAAACTCTCCTCACTGTCTCCATCATCAGACTTGGAAAGGATATTGTTGATATGGTGAAATAAATTGCTCTGGTGAAGAAACTGGTGATCAGACTGCTTAAACTTAAGACTCCAGCATCTGGGGGAAAAAAAAAAAAAACATTATTCAACTTTTGTGGAGGATTCAATTTTCCATACAATATATTTGACAACATTCAACATTGATTAAAGGAGTATTTCCACTTTAGATACTTGTGGCATAAACTGTGACTGTATTATAATAACGGATGGGTTCGAGTCCCAGAAGCGGAACACTCACACTTCTGGGACCTTCATTCCATGCAGTAAGGTGGCCACAAAATCCAGACAGAAAATAAATGTAGATGTGCCACTACCATGTGCATTGCATTCTCCATTCACTTCTAAGGCATCAGGGAAACAACAGCCTGTGGATATGACAGAAAGCCCAAGATAGGAATGCTCTTTTAATGTATAGCTCCTGTTCATCTCCAATCACTTCACAAAGGGAAGGCATATCGTCCGGACATGCCATCACTTTATGATCAATATGGCCTTTGGGACTAAATAGAAAAAAAGTAGCTCACCAGTGATTCCAGACTTCATTATGTGCATGATAAAAGGAAAAGAGGCATCAGGCTATAGATGTGAATCAACCCAACAGCACAGGAAAAAAGTAAATTCCAGCACTTGGGATCCTTTTAAAATCAAGATCAAAGTATGCATCTCAGTTTACATGTTCCAAGCTTAAAGCAAGGCTTGAGACCTGTAAACAGATGCATACTTTAATTCAAACTTAGTTTTAAAAGGATCCCAACATTGTGCTTTTTTCACGAAGTGCTGGAATTTACTTTTTTGCTTGTGCTATTAGAATAGCCTTTGGGACTCCCTTGCTGCATAAAGGTATGTTCACACAGTGTATTTGTGGGGCATACGTCAGAGTATTTGCGTTGAAGTATGCCCCGCAAATACGGTAAAGACATAGTACAAGTGCAGCACTCACTGAGTGCTGTGTAAAATCATTATCGTCGTCGTTATGAAAACGCTGATTTTACGATCGAATACAAGAAATAGAAAAGTATATGAGGCAGAAAGACGCCTCGGGCCATTGCGCATTGAAAGTATGTGCTTGCAGATGCGTACTTTCAACGGCGCTCACATGTACTTGCGCACACCACAATATACTGTGTGAACAAACCCTAACATGAACTGGCCCATCTGGTAGTTGTGTTGTTACACTTGAAGACTGGTAACATTTTTACTTTTAGATTTTTTTGTGGGACACCGTCTAGTTTTTTTTCTATACCATTTTGGAGTACCTATTGCTTTCGCAATCGCATACTTTTTGTTTTTCGGGTGCCGATAAAAAAAACCAGCAATTTTGTCTTTTCATAATGCTATGGGATAATTTATACTTTGGATTGTTACACACCTGTTGTGTTTTTTTCTTTGTGCCAATGAAAGCAATAAAATGGGATTTTTACCCCCCTACAAATCCTTTGTTTTTTTTAACATATTTTAATTTGGAAACTTGGACAATTGACCATTTGCTCACCCTCATAATAAAGTGTACTGTTTATGTCAGTGTAAAATAGGCATACAGGCCTAGCAGGGACTTCTAACCATGAACTGAAGACCTGGGTGCCTTCATCGGGTTCTAGCTATTGTTAAAACCTATTGGCGCTGCAGGGTGACAATGTAATGGCAAAGGGAGCTCCTCCCTCTGAAACCCTTTAGTTGCTATTGAATGCAGCAATGAAGGGGTTAAACAGCCAGAATTCTCTGATCCTAGCTGACTAAAACAGGGATCCAGCTGTCATTCAGCCGAGCTTGTGCTACACTTGGCACAAGACACCTGTGCTGGCTTACTCCTTCCTTACTATAAAAATCCATATATGTAGGAATTAAGCCCACCGTAAAAAAAAAAAGAAAAAAAAAAAAGCCTATTGTTCGTCACTAAAAGAATAAGGGTCGGTTCACACGGCTTATTCAAGCTGTAATTGCGGGATGGATTTCGCCCGCAATTACGGCCGGAGTAAGGGGCGTGGCGGGGGCGCTGCCCGCCGGGCCCATAGACTTTCATTATCCACGGCGCGTATCCCGCCGGGATAATGAACGTGTCACTTTCTCCCCTCCCCATTTGCCCAGCGGGAAGTAGAGACGGAATCCACAGTTCTCTATGAGAACTGTGGATTACCGTAATGGCTGGGACGGATTTCAGCTGTATTGCAACGCAGTACGGCATGCAATACGGCTGAAATCCGTCCCTTCACTAAGCTGTGTGAACGGCCCTTTAGAGTGCTTTCACACAGTGCGTTTTTGTGCAGAAAGGCACATCAATTAATGCTGTACATTGCTGCACAAAAATGCGGTAAATTCGCTGTAAAATCGTTGTAATTGCTGCGATTTTTGTGCAGCAATGTACAGCATTAATTGATGTGCCTTTCTGCACAAAAAAAGGCATTGAAAAAAAACATCAAATATGCACCGTGTGAAAGCATCCTTAGGGTGCTTTCACACAGCGCATTTTGGTGCAGTTTAACTGCCAATTAAACTGCCTCTATTACCAGCAAGCTTCTATCAGTTATCTAAATTGTTCAGAAAGGTGTTTTAAGTAATCAATGACTGTTTGAAGTCTTGTGGATTACAAATACACTAAATGATTACTCACTTTCCAAACAGTTTAGATAAGCGAAAGAAGCTTGGTAATAAAGGCAGTTTATTTGGAGCGCAGTTAAAACTGCACCAAAACTGCACCGTGTGAAAGCTCCCTTAAAAACAAGGCCGTTAAGCAGTTTTAAATTTCTTTATTTAGTATGGTGCCACCTGGTGTTTAAAGTGCATAGCAATATGCACGCCCACCTAATCAGCTGAGTGCTAGTGGACCTCCACTCTTAGTCAATCTCACAGACCATCCCACAGAACAGCCAAATATAACTTCTGCTCGTCAGGAAAGAGGCAGAACCTCTGCAATTACATTATAGCTAAAACAACAACGTCGCTTGTTATGATTGTAAAGCTGGAGTGGAAAGTAATAGGGGACCATACTGTCAGCTGCAATAAGGGGAAAGAGTCCGATGCTGTTTGAAGCCCAACCGCTAGCAGGCATAGTTATTAAAAAGAAAAAAAGCAGAGGGGGACAACATTGCATGATAAGAATAAGGTATATTTTTTACACTAGAGACAATGACACAATTACATTGTAACATAAAGCTATTAACAATCTTGAAAGACTTTTGGTGAAAAGGGATTCACTGGAAGGGCCTTCAAAGCAAGTTGAACATTTAGCTTTCGTTTTGGAATCAACAACGATATTAACCCATTTAGGACCAAAACATGGAGCCCCATTTGACATGTCTATTTATGTGGGAAAAACTTTTTCCCTATTACCTATCCATGTGATTCAGACTGCTTTCTTGTGATACATTCTGCTTTAAGTTAGTAATAAATGTTGACTACTTTATAAAAATTTCCATATTTTAAAGGTTCAAAAACTTCATGTAAGACCAATTGTTATAGCACACAAAGGAGTTTATAAAACTAGCATCTACCACATGTCTATTGTAAGCTGGCATCATTTTTTAAATGTCTATTTTTTCCAACATTAGGGGGCTTAGAAATTTTGTTTTCCTCGTTCAAGAAAATTTGCGAACCAGATTTTTTTTTAGTGACCAGTCCAGAGTAGAGGTGGATTTGAGGGGCCGGTATGTTAGAGACCCCCATAAATGCCTCCATGTAAGAAACTACACCCCTTAAAGTATTCAAAACAGCATTTCGGGAGCTTATTACCCCTCTAGGTGTTTCACAGGAATTTTAAGCAAAGTGGAGGTGAAATGTCACTTTTTTTTTTTTTTTTGCAGTTTTCAATATTAATCCATTATTCACTGGAATATAGCAGATGCTACCAGGGAAACTCAATTCAACATGGATTTTCCCAACTTTGCCGTTTTTAAAGATATCCCACATGTGGGCCTAGTGTGCTACTTGACTGAACCACAAGCCTCCAAATAGAAGAAGCACCTACTGGATTTTTTCTCTCCTTTACATTAGTATTCTTTTATGCACCATTTCAGGTTTGCAGACAACCTAAAGTGCTCAAATTCAAACACCCCTAAAAGGACCTAATTTCAGAAACTACACCTATTGAGTAATATATCCAGGGGTGTAGTGACCCCGCAGGTGTTTCAGATTTTTTTGCGTCTGCTGTGAAAAAGAAGGATTACATTTTTTCCAACAATATGCAATCTTAGTTTCATTTTCACAAGCAATCCTGGAAAAAAACAACCCAAAATTTATTATGCAATTTCTTCAGAGTATGGCAATACCCAATATGTGGGTATAAACTTCTGTTTGAGAGCATGGCAGGGTCTGCAAGAAAGGAAGCGCCATTTGGCTTTTGGAACGCAGATTTTGGCGAGTGCCATGTCACATTTGCAAAGCCCCTGAAGTACCAGAACAGGTGAAACCTTCCAGAAGTCTCCCCATTTTGGAATCAACAGCCCCTAAATTTATTTAGGACTGTAATTTGCATTTTGGGCACACAGGTGTTTCAGTTTTTTCAGCACTGGTCATTAAAAGGAGAAACTCCTTCCAAGCAAAAAAAAAACAAAAAAAAAAAACACGTAGTTCCATCATGGTTTTTTGGGGTTCATTTTTACAGCATTTGCTGCGTGGTAAACATGACCTGATAACCTTAATATGCGGGCCGGCACGAACTACAAAACTGTCAATTTTTTTTTGGGGGGGATGTTACTGATTTTACACTACAGAAATGTGTTTTTTTTTTTTTTTTTAATTGTTATCTTGTCATAGTCTGACTACCATAACTTATTTTTCTGTACATGGAGTAAATTAAGGGCTTGTTTTTGTGGGATGAGTTTACGCTTTCATCGATACCATTTTAGATTGAATATCTCACTTTGTTTGCTTTTTACCAACAGTTTTGGAAGGTTGGATAAATAAAATACAGCAATCTTAGCAGTGTTTTCTTTATTTTTTACAGCAGTCACTGTGCAGTATGAATGACATGGTAACTTTACTGAGCGGGTCGATACGATTACAGCGATAAAGCCACGTTTTCTGCATGACCTTTTTATTTCTCTCTACGGAGCCGTTTTGGGGCTTGTTTTTTATTGATACCATATTAAGTGGAACAAGACTTTTTGATCACTTAAATCTGTTTTTCTGGGAGGGAACAGCGCTCCCGTGCAGTATACATGACATGCGATATACGATTATGGCAAAACCCAATTTATAAAGTTCTTAATGTTGTAGCACTTTATACAAATAAAAGTGTTCTTATGGTTTAAATAAATATTTATACATCCCAATCTTCTAATGGTCATAACTTTTCTATCCTGTACACGGAGCACTGTAGTGGCTTTTTTTGTGGGATAAACTGATGTATTCATTGGTACCACTATGAGGTTTATATGACTTTTTGATTGTTTTTTTTATTCCATTTTATGTGCAGCGGGATGAACAAAAATCACAATTTTGTCACTTTTTTAATGGCGTTCATCAGGCGGGTTAAATTATGTGACAGATTTATAGTTTACTTTGTTACATACGCAACAATACCAAATATAAGTACTTTTTTTATTTTGATCTTTTTTGCCGCAATTGGCAATTGTAATGGGGAAAGGGAGGTGTGTTTTTACTTTATTTTTGTGTGTTTGTGTTTCACTTTTTTTTTTTCACAGTATTTATATTTGTCCCCATAGAGGACGTGACCCCAGCGACCTGTAGATCGCCGTTACAATACACAGCAGTAAATGCTGGTGTTGATATGTGTTGTAAGTCCGTCACCATGCTGACGTCACAAACAGCCGCGATTAACAGCAGCTGCTAAAGGGTTAATCGCTGACGTGGCCACCAGCACGTGGAGTCATCCATAAAATACAGCTGACTAAACGCACGGATTCTGCTGGCTCTGCATGTGAGCCTGCATGATTTCCCGGACATACTGGCACTCACATTACTGTAAATTACTCAAAATCAGGAAGTACCAGTACATTCATTTACACAAAGGGGTTAAAATTCATTAATAATAGTTCTTTAATTACCTCAGTGCCATCTGCTGTAAAGCACTTCCTCCAGGAAGAGACATCATTAAATCAGAAATGGTTTGAAGAAGACGATGAAATGTGTCAGGTAAAGGGTGTGCTGCTTCTCCCGCAATAACTATGTCCGAGAGAGGGTGTTCACACACTCGAGTATCTTTTTCCTTAAACACAGAAACCCAGAAAATGTTAGTCTTTGCTACTACTGTACAAAAAAAAAAGTTCAAGTTAGTGGAGTAATAGAATCCGCTAATCTGGCACACAGAGGACTACTCACATCGTATTTTTATTCTGTGTGTAATATTTAGGTTGGGAAAGCTCCTAATGTACACGCTAAACATGTCCTCAAGCTTTAACAACTAAAGAAAAAAGGTTGAAAAGGTCTCCTTTTTTACTGTCTGGTTGGTAGGTTGGCGCACAAAATAAGCTACATGTTTAACAGAAGCCTTATTGGGATGATAGATACCATATAATGGCTTAATACCCAACCACTAAGGAGTTGAAACAATCTGTATGCCAACTTGGGCACCATATAAAAGACGTTAAAGTAAGGATGTGGCTGCTATTTTCTTTGAATTTTGTTGTGTTCTAAGGAGGCTGTGGACAGTCTCATGCGATTGGTATACGTCCATTGCATTGTACTCCAGTGCGGATTTTACTAGTTGAAAGTAACCTTATAGAATCAGTCACAGGCATCCCACTGTATGCCTTTACAGTGCCATATGTTGCAGCTTCACGTCAGAGGTATATGTTGGAAATCCTCCTAAATTATACATTTGATGCGAGGCTCTAAACATGATATGAACTGCACCTTCGTATATAAGTACAGTTCGCAATGGGAAAGGTGACAGTGAAAATACATACCTGCTCTGCATTTTCTTTATTTGCTTTATTCTCCTCATCCTCTTCTTCCTCTGGCTCCACAGGAGCAGGAGTGAGAGATGCCACGAAATGCCATAATATGTCATGAAGAGATGTTGTCTGGATTACATTGCAAAGCAGCCAAATGAAAGCCTAAGACATACACAAAAGTTTTTTTTCTTATTCAAAAGCTTTATTGAAGACAAGATATAACAGGATAGGCATAACAAAATAAAGGTTCTACAGGGTACTTCATTTATCACAATTGTACACTTGCAATCATGAGGTAAGATAACAAGCATCGAGAGAGCACCGCTCAGGTCACATCTCTCTCCATTGAGCTTACGCTTCGAAAGTATATGATGTCTTAATGAATATCACTCGTC
This sequence comes from Phyllomedusa bahiana, assembly GCA_025379985.1. Classification (NCBI taxonomy): domain Eukaryota; kingdom Metazoa; phylum Chordata; class Amphibia; order Anura; family Hylidae; genus Phyllomedusa; species Phyllomedusa bahiana. Next base: position 114,452 of record JAODAL010002473.1, read on the forward strand.
AGGACATTACAAATTGAGGTATACAAGACATGTACATAGCCCTTAGGGGAAGTTGCTTAATCAGATGCACAACTGTAAAATATTGAGCTGGAAAAAGTTACCAGCGACGCCAACATAACTATCAAGACCTGCAGACCTATTAACACAAAACCTAAACTCGGCTCTGGAGAGATGGGATCCATCCTGCAAGTATAGCGAACCAGTCACCTTATAAATAAGGCCATTCTGGTTTCACAAAAGTTTATTTTATGAGACTGATTGCAAATGTTACACTAGTTACAGTAAATATCTCTCTATATCTATATATTCTCTCTCTCTCTCCATCTCTATAAACACACACATACATACTTTACTACATGGGAGGAAACATGTATTTACAACTTAAAAGGAATGTGTCATCAAAAATTAATTATTGTTTAACTCACAATTTTATGTTAAACACATTTTTTAAGAATTTTTGGTTATATTAATTTTTAATTTTTCATATCACTTTCAATATTTTTTAATAATTCTTAAGTCCTGCAGTTGTCACTTTGCCCACTAGGCCTTGTTGGAACTGCTTTAACAGCAGTCAGAGATACTTTACAGCAGCTTCATGCACATAGGAGTCTTAATACTGTTTCTGTCCCATAGACTTCAATAGGACAGTTTTCTAGTCATGGTGTGTGACCTGGGAAGAATTCACTCTGCAAGGAGGAGGGGGTGAGAGCTGTGACCATCTCCTCTTGTGACTGGTGGATTCTGTGTAATCTATTCACACTGGTGTCTCCTTTCAGTTTGACCCTGCTTGTGTTAATAATGTATATCACAAGGTATTATGGGAAAGGAGCTGGAAAGCTCACTGCGCCCTCTATAGGTTGTAACAAATCCTCAATTTACTTCTGATTCACAAACTTTGAGAAGCAAAAAGGAATAATTGTCAAGCCAATATTGCTCATCTATGTACGCCGTTTCGGGGTTTTGCCCCTCATCAGTGTAGAGCAGAGCGATATTGGCTTGACTGGTGGGAGGCAATGAGTGGCTGAAGAAGGGGAACATCTCTCCTTATGGAGAGCACCAGTTAAGGTGTGTAATAGTTTGATTGCCTTTTAGCCCACTACTAAGCATCTGCATATCACAAGGCATTATGGGAAAATGGAGTCCCGGATAGGGCAACCATTTTGAGTGATCTTGAGAGCAAAAAGGGGTAACATACTCCCTCCTGTGGTTGAACTAATGAGTCGAAGAAAAACAGGAAAAGTCCTGTTATCTATAGGACAGGAAGTGTCAGACTGTAATTAGGCTTAGTGGCCTAAGTGAAAACTGCAGGACTTAAGAATTATTAAAAAAATATGTAAAGTGATATGGAAAATTAAAAATAAAATATAACCAAAAATTCTTAAAAAATGTGTTTAACATAAAAACGTGAGTTAAACAATAAGTCATTTTTGATGACACATTCCCTTTAAACCGTTAAATTTCTGAACCCTAACTGGCACTATAAGTTCTAAACTTAACGCAAGCACTCTGGCACAGATCTGGAGTTCACATACCTCCATTGCAAAAACCCGGCAAGCAGATTTCCTCAGTGCCTGTTTCATTGCAATTTCAAGGCCTTCTAGGTCATGGTGTTGAATGACAAAAGCCAAGACGGGCCACTGGAAATTTCTTTCCCCTTTAGAAAGTGAACTGTGGGCAGATATCAAGCGGGATAGTTCTGGCGATGGATGCCTCAGCAATGAGGAGCCAACTTCTACGGCAAAACAAACAGAATCAAGAGGACCCACGATGTATGCTTACATATACATAATTATTTTCACAAACTTTTCCAAAGCTACAAAATCGATAGAGCCAGAAAAAAAGATAAAAAAAAATGGCTTGGGCTCTGTTCACAATTGCCCTGGGTTTCATCACAGATTAATGTACCCGATAAAGAAAGGAGAAGTAGAAATTTGATTTTACCAGCATCGCCACTATTCACTCTGCGTCTAGGAATAGCCTTCACCCGTGGCTGCAAGACAGAATGCTGTTTATCATATTCCGAGGCCACAACGGAGTAGGATCTTTGGAAGACTGTACGTTTCGCAGAGTCCGCATCAGTAATAGGGCTCGTTTCTAGGCTACAGATGAGGAAAAAAAAAAAAATTTAGAACAAATGGTTTAGTAACAACTGTAAATTGTGTGTGCAAAATATGAAAGTTGCTCCAAAACCGTCACAATTTTATTTTTATTTTTTAAATGACACTAGTTACCGTATATACTCGAGTATAAGCAGAGTTTTTCAGCCCAAAAAATGAGCTGAAAAACTCTACCTCGGCTTATACTCGAGTCACTGACGGGGCTCGGGCGCTGCGATGGCCCGTGCCATCAGGGAGCGCATATAGCAGAATACAGAGTACAGCTGACAGCGACGGGCACTGCCGTGGCCCGTCGCTGTCGGCGATCTCTTCCCCTATATGCAACGCCTCCGGAGTGCATAGAGGGGAAGACACCACTGCGGGGCAGAGAGCGAGCGCTCCCTGCTCCGCAGTGGACTCCGGACGGGCGCAAGCAGACTCGCGGCTGTCCGGAGTTTCCGACACAGGCAGCTTGTGCGCGGCCTGATGACGTCACCCGCCTGTGCCGAGAAGATGGAGGAGAGCGCGCGGGAGGCCGGACAGCGAGGAGGCGGAGCGGCGAGGGAGTCAGGTGTTTGTTTGTTTTTTTTATTACCTGACTATACCTAGCCTATACCTGCCTATTACCTGCCTATACCTGGCCAATACCCTACCCATACCTAGCCAATATCCAGCCTATACCCTACCTATTAGAACATTTACCTGCCTATAACCTGCCTATTACCTGCCTATAAGGACATAACTGCCTGTGGGGGACATATACCTGCCTATAACTGCCTGTGGGGGACATATACCTGCCTATAACTGCCTTTGGGGGACATAAACCTGCCTATAACTGCCTATGGGGGACATAAACCTGCCTATAACTGCCTATGGGGGACATAAACCTGCCTATGAGGGACATAAACCTGCCTATAACTGCCTATGGGGGACATATACCTGCCTATAACTGCCTGTGGGGGACATATACCTGCCTATAACTGCCTGTGGAGGACATATACCTGCCTATAACTGCCTGTGGGGGACATATACCTGCCTATAACTGCCTGTGGGTGGACATATACCTGCCTATAACTGCCTGTGGGGGGACATATACCTGCCTATAACTGCCTATGGGGGACATAAACCTGCCTATAACTGCCTATGGGGGGACATAGTACTGCCTATAACATTATTGCGTGAATATTATCCTTTATATATTACTAGCCATGTTTGCCACATATACCAGCCCTATAACTTTCCTTTTGTGGGAAAAAGTATAACCTGCTTAAAACTGCTTAAGGGTATTTTACCTCCTCTAACTTCTGTGGGGGACATATAACTGCCGGGTGGGGGGACTATACCTGCCTATAACTGCCTGTGGGGGGACATAGATCTGTCTATGGGGGACATTAAATTGCCTATGTAATTTTATTGGTATCCATTTTTATTTTTGATATTTACCAGTAGCCGCTGCATTTTCCACCCTAGGCTTATACTCGAGTCAATAAGCTTTCCCATTTTTTGTGGCAAAAGTAGGTAACTCGGCTTATACTCGAGTATATACGGGTATTTTAACTTCCTTCTAGCGTTTCCTGTTTAAAGGACAATTGATTCTATACTTTATACATACCTAGGAGGCATTGATTTCATGTTGTTCTCTGGTTCCTCAAAGACATTTGGGCACGCATCAGGCGTAACTGATATGTAAGGTGCAGGTACTGAAGTAGATCGAAGATATCTCATTTCATCCTGGAACAGATTGTCATCCTGATAGCCACCAAAGTTCTCATGGTGATGTCTGCATGATCGAAGAGAGCAGAAAAGCATTTTCTTGTAACGTTACTCCTTCTTACAGAGATTACATTTTTGCCAATAAAACCTAATGGAAAACACTGACTAAAGATGGTTACACAAGAGTCCCCACAGTGTCTGGCATTTTCCCAAAGTAGCACTGCATGCTCCATTACTATGTCCAGCATTTTGTATGATGTTTGCAATGAAGGCTCTTGATGGTCAAAGCAGATGTGAACAGGCCTCACCTGACATGCCCCATACAAGAGTAGTAGAAATTTGTCATTTTAATTACCTGTCTTTCATCATGCACAATAAGCTATGCAAGAAGCAAATATATAAAAAATACAATGGAAAGCCTTCCATTACTTCACAAGTGCATTAGAGGTCTTAAAACATCACCTCCGTATCTAATACGACAGCTTAACATATTCTTAAAAGCAAAAACAATAATTCAGAAGGACCACTTCAATACTTATCTATAAAGTTCATGCATTGACTGGGGCATCCAGTAACATAACAAGTACACAACAGGTGTTTTATTTAACCCTGTATGAAGACTGCACATTTTATTGAAGTGCTTCTCAAAAGCCAACAGTGCTATATATGTGATTATAACAAGATTACAGCAGTATAAGCTTATTGCTGCGTATGAAGGTATGTTGCCACACAAACTGCAAAATTATTTTGCATTTACCTTGCCAGTGTCTGCAAATAGAGACACTGCATTTTGGGAGGCAGGTCCTCAGAAATGCCCTCTTTAACACTTGGGAGCTGCGACAGTAAAGGCTTTGGAGGGTGGTAGCACAAAATGCTTGGCTCTGCTGCACTACTTAAAGACAGCAGAAATAGTGCATTGGCTTTAATCACTTGATGGGCCTCCATAGTGGGTAAAGCACGAGGCGTTTTCACCTGCACTGGCTTCCGTCTGGATTGTTTCACCTGTGAATAAGGATCAGATGTGACTAATTCTAAAGAAATACATCTTTATGTTGTTGTTAATAGATCTGTTTAAAACAAGTCAATAATGCACTACTTCAATTGGCATGCAGAAACTATTACCTTCTCCCTTACCGCTGCCTGCTTTTCCCGGAGATATTTCTCTCTGCAGCGATCACAGACTAAGTACCAAGTACTTCCACCAACTCCTCCATCACCACAGTTCCCTGCCCAGCCACCACAAAAGTGTCCAATGCTGTTATAACCTTGACCACCAGCATATCGTCCACAACCTTGTATTAAAAAACAAAAAATAAATGACATAGGTACATATACATACAGTATACACACATTATATATATAGGTTTGTTCTTAAGCTGAATTTTACGCAAGTCGGAACAGGTACATTTATTAAATGTAACTCCAGCACAAACTCCAGGCTTTTAGTTTTTTAGTTTCAGTTTTGGATAGTGCAGGGACGGGTTTGACATTTGTTTTGCTATCTGTGCTCCTGTTAAGAAGTTTTTACTTCATTTTCACCTCATGTGCTGCTATGGCGTGCTGGAACTTGTCGTTCCATAGCTACTATCTGATGTGGAACATGGAACAACAAGTGCCAGCATGCCCCATAAGTCTCCGTTTGTAACTAGGGGACAGATGTAAGTCGGAACGGTGTAAGTGTGTGTGTGTATATATATTTTCATACACACATTTACATTACAGCATAAAACAAAACAGAGGAACACTACAGCAAAATTTCTAATGTAAAAATTTTGCTTTTAAAGCTCAGCATTAAATGATAACTCCATTGTTTTTGGGTTTTTTTCCCTTTAGTTGACCAGAATTTGCTTCTTGGTACACAGTATTGACAGATATTTGTCTTACCTGCATTTTGAGACAGGATTTCGTACTGCTCCCACTGGATCAAGTGACCTACACTCAGATTTGCTAAAAACACACAGCATGCTTGTGTGACTCAAAAGGGAATCTTTCTATACATTCCTATGAAAAGTTCAAAGTCAGTTTCATTGAAATGCATAGAGTTACAGACTTCTTGTCAACATCAAAAGCACAGTGTTTTTCAGCTAATCAGAGAGCAGGTCATGTGACCTACAGACTGTTGCATCAGCCAGAAATCCTGTATGGAGCTGCAGGTAAGTTATTGACACTAAAGTATACCTAAAAGCAATTTCAAATGAACTAGGGGGAAAAAAAACTGGAGTGGTCCTTTAAGTTAGTAAGACACTAAATCCTTGTATTTGTATATATTCGATTCTAAAACTTGTACACATACCTGGATGTGCCTGGCGCATGTGATAGGTTACTGGATATGGGTGAGATTCGCCACACAGCTCACAAATTGTGTCTTTCTCAGGCCCTCCAACTGCCAACTGGGCCATTTCTCCAAATAAATTGCCACGGGGCCTAGCTTCTGCCTTGTCTTTCTTCTTTTTCTCTTTCTTGGTTTTCTTGCTGTCCTTCTCCCCTTCTTTTTTCTTTAATACGGCACATGAACCAGGACTTGGGAAGATCATATTCTGGGATGCGGCTTTTATAGTGGCTAAAGAAATATCCTCCCAAAAGGCTACAAGGTGCTGAAGCGTTAGTGGAAGCGGGGGCCTGGATTTAGAGGAATGGTGGTTTGATACTTCAAAGGGAGAGGCCTCATGCTTGCCATCCTCACACTTCTCATGAAGAGTCCGTTCTGTGAGCATGGACAAGACTTTGTTCTTATTAATACTGACCATTTTTGATATATCAGGCCCATGAGGAGAAATATGGAACATGTTAAGTGCGGATGAGATTTCTATGGAATGTCTATTCTTTAACTTGACTTCTTTTTCCTCTACAGGTTGTTGACTGTTGAGACTGCTTCTTATAGGTGCATGCTCTTTGGAGAGGTCTGGATTAAATTTCAGAAAAGAAGAACAAGCCATTGCATCATGTACTATGCCTTCATGCCAGAGGAAGGAAGCAAACACAGCTCTGGCACATTCGGCCACAGACGGGGACATTGCTTCTTTTGCGGGTTCAGAAGATCTCGATGCTTCTTTGAACAGAAAATTTGTTTTCTCTTTTTTGGGTCGCACATGTCTACCAGCACTTTTACGGCTTACTTTGGGAGAAGCTCTTGTGTCTTGTTCATCTTTCAGTGGTGCTTTTCCAATACTGAAATGGACTTTGGATGCACCATCGTCAACACTTTTAAGCTCCGTATTGTCCTCACAAGTACTGTCTGTAATGCTGTTAGTCTTTAAGGTACTGGAGGAGCATACTTCCACAACCTCACTGTGGAGATTTTCTTGAACAACGTGAGGTGAAGGAGCCCTGTTTTCACTGCCACCTGTTGCTTTACCATCTTTCGGTGCCATTTTTGGTTTGGGTGAAGTGGATCGCCCTCTTAATGGTTCAGTGAAGGGTACTTTCTTTTTCCGCAAGGTGTCAGGATCCAGAGTGTAAGAATCTGACTTGGACCTTTCACGTGGTGGTTCAAGTTTGGTTTTTGCAGGACCTGCAGCTTTTTGAGGTAGGGTTTTCTCTTGTGGAGATGCCGAACGTGTTGCACTTGCACTAGACACATTAGATTTTCCAGTAGGCACAGTCTTTGGCTTTGGTGATGTAGAACGTGACCCGGGTCCAGGAGATTCTGATCGGAGACCAGATGGTTTACTATCCGAGTTCTTCAGAATTTGCAGAGTATTGTGGTTTGGCGACAATGATCGGCTGTGGGAATCTGATCTCAGTTTTGCAGCATCAGATTTTAGTAGAAGAGATTCACTTGCAGTAAGTCCCTCATTGTTTCGAGGTTTCTTCTGATCAGCATTAGAACGACTTACTCGTCCATCTGGTTTGGGGGATTTGCTGTCAACTCTGTGTTTTGAAGGCAAGTCTGATTTGTTCACAGTGGCAGGTGGCTTGGCAGCAGCATTAAATTGCCCTCTTTCATCTAAATAATACAATTAAATAGATAAATCAATAATTATCCTCTTGATCAAAGTAAACTGATTCACATTGTTTACATTTTACACAATTAAATTAATCAAGGTGAACCATACTTAAAGGAAATCTGTCAGGTGGTTTATGCTGTCCTATCCGAGAGCAGGATGTGACAAAGGGAGAGAAGCAGAGGTGGACATGATCTGTAACAGGACTGAGTAAAAAACAGAGAACTGACAGGACTCAAAGCAAACCTATTGCCTTTTTATTAACTACATTTGAAAAATACGGTATGTATCAGTATCTTGTGCTGATAAAAAGACACAAAATTTGAAGCACAAAGTGTGGTAAAGTTTTCCCTGTAGATAGATATAGGCATCTGTAGGTGGGTATAGCCCACACATAGGTAAGTACATGCCACCTGTAGGTACATATATCCCCCTGTAGGCAGGAGTAAAGGCCAATAAATATAACTTGACCCTAACCCTATGTAGAGACAGTAAGGTGAACGGCAACTCTGGGAGAGATGTCAGAGCACATGGAGAAACATGTTGACTGCTGCCCACTTTTTCTTGGCGAGTGCTGCCCCCTCTTGGGATCAACTGCACTCCGCCAGCATGGAGAAACTGTCCTGGCTCTACATTCAGACTATAAGATGCACCACCATTTTCCTCCCAAATTTAGAGGGGAAAAGGGAGTCTTATAATCAGAAAAAAGGTGTTATTCTTTGCTTCTTAGCCATTTTTATTTTCTGACTGTGCATTTTTTTAAATGGTTTTCTGTTTAGGATTATGGGGGCAGCCATCTTGCCCGAGCTGCTTTTAACAGCATTTACAGAGATGCTTTATAGTAGCTTCATGGACAAAGGAGCCTGTGAACAGAAGCAGACCCACTGACTTCTATAGCAGAGGGGTTTTATTTAGGAATGCTCTGTGACCAGGGAAGGAGTCATGCAGGGATGGTAAGAATGGTGAGCGGTGACTGTTATTGTTAATGGTGGATCTTGTTATCTATACACATGGGTGCCTTTCAGTTGAACCCTGCCTGTGCCAATAATGAGGAGACTGCTGTAAAGTTCTGTACAGGACAGGAAGTGTCAGACTTTTATTAGGTCTAATTGTCAAAAACAAAACTGCAGGATTTTAGTTTTTTTTTTTTTTTTTTTTTTTAAATATTGATGGTGATTTAGAGAAAAAAAACCTGAACCAAAAATTATTAAAAAAATGTTTTTTTAGTTAAAACATGAGTTAAAAGGAATGTGTCATCAGAAAATCTCCTACTGATTAAGTGACAGGGAAAGCCCTGCTTACCAGACCAACACACAGTGATTGACAGCTTTCCTGCATCACTGTGTGTACAGAGCAAACTATCAATCGCAGCAAGTGGGTGAGGTAAGCAGTGCTTTCATTTTCCGTTTTAGGATTTTACTCAGAAGTCCTGCTTCAAGTCATAGAATCATATGCATCACAGAGCTTGGCTTCTCTCCCACTCATCTTGCATTCAGATAGGGAAACATGAAACCCCTGATAGGTTTCCTTTCAAAATGAAATGGGATTCTATAGACTTAACATTAATGGGGTTAAACCACAAAGTAAAATCCCCTGCACTGGTCACTCAAGGCTAGCCAACCGTGCATGAGAATGAGGGCAGCGGCGCTTGCAGCAGTGTGTGAGCAACCAGTGCAGTGGATTTAACTTGTGGGACCTCACCTTTAAGTGTTCATATTAATAATCCATCCATACATGATCATTTTACTCCTTTAAACCCCTTACCACTGCTGCCAGTTTTGACCTTCCTGACAGAGCCCCATTTTTTAAATTTGACATGTCACTTTATGTGAGAATAAATCTGATACTTTCACCGATACATGTGATTCAGATGCTTGTTCTCATGACACATTAAGGTTTAAATTAAGTAAGAAATTTTGATCCATACAAACCTTGGTTATATGTGAAAAATCTCAAAATGTTACAAAAATTGTGAAAAATTTGCCATTTTAAAAAGTTCAAAAATTTGTGCCTTCTTATAAACTATTTTGTGTGAAATCACTGTCTAACATCTACCATATGTCTACTGTAGGGTCGGCATTTTTTAAAGGTCTTTTTTATGACATTAGGGGGCTTAGAAATTTTGTAGTAATTTTTCTAATTTTCAAGAAAATCTGCAATATTGGTTTTTTTAGGGTCCAGTCCAGTTCTGATGTGGCCTTGATGGGCCTGTATGTTAGGTACCTCCATAAATGACTCCATCTAATAAACTAAACCCTTTTTTCACTTTTTGCAGATATTAAATTATCTATTATTCACTGGAAAACGGTAGATGACAACAGGGAAATGCAACTTAATATCGATTCCCCCAATTCTGTAGTTTTTAGAGATAGCGCACTATGGCCACATAAGGGATATTTGGCTTAACCACAAGCCTCAGAGTAGGAGGAGCACCTACTAGACTTTGGGGTCTCATTTTCATTAAAAAAAAATTTATGTGCTACTACAGGTTTGCAGACACCCTAAGGCGCTAAAACTTAATAAAAACCCAAAAAGACATCCCCTTTTGGAAACTATACACCTTCAGGAATATATCAAGGAGTGTAGTGAATATATCGACCCCACAGGTGTTTCACAAATATTTTTAGCGTTTGGCTATGAAAATGAAAAACTTCTCAAACAATCTACAGTTTTAGTGGTTTAATTTTCACAAGCAATCGTGGAAAAAAAGCACCCAAAATTTGTTACACACCTATATATGGGTGTAAATTGTTGTTTGGACACATTGTAGGGTGTACAAGGGAAGGAGCACCATTTGGCTTTTGGAATGTAGATTTTGGTGGGTGCCATGTTGCATTTACAAAGCCCCCAAATTACCAGAACAGGTGAAACTTTACAGAAGTCAACCCATATTGGATTCAACACCACTTCTGGATCTCATCATTATAGTATCATTATAGAGTTCCTATGACTCTTTGATCGCTGTTTATGAAGGTTTTCGTGAGGCTTTTTGAACAAAATACAGCAATCTGTAGTTTTTTTTTTTGGTGATCACCATATGGTATAAATGACATGCTAGCTTTACTCAGCAGGTCAATACGATTAAATCGATAACTGATTTGTATGCTTTAGGTTTTTACTGCATTTACACAATAAAAACACTTCAAAACACGTTTTTGCATCGCCATAGTCATATATAAACATATATCCATCATTTTTTTTGTTTGTGTACAAAGCTGTGTATGGGCTTGTTTTTTGTGGGACTAGTTGATTTTTTTTGAGGGACAAGGCTTTCTGATCACTTTTAAATCCGGGTGAAGAAAATACTGCAGTCCTAGTAGTAGTTTTTATTTTTATCAGTGCTCACCATGCAGTATACGTAATAAGTGAGTTTTACTTCTGCACTGCTGTCGATAGCCATAGCTTTTTTATATTTTTCCTTATACAGAGCTGTGTCAGGGCTTTCTTAAAATTTTTATTGTATTACAGGTTAAATAACGTGACAGATAAATAGGGTAGGTCGTTACGCATGCGGCGATACCAAATATGCATACTTTATTTTTTATCTTTGTTGGGGCGATTGGCATCTGGAAAGGGGAAAAGGGTGGCGTATGTAGTTTTATTTAATGTGTTTGTGTTTTACCGGGTATGGCATAGTGATGTCACAGATAATCCAGAAGCCTTTGTTAGGCTTCCGGGCTGTCAGGTGAGCCATCGGTAGCAGTGATCGCACCACAACCACTCCGATGGGGACATAGGTAGCTCCCTCCCTGTCTGTCTTTCCCTTAGCTGCCGCAATCGATTGTGAACTCCGGCTGTGGGCGAGGCAGCACGGGGTCAGCTGCAATATGCACCTGCTCCCACGTGGCGATCGTGCAAGGTCTCAAGCTGAAGTCATTTCCCACTAGGGCGGCCAGATGCTTATAATGTTGGAAAGGGGTTAAAAACAAGAAAGCCTTGAGTTGAGATTATAGGAATTTCCAAGTATGCAGAGTGTGTTTTGTAGGATTGTCCATTTAGCTTACTGTGGGAAACACAGATCTATACATAGCCATCATACATAGAGACCTAGGTACTCCGCTTGTTCTGCAGAAATAGCCATTACAGTGATTCGTTTAGAGGCCGAAATCTTAATTCAAGTGAATTGCTCAACATTATTGTTCATTAAAACGATCTTAATTCTAGTCCCCCTTAAAAGTGACAAGATAAAGAGTTTCAGTACAAAAAAAAAAAAAAAATCTGGAATCAGTGGTTAATCTCAACCACATAACTTGATTAAAGTGCTTATTAAAAAAAAAAAATAAAAAAAAAAATTTCGTTTTGTTTTTTTTTTCTAGAACCTTTTCTATAATAAAACAGCATAGCTTTTTCCATTTTTGAAATAAGAAAAACGTGATTTCTAGAAAGCCAGTTTGCTCTAAATCTATATTTACTACAATTAGCTGCCACTATGGTTATGTCCCTCTGTATTTTAGAATCTCCAAAAACATCTGTATGCCCGCTTACTCTGAAGTGAAGCATATAAGCATCACACGCTAATCAATACAGCTGTATAAAATTTCCAGTCTACAGTACTAGAACCATAACCATGTAAACTGTACCCTCCAAGGAGCATGATAAGTTACCAAAGGAGTGCTAAATTAAAATTGACATTCACAAAATGAATACATACAGTGCAGCCACTTTTGCAGCCATTATGATTATATTTTTTTCATTAGTGTTCAACTTCACTTAACTTAGAAAATGTATGCATAGTTTTACTTTTAATAGAGTAAGTCGCCCCCCACCCCCCCCAAAAAAAAATAAATGTAACAAAAAAAGTCGTAAAAAAAGTAGTAAGAAATGGAAAAGCATTTAGATTTGTAAAAACTTTAAAATGCTTCTATGTTGTATTCACATTTTGTTAGCAGGTATGGGAAAGTATTCACAACAAATGTATTTTGTCTTCAACCCAGACAAATAACGCTACATGTTTCTGGCCTTCAAATCTAAGTAAGCGTGATTTCACATGCAGCACATTTGTTGCAGAAAATGCTACAAATGGAATTCATTCGATACATCTTAATTCCTGCAGTAAGACTTCTGCCTGAGTACATACCCAAAAAGATCCATAAGGCAGAGGAACCCTCCTCTCCCACAACATAGTCTTTCATAAGGAGCACCCAGGGCCAATCTGTAGACAAGGATTCTAAATCTTCTCATCTACAGCATAACTCGTGTTTTTATTATTTTACTAATGCCAGTTTAAAATCCATATACTCTCCTTTCCCCTCACCTCTATTTCAGGGCTGCGTCATCCTCAATCACTGCCGCTCTTCTTGCTTTTTCCAAATGGGGCTGTCGACACCCGACGTAATCCTCCAGAAGTGAGCTATCTCAATGGTTAAATCAGGCAGTGGCACATTAACGCTGCAGTGGTGATGTCCCCATTTGGAAGAAGCAAGAAGAAAAACAGGAAGATGGCCCAGTTTTGGTTTCGACTTTTTTTTTTTTTAAACTTCAAAATTGGTTGTGTATGTGTGAAATCTGACTATCTAGCTATATCAGGGGTCCTCAAACTTTTTAGACCGGGGGCCAGTTCACGGTCCCTCAGACCATTGGAGGGCCGGAATATATCGATACATTTCACATGATACCAAAATTTATTATTGGCCAGCAGACGGTAGTTAAGTTTAGGGCCCCCAGCTGTCGTTAGTAGAATTTAGGGCACCCAGCAGGACGTAGTAGAATTTAGGGCCCCAGCTGACGTAGGGTAGAATTTAGGGCACCCCAGACAGACGTAGGTAGAATTTTAGGGCCCCAGCAGACGTTAGGTAGAATTTAGGGGCCCCCAGGCAGCGTAGGTAGAATTTAGCGGGCCCCCAGCTGAGTAGGCAGAAATATTTAGGGACCCCCAGCAGACGTAGGCAGAATTTAGGGCCCCCAGCAGACGTAGGCAGAATTTAGGGCCCCCAGCAGACGTAGGCAGAATTTAGGGCCCCCAGCAGACGTAGGTAGAATTTAGGGCCCCCAGCAGACGTAGGTAGAATAAGGGACCCCAGCAGACGTAGGTTAGAATTTAGGGCCCCCAGCGTCGTAGGTAGAATTTAGGGCCCCTGCAGACGTAGGTTTTGATTTAGGGCCCCCAGCAGACGTAGTAGAATTTAGGGCCCAGCAGAGTAGGGTAGAATTAGGGCCACAGAAGACGTGGTAGATATCTAGGGCCCCCAGAGACGTAGGTAGAATTAGGGCCCACAGCAGACGTTGGGTAGGAATTAGGCCCCCCAGCAGGTCTGTCGGTAGAATTAGGCCCCGCCAGCAGGTCTGTAGGTAGAAATTTAGGGCTCCAGCAGGTACTGTAGGTAGAATTAGGGCCCCAGCAGGTCTGTAGTCAGAATTAGGGCCCCAGCAGGTCTGTAGGTAGATATTAGGGCCCCCACCAAGCAGGTCTGTAGGTAGATTTAGGGCCCCAGCAGAGTCTGTAGGTTAGAATTTCGGGTCCCCGCAGGTGTGGAGATTCAATTAAAAATAAAAAACTGATATCTTCTTAGCTTACTTGAGCCTCCCCGCGCTGTTCGCTGCTCACGGGGCTGCTTCTTCGGGCGGCTTAGAGGTCACTGGCCGTGACGCAGCATGATGTCGAATCACAGCCGCCCGGTGCTGTGGAATCTGTGAGGCTGCATCTTCCTGCGCCTCACCCAGGAGTACTATGTAGAGCGGAGAGCCCCTGCTCTCCGCAGATGATCTATCTGTATGGTGCGTCCTGCGGACGCAAATACATTAGTCCGGGTGCCGCTGCCATCAACGATCGCCTAAGGTCTAAACGGTACCTTAGTGTCGGTATGACTTAGGACCCTAACGACGGCGTGCGCTGGCGGGTAGCAGCATCTAGGGGGCGACTGTGGGGGGGGACACTCTGCAGCGGACGGGAGGTGCTATGAGGTCGGACTTTTTACAATATATGGGAGGTTGTTGTGATGGGCATGAGGGCGGACATTATGGCGTACACATTGCACAGGTGTCCGCCCTCCCTCTGCCACTCACAGGACCTCCCCATATATTGTACATAGTCCGCCCTCAAGCACCTCCCTTGCGCTGTAGAGTTCGGGTCCCCGCCCCCCCCGAAGCTGGCCGCTGTACGCGTGTCGCAATGGCTTTAACTATTACCTTGTCACAGCCACGGGGGGGAGCCCCCAACCTCCAAATCATTTTGTGCTGTGGGGGCGGGGGGGGCCCCGGTGGACAAGTGATGTGAGGCGCGCGACAGCATGGGGCCAGCACGCCACAGGTATCTCCAGAGGCCGCGGCTATTGTATATAAATACACACACTGACTGCAATGGGATCTGTCAAGTGTTTACCCTGGTGTCAAGACGCTTCAACAGAAAAAAATAGTGCAATTTACGGTGCTATTTTTTCACGTACATCTCGACCGCCAAAGTGAGAGGGTTTTGGGGGGTGAAGGCCTTATCGTATATTTACTTAAGATGGTATACTAAAATTAGCATTTCAGTATATTGGCTATGACTAAGAGCTGTAAGGCAGTCTGAAACGCGTTGGCGTAATCCATTGTTCCTGTGTCATGTATTGTTTTACCTCCTGTGACGAATATGGCTCTGTCTATTCAGGATATTTTAAAGGGGTTGTGCGAGAGACCCCAGAAAATAAGAACATATAGTGCAATAATACTAGAGATGAGCAGTAACTCTCTTTCACACTCCAGTGTGTGAACTACTTCCAAATGCTGTTATATCACATATTACTGCTTTGTTGGATTTTTCTCATCACTGGGCTAAACTACAGTTGCTAGGCGCACTGTATGAAAACTACATTTTCCACAACAGCCTAATTCCCCCAGTGAGCTGTAGATAAATATATCGCCACAAACAGATGTTATATGTGTGTGTACATTCTTCAGTCTTCTTCTCTACTCGCAGAGCCACATCCCTCATACCATCAAGTCTTCTCAGGTGACCTGAGCACGCAGCACATGCTCTGTATATGTCGTCAGCCTAACCAGGAAGTAACTCGAGGTCTGTACAATTAATTAATAGTAGGAATGTGGTTTCTGACTGAGGAAGTAGCGCTCGGGCTCGGCCAATTTTGTTTTCTATAATGTTATCCCCTAGACAAAAACTAGCAGACTCTTCTTATTAACAGTTATTTACGGAATTTATTACATTAAAACATGGAGTTGATGTATTTAGCCATCTTCTTTTCCTGAAGAACCCCTTTAACTATTTTTCATTACATTTTATGTAATGATGGAAATGTTTTCACGTTCTACATATTTTAAACGCTGTAGCTTTCTGACGCAGACAATATGTTATATGTTTAAGTGGCTTTAACATCATTTGAAAAAAACCCAAACCACTTTATTACCCTGTGGTTAATGTTTATGTTGACCTTTTCAGGCTATGTTCACACGGCTAATTGCAGGGCGGTACATAATTGCCAGCTAATTAACAGCGGGTGTTCGGGAGCACATGCCGATCAGCGCGTACTCCCGTAGCGCAGAGTGGGGCGGTAGCCCGCCGGCCCCACAGACTGTTATTACTCGCGGCGCGTAAGCACCATGAATAAATGACATGTCCAATTCTATCTTTCCCCTCGCTACAATTACGATAGTATTATATACGCGGGGAGGAGGCGTAATCCATAGTTCTCTTTGAGAACTGTGAGATTACGTAATGATTGGGGCGCATTTCGCTCGTATTAGAGCGCAGTACACTCAATATGTAGCAAAATGCATCCCAAAATAAGCCGTGTGAACATAGCCTTACAGTTAAAACCTGTGTACTGCTTTCTGTGACGAGGTCTCAAACCTACAGGATTGACATAACATTTTCTAGATCACAGTAAAAGCATACCCTATCAGAGACAGACATGTTCACATGAGGGTCCACTGCATTGCCTGTGCCACCTCTAAAACCCAAGCTAATCTGACAGGCGACAGAGGAAATGGAAATGTGCTAAATGTTTTGAATATGAGACATACATTACATTTTAAATAAATATGCTGGGACTTTGACAGTGATGTTCCTACATGGTACACTTTTGGGATTCAAGTCACTTGACAATATTAATGCTTTTGATGAAAGAGAAATACTAAAATGTACAGTTTTATATTCTGTGAGACAAAGGTAAGAAAACAGTGGGTTGGAAAGCATGCATACCCACCCTTTGATTTGACAGAAAGAGGTGAGAAAGCAGATGACGGAGCAGCTTTACTTTTGTTATTAGGTTCACGAGAAGCAGCGCTGGATGGGGTGAGGTCTACAGTTGAGAAGAGATGCACAGAAGCAGCAAAGATAAGCAAACACAAGACATTAATAAAGCATGTAAGAAATGACAGAATACAGGAAAATAACAGGACAGTTTTCTATAGTTAGCGTCCTAATGAGAGGCCATGCAAAGCTGTTAAATCACAGAAATGTTCTGCTCCAAGTGCAGAATCCCATATTAAGAACTTCCTTTGGACTCATGGTTCCTGCAGTTCAGCACTTCATAGTGATCAAGAATATACATTTACAAAGGTTGCCATCCATTTCACTTGCTGATTACAAAGTGGATTTTCCTGTGAAATATGTGGAAAAGCTTTCATAGAGCAATTCACAAATGGCAATCTAATATTCAACATCCTATCATTTTGGAACGATATGC
This sequence comes from Phyllomedusa bahiana, assembly GCA_025379985.1. NCBI lineage: Eukaryota > Metazoa > Chordata > Amphibia > Anura > Hylidae > Phyllomedusa > Phyllomedusa bahiana. The sequence goes on from JAODAL010002473.1 coordinate 131,825, forward strand.
TTCTATTTTAAGTTTATTTCCATTTTTCTTCTACAACTCATTGCTCAGATCCTGTTACTTGGTAGCCATCTACAAACAAGAATCAAGTTTGCTTGGCTGCTGCAATATGAGCAACATAAAACCACTGTGCTTTTTTGTGTCCGAGACACATTGGTGAAATGCTAACCGCATACAAAGCGGAATCAGAATTAAGGCACATTTACATATCCCAGATATTTCTGTGACCAGGACACAATCATATGCTTGCCACCTTAACACCCCAATTTAGAGGAATGATTATTGGTTGCACAGATTTCTACAACAAATCTGCCAGTTGCGAATATACCCTCAAGAGCGTCCTTGATCACATACTATTAATTATTTTCTCATCCCAGATTCTACTAACATTATTCACATCTGCCTGAATAACTGACCTGTTTTAAGTGCAATAAAACATATACCAGTGTAGTAAACACAACTGAACTGATACAGGTGCTTTTTATGGAGTTGAATAGTTCCCACACCAGAGGCCATTTGATCAAGCTGTGTTGGTTGACAACACACTATTATCAAGGCAAAACTAATGCATAGCTCATACAATCACCAATGTAAAGGTTTATTTTGGGTGTATTCACGCAGTGCAGGTTTGACATTTTGTCTGTTGCAGCAAAAAACTGCAGTGAAATTGCCTTTGGGTGCTTTCACAAAGCGCAGTTTTTGTGCCGTTTTAACTGCACTCCAATTAAACAGCCTTTATTACCAGCAAGCTTTGTTCACTTATCTAAACAATTTGGAAAGTAATGAATTTGTGTGTTTGTAATCCACAATACTTCAAAACACAGTCATTGATTACTTACTTGAAACCCCTTTCTGTACAATTTAGAGAACTGAAAGAAGCTTGCTGGTAATAAAGGCAGTTTAAATGGAGTGCAGCTAAAACTGCATCAAAAGGCTGCTTTCACACAGTACGTTTTTGGTGCATTTTTTATGCTTTTTTTGTGTAGAAAAGGCACAGCAATTAATGCTGTACATTTCTGCAGAACAAAAACGCATCAAAAAAATGCACCAAAAGAACGTACTGTGTGAAAGCACCTTTTAACAGCAGCAAGCTCCTTTCAATTTCCTGAATTGTTTGGCAAGGTGATGCAAATGAGTAGTCAATTATTGTGCGAAGCTGCTTTTAAGGGTGCTTTCACACACGTGTTTTTGGTGCATTTTTGGAGGCGTTTTTTGTGCAGCAATGTACAGCATTAATTGCTGTGCCTTTCTTGCACAAAAAACGCATTAGAGTACACACTATGGAAAAATCAAGACACCAAAAATGCACTTTGTGACAGCACCCTTAGTCTTGACCAAAGAAGCAAGTTGTTTTCCTAAAAGTCACTGCAGTTATCTGCTGCAACAGAAAAAACTGCATCAAAACCGCACCACATGAAAAAATCCTTTTAAAAACTTTCAGTTGCACCCTCTTCATTTAAAATGTAAGATACATGCGACTTTTGAATGCTTTTAGGGTGTTAGGGTGTTTTCACACTGTGCATTTTTTTTGCAGAAATGCACAGCAATTAATGCTGTGCATTCCTGCATAAAAACACAACATGTAAAAGCACCTTTAGGGTTTGGGGGGAATGTAAGTCGCATGAAAATATTGCACTATAGGTGCATGTCTACTACACCCCTCTGCCCCCCAAAAAAACAGAAGAACTGACCACACCACTAGTATCAACTTAATATTGCAATATAACATTGAATTTACCAATGCACAAATATCCAAAGAATATATCGGCAATGAACGCAAAAAAAAAAAAAAAAAACAAAAAAGGTGTAAAAATATTTTTAAAATAAACACATGGAAAAAATTGTTGGTACCATTCCATTAAAACCCACAATGGTCACTGAAATAACTAATTGTCAGAAGTAATAATTTATTGAAAACTAATAAAAATTAAACACTGCATGGTGTATAAATTGTGGTCGAGTCAGAAAAAAAAAAAAAAAACACTTAAAACAAGCCTGGACAAAAATGACAGTATCCCTAGAAAAGATCAGTAATCAGTCTGCCTATTTCAAGGATGGAAAGTAGTCACTGTGCTGTTTGGTATCATGGTGTGTACCTTATTAAACATGGAACAATTAATGCTGCTAAAGAGTGAGAAAACGACAGATTAATATATTAAAAGGTAAAGGTTATAGGACCATCTTCAAGAAGCTTGATGTTCTGGTTATTACAGTTGCACATATTATTCAGAAGTTTAAAGTCTATGGCACCTCTCTGGACATGGCCACAAGAGGAAAATTGATGACAAATTGGAGAGATGGATAATATGAATGGTAACCATAATGCCCAGAACAACTTCTAAAGATATTAGGGGTGAACTCCAAGGTCAAGGTACATCAGTTTCAGATCGCATCATCTGTCTTTGTCAAAGTAAACTTAATGCAACACAACTAAGGAGGAAACGACTGCTGGAAACAAATCATGAAAAAGCATTAAGAGTAGAAAAATGGATTGGCACCAGTCTACTGTTGGTTTATCCAGAAAATATCTTGTGAAGTCCGCAGATGCATGTACATAAATAACCGGAGGTGCTATGCTTCAAAAATAGAAGATTCCAATCGAATGCACAATATAAATAGAGTAGCAGCACACTGAAAAAAAGCTAATAGAAAAAGGAACTGGTGAGTGCTTCTACTCTTTATATTGTGGATTTGATTGAAATCATAAAAAAGCAAGACTGGAATTTGCCAAAATACATATTGACAAGCCACAAAGCTTGTGGTAAAATGTCCTTTGGACAGATGAGAGACAGCTGAAGCATTTTGGCATGTCACACCAGCTCTATGTTTACAGACACAGAAATGAAGCATATAAAAGGAAAGAACATTGTACCTACTGTGAAACAGAGGAGGCTTGGTTATGTTTTTGAGCTCCTTTGCTGCCTCTGGTACAGGATGTCTTGAATATGCACAGTGTACAATAAATTCTCAAGACTATCAAGGAACTCTGGAGCAAAACGTGCTGCCCAGTGTCACAAAGTTTGGTCTCCGTTGCAGGTCATGTGTCCTCCAACACCCCAAACATGCAGCTAAAAACATCCAAGAATAGCCAAGAGCAAAGAATTGGATTATTCTGAAGTCGTGTACGAGCCTTGATCTAAATCTTATTTGACATGTGCGGAAGGAGCTGAAACATGCAGTCTGGAGAAGGCACCCTTCACACCTGAGACAGCTGGAGCAGTTCGCTCACGAGGAGTGGGCCAAACTCTCATGGACAGTTACATGAACCATTTGTTTGCAACAATTGCCGCAAAAGGTTGTGCAACAATATATTAACTTAAAGGGGTTCTCTCAGTACAGGCTTTCAGTCATCTGGAACTTTCTCTCTCACAGCTTCAAATCCAGGGGAGGGGGGGGAGGGGTGTATATACTCCCAGTAGGCGGGTCTTTCCTCACTGAAGACTAGTGACCTAATTCTGTGTAGGCAGTGGAAGGGAAAGAATGTCACAGCTCTGCAGACCTCCTGCAATGGTCAGTTCCCATGCCTGGAGAGCCATCATCTCGCTCCACAAGCTCCTTGTAAGCAGAACGCCTGTATTGGTGTAAACAGTTATACATACACACTGAATTGAAGAAGCAAATGTGAGAAATGCACTATGCTCCCCCTCTTATCAAGCAGGAGGTAGCGGGAGAGCAGACTGTATAAGGCAGTGTTATATGGGTGTGTTCTATCTGGCAGCTAAAGAGTAATTGCCCAGATCCTTCACATAGCGCTGTCACTAAGTGGAGCAGAGAGGAGCTCAGGCAGCCTTTATTACACAGCTCAAAGAGCATGAAAGACAATGAGAACAGACACAGCCAGCACAGAAACACTTTCAGTTTCGTTATCACGCTCAGAGGGAAGAGTGCAGTCAGTCAATCACAGCAGAGTGGGCGTGGCCCGGCCCCCAGTCTCTAGACACTCACAGAATAGCTCATAGCTCCTATACTAAATTATTTAGGTAATACAAACCAATTGCAAAAGTGCTTATTTTTTCTGTGTCCATCATTACAGATATGATCTTTGTAGCGAGGATGGTTTCAATAGCTTTTTAAATGTTTCGGTTGAAACGCAAGTAAAAAGCAATGTCTGATTTTTTTTTTAGTTGGTTTTTAGTAAATTAACTTTTATTCATTTTGTCAGTTACAAGTTATTTTAGTGACCATTGTGGATTTTTCTCTCTTTGGTATTACCTATGGATTAAATGTAAATGTAAGGTGCAACTGCTTATTAAAATTAAATAGGGTCCCAAATGGAGTGTTTTTAGGGATATCTATAGTTAGTTTAAAAAAAAGTACAGCCCTAATCTAAAAGGTATGAAACCTTTTTTAATATCACAATTACTCTACTGGCTAGAAATTGGTGAACTCCTCTAAACAGGATGTCTACTTTAAGGCACTGAAATATTTTTTTTTCTTTTCCATCTGACTAGGTCTTCAGTGCCCGTCTTCCTAGCTTACAGGGTGGTAATGTGTGCATAGACTACTGGAGGTGATAAAACAGATGTATCACATATACAGGCAATAGAGTCACCAATACAAGGAAAAAAAAAACAGTTTAGGAAAAAATGCAAGGGGAGAAGTAGGGATCTGTAAAAGAAATGCACAAAAGCACTCTGAAGGGTATGTCTCTCTTCTACTATATTTTTAGATATATAAATTTAGATAAGTGGATTTCAAGTGAGCCAGGCAAAAAAAATATTAAAAAACCCACAAACATCTTATGTTGTGCTCTCAGACATGTAAAGAACTTTCTACTCTGTTGTTGTTCATTACTTTACTAATAGCCCTACAAAAGGATAGAATTTTGTTTTGAACTAAGCATAAAATTATTGTATGTGGTTTGTTTTCTTCTGCCAACAAGATCTTTTTAATCAGAGGTTTATGATCATGGTTTCACAGCACAGCAGCCCCATGTGAACAGAACTACTACACACCAAAGCTTCATGAGATTTCAGTGACATCACGGTTTCTGCAACAAACTTATACCATCATTGGTGGACACTATTTTGTCCACACGCAGCTGCCATGCTGTGGGACAGGCCTAAAACTGCAATGCATCCCATATCATGGCACTACTAAACTTTAAAAAGGTACATTATACAGATAACAATTCTCGTGTAAATCAAGCAAAAAAGTATTACAGTAGCAACAAAGCGAATGGGAAAGAAGTTGGCTGGTTTCTTTAAAAATCAAATATTAAGCAGCAGGTGGCTAATATTATTAAATAAAAAACCCACTATGCTCACCTTTCTCTAGTCCTTGGTTCTAGTGCTGAGTCTCTCTGGACTTCTGTTTACCATCTTCTACTTTCAGATGTTGACTGACTGCAGTGGTAACTTACCACTCAATAACAACACTGCTCCGAAGTGAACAGTCATCCACCACCCCCAAACAGTTATGTCTTAGTAATGGTCAGGCTGCTTTGAATCAGACTTTAATTAGGTTTACAAAGCATGTTCCACTTATACATCACAAAGTGCTTCTTGCATACACCAAAACAGACAAACTTCTATTAACCCAATAGAAGTCAGAACAATGGCGCCGATTTACTAATCCTGTCAAAAACTTGGAGAGTATAAGCTTCAACTAGGCAGTCTGAGAAAATGCCAAATTCATCACTATGGGGCATCTTTAGACTATTCATAGTTACTATTGGTTAGCTTACTTTGTACCAAAATTAAACGGCAGAAGTTTTGCCACAATTCATCAGATTTAAGCCATGCCCCTTCCAGGTAAGCCCCACCAACTTATAAGTTAACCGTACCCCCTTGTTGGACGAGATGCAATGTGTGTGGAAATCCCGACTTATCTCAGACTCCAGGTGCAAACACTACAGCAATTCTGTCCGTGTGTCATTTTTGGCAGCGGTTTCTTTTTACCGTACAGAAAAATGTAGTCCGCTAAACTTTCAAAGGCGCACATTTTTTTTTTTTTTTTTCAGAATGGGAGTGAATGCAAGATGAATGCAACGAAAAAGCATATGGTTACACAAACTCCGTATATGGGCTCAATAAGCACAGAGCTATCTGCTGGGTTGAAGTGGGAATAGTTTGCTGCATTGTCTTTACAGTGATGAAGGAAGAGGAACATGGCAGAGAGAAATTTAAGGGGAGTGTGTCATCAAAAATGACTTATTGTTTAATTCACATTTTTATGTTAAACACATTTTTTAAGAATATTTGGTTTTTTTTTTTTTTATTTTCCATATCACTTTCAATATTTAATAATTCTTAAGTCCTGCAGTTTTTACTTTGGCCACTCAGCCTAATTGTCTGACACTTCCTGTTCTGTAGAGAAAGGTTCTCAGTAGTCTGCTCATTATCAGCACAAAGAGGGTCAAACTGAAAGTAGACACCAGTGTGAATAGATAACAGGATCCACCAGTCACAAGAGGAGATAGTCACAGTTCACCCTTTCACCTCCCTGTATAGTGACTTCTTTCCAGGTCACAGAGCATGACTAAAAAACTCTCCTATAGAAGTCAATGGTCAGTATTAAGCCTCCTATGTACATGAAGCTACTGTAAAGCATCTCTGACTGCTGTTAAAGCAGTTTGCACTGCAAGGCCTAGTGGCCAAAGTGAGAACTGCAAGACTTAAGAATTTTTAAAAAAATATTGGAAGTGATATGAAAAATATAAAAAAAAAAAAACCAAAAATGTGTTTAACATAAAAACAGTACTTAAACAATGACTCATTTTTTGATGACACATTCCCTTTAAAAGTCTGTCTGAAAAGTAACAAAAGTATGCTCTTCCCACAGACTACCATATAAGACCATTTTTAATTTATTCTCCAACACAACATTAACTTATTTTAGGTCCCTTTATTAAGCTGCAATGCAATCTCCTTTGTTCTGGTTCGAAAAATTGAACCAACCATCTCTGCCTTCAGGCACAAAGGTTTATAAGGCACATGTAGAAAAAAAAAAAAAGTGATAAAGCTTTGTACTACACCAGAAAACATACTTAATACTGAAATTTACTCAGCTAAAACTATTTGTTACTGGATAATATAAAAAATACTTCCTTACACAGGCATAGAAAGTGGACTGATAAACAAATGGAAAACCATATACCATAAGCAAATGTATATGTAGCATACATATGCAACATACATGATGCTGGGTGAAATCGTGCAATACATCATGATACATGAAATATAGGGGAACTCTGGCAACAATGACTTGGAAAAAGTCTTTAAGGTAAATATGGCTTCTTAAAATGAGTGAAGAGCTAGCTAGACATCAAATGAATCCATTTTAGAGACTAGATTATCTCCTTAATGATCACCATTTAAGTTTAAAGAAAAAATAGTTGAGTTCAACATAAGGTACTAGCAGGGCTGTGGAGTCGGAGTCGGTGCCTATTTTGCAGGAGTCAGAGTCTTCATAAAATGGATTGACTCCGACTCCCAAAATATATAATAAGTTGGTCCAGTTCGATGCAGTGCAAAGAGCAAGAGAAATTGGGTCCGGCCAGTGCTACTGCTCCTATATCTTCAGCCTCATCACATGAAGAGTGTAATTAATGACATATAGCAGGCAAAGTGCTGCCCCAGGGGAAAAGATTCTGCTCCCATAGCAAACAGATTTCAGCTACATTTTTCACCTGTTTTCAAAGTAGTAGAAAAGTTCTACCATTCATCAAAACTGACTGACTGTGGCAATTCCTTTATACCCCGACATTGTTAGAGATGTTGCCCTGTGGTCACCGCTTTGCCCCCAACCCAAGTTAGTGTAGAGAGGCCGTTCTCTAGCCTGGAAATAATGAGATCAGATGTGAGGTCATGTATGCAGGATCTGATGGAGGCAATACTATTTCTCAGAACAAATTCAGAGACTCCACAAATGTTCCTGCAGTTTTGCATATTTACAATATTTTTGTGTTCTAAAGTCATATCCAATAAATATATTTTACACTGACAAGCAAAATGGTAACAATGTTTTGAACTTGTGACTTTCAGGTTCCATATCTCTCCATCCACTACAACTTTGTACATGAGGCTACTGTAATTTTATATACAGTCAGTCATCTTGCATATCTTATACATAAATTTGACTTGCAAGTATTTAGCATCTGCTTAGTTCTGCAGATTCTTTCCTGTAACTACATTGTTACGGTTTTGCTCCTAAAAATCAAAATGTTAATTTTTAGTATTTTGTTAGTATTTGGGAAATCCAAATACACCTTTGGTTTTCAATACTGCCTGAATCCCTCTGGGCTCTGAATCTTGACCAAAATCTGATCTCAGGTCTCTTCTACACATTCCCAATGTTGGTGCAGACTGGACTTAGATACAAATACAGCTTTTTCTTCAACTCTACCCACAAGTGTTCAAAAGATTGCTACCCTTTTGCTTGTCAGTGTCTGTTCTACCTAAATAGCTTGATTATTGGATCATAAGGTGATAAACAGCCTGATGGGACCATTTTACTACAGTAAAGTTATCACTTAAACATGCGCCATGTAGGAGGGAGTCAGGAGTCGGAGCTTTGGCTTGCCGACTCCACAGCCCTGGGTACTAGTCAGGAACCCTGAAATACAGCTACTAAGTATTTGACTGGCAGATGACCATCACTATTTTTCAACATCCGTAATTAAATGCAAACAGCATTTAATTTCAACACAAAACAAAAATCAAGACACCTATAGAAATAATCTGCCAGAAAAGGAACATCATACAATGCATTTTTTTCTTCAGTAGACAACCATGCATGCATAGAAATGGAGGTCTCTGAAGAACAGATGACATTGCCTCAGAAAGAATGGTTGGATGAGCATGTAAGACAGACAGACTTACTCTGAAGCGAAGGCTGAGGCTGCTGGAAGGAAGGGGACTGTCCAAACACAAATGGGCTCTGGACTAGGGAAGTGGGAGGTTTTGCAGCTTGATCAAAGATGGAAGGAGTTGGCAAACTAGGCCGTGACTGAATGGAATTCAGTATGGCACTCAGCTGATCACCTGCAAGGGGCAAAACAGTCAAAACTACAACCCGTTATTAAGAGATTTAAACAAATCTATTAAAAGTTCAGGACTTCTGAACGGAATGATCAAAGGACTAAAAAAAAAAAAAAAATAAAAAAAAATTAACCTAAATTAAAGCCAGGTATTACGAAAAATAAAATACCGCAGCATGGCATGCAAAGGTATTATAACATTCAATTAAATAGTCACCTATAGTAAATTAACATTCTTAAGGAGACACAATCAACCAGCAGACTGTTTTGTAATTTACCTATATCAGTGGTACCTCAATTTACAGTGGCCACATGTTAGAATACCCTCAACACACAGTAGTGCATTTATTATGGCAATCATGCCAAAGTACTTGCATATATGCTTCACATTACATTTATTATGTGTTTTAGGCAGTTACTAGACACTTCTGTACCTCAACCAACAAAAGGGGCTGAGACTTAGCAAAAGGCTCTAGTTTCATGCACAGGGGTTTGGCTTCGTGTGCAACACCAGGTTCCAAAAAAAACGTGCCAACATTTTGCTGCTTTAAGCGGCATAAAATAAGCCAACTAATAGAAGGTGTAAACTTAGACTAGACAGTCTAAATATGCACCAGATTTGTTAACACTATGGTAAATGTGGAGCCTTTTTAAGACTGTCCAGTCTATACTGTTTGTGTATTAGACAGTAATTAACAGCAGCATTATTTACACAACACAGATATAACATTTGTAACTGTAAAAATCTGCAACACATACTCCCATTGAAGACAATGGGATAGTATAGGTGCCTTTTTTGATGCATAAAATGGACACTTTTTGCACCAAAACACACACAAAAAACGGTGTGTGAACCAAGCCTTATAGCTCTTTTTGAAATCAGATCTGTGTTGTGATTCGTTGCTGAATGCAACAAAGACCATTTTTCTTCTTAAACACTTTATAAATATGACCCAGACAGTCCACATCTGCAGCAGGTGTTACTAGATGGAAGATCCAGCCAATCTGCATTGGCACTTCACTGGTAAACCACCCATATTAACATAATTTAAGCCCATGACTGGCTATCTAGTAGCTCCCCTTTACTATACTGTGCAGTACTTCATGTCATGTTCTGCTCTTTACCTGAACCAGTGTGAACTGCTCCAATGAACACAAAGTAAGGGTGGATCAATTTACTTTTCTATTACAATGTGTGCAATACAGGACCCTGAAGAAGCTCCTGTTCTTATTATGGGTGATTTCCAGCTATCAGCAGTTCTTTCTGAGTTTTATGAGTACAAACTTCCTGATATGTATTCGTTATCTAATTTTATCCATTAATATAGATTTTTTTCCTCATTTTTGGAGATGACATTTTGTAGCCTTCCAAGGGTTGGAAGAAACGTACGTAGGGGTTGTGTGTGGTGCTACCTCCGGGTCTGTATGCTTTGATATTTATTATTGATTTAGCATTGATTTATATTTATGTATTATGATCATTGTATAATTTACTAGCATGTCAGTACCTGGGTGGTAGTAGTTGTGTGTCCTTTGCATGTCACCTTTCTAGTTATACATTGTGCATTTAATTGTGTTGTTTTATTAGTTTTCTTTAATAAAAATTATTTGGTTTTATGTGGATAGGTTGTTGGGTTGGTTCTTTTGGCGTTAGTATTTTGTAGCCTTGGCACCAATTCCTGCTTTTTCATGGAGTTAACGTTTTCAAGTTACAATAGTGGATGAGAAAAGAAGTGAGGCTTCGTTCACACCACGTCAAGGGCCTTCATCGCCAGTATATCATGTGTATGATAGCAGTACTTTGTTTGGAATATTGTTCCCTATGGATCAACAATCATACCCGTAGTGGAGATCCAGAACAGGATCCGAATATGGTGCGAACAAATCTTTACCCTGTAACTTGAGAAACGACTATAATTTTTTTTTCGTAATGCAAAAATGCTAAATTGAAGTTTAAGCTAGAATCTATAGTAGGGTCCACTGATGTCAGATAAGTAACAAGCACTGACAACTAAAACCCTCAGGGTCACGGATTTGGTCAACACTTGCACTACATGTTAACCCCTTAACGACTGCCCCATTTTTGGCAGCGAGCGGTACTATTCCCAGTAACTAACAGCTCCACTCCCCCAGCAGCATTTGACCATGGAGTATACTAAAGTCCTGAATTGGCAATCAAACGGGACTCCCCATCCAATCGGGTCATTAAAGAGAACCTGTCACTAGCTTGTGCTATCCTCAGCAAGGGGGGCATAACCTTTGTGACCGGTTCCCTATAAGTCTCCCAGTGATCTGCTCAGAGCCTGGAAAATGCTTAAGGCCTCGTTCACACGGCTTATTTGGGCGCTGATTGGAGCCGTACTGCGCGCCGTATTTGCGCTGCAGTACGGCTCCAATCTGTCCCAGTAACTACAGTAATCCATAGTTCTCATAGAGAACTGTGGATTCCGTCTCTTCTCCCCGCTCGGCGAATTCGCCGCGGGAGGAGAAAGTGACATAGATAATGACAGTTTGTGGGGCGAAATCCGTCCCCGCAATTACGCCGGCAATAAGCCGTGTGAACGAGGCCTAATAGTTAAGCCCAGGGACTTACGGCTGTGCACAATGCATATTAGAGTACAACGGATGCACCAACAGCCGTGTGACCAAAATAAAAGATTAAAAAAAAGAAAAGTGTAATAAAATCATTATATGTTAAATAAGAAACAAAACTTAATTTATTAGGCTTCCACCCGGTGATACCTGAAGCATTAATTTAACAGATTGTTGTGAAATGTGAATGGGATTAAAAAAAAAAAAAAAAAAAAATTTCAGATTAAATTTTGGATCCATGGTGAAAAAAAAGTAAATGTAGCAAATTTGGATGCATCCTATGCCCAAAAAGAAAAAAAAAAATTTCTCCTGCATAAAAAAAAAAAAAAAAAGTCTCATACAGCTGCGCACTGAAAAACAAGTTACTACTAAACCAAAGAAATGCAGAGGCGAAGATTAAAAAAATAATAATAATAAAGATAGTTGGTCATTAATGCCTTTTCATGCCTGGCTATTAAGCGGCAAAGACATACGCCAATAGAGAAAAATACACATTTATTTTGCCCGTTTAGTCCAGGTTCACAGTTTTCACCCACTGATTGTATACCATAGTCTGTATCCATTAATTGTGCCTTTTCATGAAATTAAAATGGTCAGTGAGACAACAGTTAAAACCGTGTCACCATACAAAACACTAATGGTTATCTCCTAAATATGATCTGCAGCCAGTTCCATGCATCAATATCTCTAGCCTTTCAACCTTGCATAGTCAATGGAAGGTTTATCATGTTAGGCTATGTTCACACGGCTGATTTGGGGACGGATTTCAGTCCGTACTGCGCGCCAATACGGCGGAAATCCGTCCCAGCCATTACGGTTATCCACAGTTCTCATAGAGAACTTTGGATTCCATCTCCTCTCCCCGCTCGCGAAATATGGTGAGCGGGGAGAAAGCGACATGCACATTATCCCGGCGGGATACGTGCCGTAGATAATTAAAGTCTATGGAGCCGGCGAGCAGCCGCCCCCCACGCCGTAATTGCGAGTGAAATCCGTCCTGCAATTATGGCGTGATTCAGCCGTTTGCACATAGCCGTGAAGTTAATTTTATTAAAATTGTAAACAAATGTTCTATGCCAAGGGATCACAGGATTTCTCTGTAAACCATTTACTTTAGGTGGAAGAGAAATTATTTTTTTTCCCCTTACTACTTTTACAAATGGTTTATGGCAGTGTGGTAGGAGGGGTCTAGGGAGAGGACGGGGGAACAGCAGTGACTAAATACTACCACAAAAGCAGATTAGACTGAAAATAATAAAAATATAAACCGCCCCCAGTGCGTTATTCATGGGGCAACAGACACGATAGTTATTATTTTGTATAGGATCTCGAAAAACAATAACAATACACATACAGTAAAGAGCAAGAGACTGACATAAAAGCGAAACTATAATTAAATCATAGAAATCCTGTGAAAACTACCTACCATAGGACAGATATAATCTTAAAAAATGTCATGTCAAAATATCTCCAGTATAACTTTATTTAACCTTTTCATACAAATATTTTGAAACATGTATGGGATAGTGAAATATAAATTACAAACACAAATGTGCAACTAATTTAAGAAAATATAGAATAGTCACGTATAAGATGTCAAATATTTGATACTACCTACAGGTTGGCTAACAAAAAAAAAAAAAATACGGTCAGTTGGCATAAAAACATGGTCTCAAAATGTCTGAAAATAGGCAAAATATGGTTTCTGTCAACACTGTTTATTTGTGGTCACCTGTTAAATGTACATTCACGTACATTGTATCCAGCCAAGTCTTTATTGCCTGCATTTGACATGACTGATGAAAAGATTGTGCACCTGTCCGGTATCCAAAACTGGACAGAGAAACATTGCAACAAAATTTATCTATCTTAGAGAGACCTCCAAGCTTCACACCTCACGCCACTGGACACAAAACTAACCCATAAAACATTATAAAATCAATTTACCCCTTTGTTTTTGTAAAATTGTGGTGAGATCGGTGACCAGTAGGTCAGACAAAACCTATGAGTCCTAGGGGCCATTAATAAAAGATTAGATCCATTAGATGAAGTGTGGTGCAGTTGCTATGCTTTACCTGTTGTAAACCAACTTCAGGGCAGATCAGCTGATATGCAGGACTATGTCTAGAAATCTGCTAAGTTTTCTTTATCTGGCAATCCAGAATTTTGATTAGGATATGTTGTTTTGTCTAATCTTCCCATGTGAAATTGCTCCGGTTGTGTTCTCGGTGTTCACCCTTGGTTTGTCTCTAGATCCTAGAACCCTCCTGTTGTATCAGGGACAGATCTAGTTTAAAGATAACTTTTGGGATTTTTGCAGGGACAAAGAGGGACAGTGGTGTTAGGGTCAGTTTTAAGAAGTTGGTTTACTTTAAGGCCTCGTTCACACAGCTTATTCTGGGACTGATTTCAGCCGTACTGTGCGCCGTATTTGTGCTCCAATACGGCTGAAATCAGTCCCAGGCATTACGGTAATCCACAGTTCTCATAGAGAACTATGGATTCTGTCTCCCCTCCACGCTCGGCGAATCCGCCGGGCGGGGAGAAAGTGACATGCACATTTCTTACGGCGTGTACACGCCGTGAACAATGAATGTCTATGGGGCCGGCGAGCTGCCGGCCCCCCGCCCCGCTGCCGGCGTAAAATCGGGACGAAATCCGTCGGCAATAAGCCGTGTGAACATTGCCTAATGCTGCTAACTGTGGCAAAAAACTTGGGGGCATTTCTTGGCCCATGGCGCTGCACGCTAAGTCATGTCCTTTACAGAGGCCAAAAACCCTTTGTTGGACAAGGCGCAAAGATGTCTAGAAACTAAAACATAATAAATGTGGTGTAAAACATTCTGGGATTTTGTAGTGTAAAGCATGTAAGATATGATTTTTGCCCCAAATTGTGCCAGTAACTGCCTTGATAAATGTGCCCCAATCTACATTCTTCCATTTGATGTTTGTCGGACTTCACTTATATCTAGTTTCAAACTTCCCCTCTTCCCAGGGATCCACCTGCTTAACACTACATACTTTGGATGACGTAGTGAGCTATGTGAAAAAAAATACTATTTATCTATAGTTGCATAGGGTCAGTTATTGCTCTTGTTCCAGATTGCATCCATTCGTGGAAGCATCTACATCCAGGTCTCTGGCACAGTCTGCTTTGTCATCTATTTGTGACCTCCTCTTTAGTATTGTGTTTGATGCATGCTTCACATGATCATTTCCTGTGACGGCATGGTTGGCTGCGCTTTGGATTTACTGCAGTACTGGGGTATCTGTGCACAGAGTATGAAGGGGACTGCTATAGGTGAAGCCATGTTCCATTGTCCTGCACCAACCGGCATAATTACACATGCACTGTATAGTCTGATGTGAAAGCGGATTCAGAGATAGACAGCTTAACCGATATTCACTAACAAAACACCTAAACGGATCGTGTGGAGAGTGTGATAACTCACTGGTGTTTATTTTTCTGTTACACCTATCCAAATGTTTTGTCGTCCTTGCAAAACTATGTACAAAGCTCTAAATTAACTAAACTTACCACCGAACGCTATCACTTACCATTTGATCACAATCACGTACAGTGCTGTAAAGGGAAGCAAAGTGCTTTGCTGGATACTAAGTAGAAACATACCTTTGTTATTTCCAAGACCATAATCAAACCCTGGTACAATGGTTCCACTTGCAGTACGGCGAAATATCTGAATGGAAAATGGGCTTGGAGGTGGAGTCTGAGAGCCCTGATCCAAAACTTGTTCTGTATAATGAAAAAAAAAAAAAAAAAACTTAGTCCCTGATAAACCATTGAAATATTTCAACATATAGCAGCAGATTATATTTTTTTGTCTTGCTAGGTCACATGTTACTATAACATGATTCTAACCCACCTAAATGTTAAAGAAAAACTGGATCCAAATAATCTGCAAATGTTTAGGATCTGTGAGGTGATGAGACACTATTTGCATATAACGTAAGATACTTGAAGAACTACTTCCCAAGTTAAAAAAAAATATCATAACCAAGCAATAGGCACAAAAAAGGCCACACCCATTCAAACAGTGCCGTAAACAAGCTATCAATATTCAGAAGTGATTTGTCTTGTGTCTACAATGTCATCTCAAGTTGCAGGTCCCTCAGAATATATGCAGCAGTAACCAGATTTGCACTAGTGGTTTACTATTCAATAGCCAATAACCTTTCTGACCTCGCTGTACCGGAAAGCTCTCCATGCAGTTACTTTCGTTTAAGCCGGTGACAGACTTGTGTTTATATACAGCAGTCTATATCTACCTATCTATATACATACACACACACATATATACATACATATACACACGCGCATACACATATATATATACATACATACATACATACATACATATATATATACACACACCCACACAGTTGAAACCAGATGTTTACATACTCCATATAAGATGACAAAATCGACAAATATGCATGTTTTTCCTCACAATATGACATGAAATCAGAATAAACCTTACCCATTTTAGGTCAATTAGAATTACCAAAATTATTTATATTTGCCAAATGCCAGTATAACATGAGAGAGAACTTAAGGCATTTTTTATTAATTTCTGTAAAGTCAAAAGTTTACATACATTAGTATTTGGTAGCATTGCCCTTAAACTGTACAACTTGGGTCAAACATTTTGGATATCCTTCCACAAGCTTCTTACAATAGTTGGTAGGAATCTTGAAAACTCCTGACAGAACTGGTGTAACCGAGTCATGCTTTTACCAGTCTTTTCAGCTTTGCCTATAAAATTTTAATAGGATGGAGATCAGGGATTTGTGATCCCAAAACACTGACTGTGTTATATCCTTAAGCCACTTTTTAACCAGTTTGCCAGTATGCTTTGGGTCATTATCCATTTGAAAGACCCCTTTCCACCCAAGCTTTAAAGGGGTTGTCTTGTTACAGAAGTTGGCCTTCTTTTATGCTGGTTGCCAAGCAGAGCTTGTGAATGGAGAGGCATGTTTCTCCTCCCAGTAGGGAGTATCTTCACTCTCTGCAGACATGCCCCAAAGTGTGCATGTGATGATTCAGTCTGTATGAGCTGAGGGAAGGAAAAGGTTCTCAGCTGTCACTGTAATCATTAGAAGTGAAAAGCTAAGTGTAACTCGATAGTTTATATCGAAATTTCTTGCTCTCTCTACATACTTTGTAACTAGAATGGACATTTGACATTCAGGACTCTGGGAAGGATGGGTGATTTTTTCCCTCTCTCTCACACAGTGATATATCCTGCAGATTATTACACCTCTGACCTCTACAGATCTGCAGAACAAAACTATACACTTTATCGGTTTGTGTTTACATGGGACAACACATCTGTCTCACAAGTGGTTTACGTGGGACCTCGCATCTCACAATATATTTTTTTACGTGGGACTGCACAGTACAGCTGTGTTCTCTGTATGTAATTTGCGTGTGACTGTATATCTTACATGGGAGTGCTGTGTTCACTCTGACTTACATGGGATTGCAGTCTCTCGCTCTCTCACATCCACGCATGCTACTCCTTGCACATGGGCTCCCATCTGCGACCTCATCCCTGCCTGTGCGTTCCCGTCCGAAAACTGTTCACTGCATCCACAAACATAGCACGTAGTTTGTCAGGCCGAAAAAAGACATACGTCCATCCAGTTCAGCCCATTTATTAAAGTGTTGCTTAAGTGTTAAAGTGTTGATCCAGAGGAAGGCAAAAACCCCCATGAGGTAGAAGCCAATTGACCTCATGTTAGGGAAAAAATTCCTTCTTGACTCCAATCTGGCAATCGGAATAAATCCCTGGATCAACGAGCCCTCTCTAGAATCCTGGTCACTATAACTTGTTATATTACATCTAGAAATGTATCCAGCCCTTTCTTCGGAATCCTAGTCACTATAACTTGTTGTGTTATCACTTTCCAGAAAAGCATTCAAGCCCTTCTTGAACTCTGTTAGTGAATTCACCATGACAATTTCCTCTGGCAGAGAGTTCCACAGCCTCACCGCTCTAACAGTAAAGAATCCCTTTCTATGTTTATGTAGAAACTTTCTGTCCTCAAGACGTAGAGGATGCCCCTTGTTCTAGATACAGTCCTGGGTATAAATAAATCTTTAGTGAGATCTCTATATTGGCTCTTAATATATTTAAACATATTTATTATGTCCCCCCGAAGCAGTCTTTTCTCTAAATTAAATAACCCTAAACTTTCTAATCTTTCTGGATATTGCAGTCCACCCAGTCCTCTTATTATTTCCATTGCCCGCCTTTGTACCTGTTCAAGCTCTACAATGTCTTTCATATGCAATGGTGCCCAAAACTGTGTACAATTGTCCATGTGTGGTCTAACCAGTGACTTGTATAGTGGGAGAATAATGTTCCCATCATGTGCATCTAGGCCCCTTTTAATACACCCCATGATCCTATTTGCCTTGGAAGTTGCTGCCTGACACTGGCTGCTACACTTAAGTTTACTGTCCACTAGGATTCCCAAGTCCTTCTCCATGTCACTTTTACTCAGTGTTTTTCCATTTAACATGTAATCATGTAATGGATTTTTCCTCCCCATGTGCATAACCTTGCATTTATCTGTGTTAAACCTCATCTGCCATTTCCCTGCCCAGGCCTCCAACCTATCCAGATCCCTTTGTAATAACACATTATCCTCCATTGTGTGGATTCCTTTACAGAGCTTAGTATCATCTGCAAAGATCGATATTCTACTGTGCAATCCATGTGTAAGATCATTTATGAAAATACTAAAGAGGATAGGTCCCAATACTGAGCCCTGTGGTACCCCACTAGTAACAGGGATCCAGTCTGAGTATGCACCGTTAATTACCACCCTTTGTTTTCTATCAGTGAGCCAGTTGCTTACCCACTTGCACACATTTTCCCCCAGTCCAAGCATTCTCATTTTATTTACCAACCTTTTATTTGGAACAGTATCAAATGCTTTAGAAAAATCCAAATATATGACATCCAGTGCCTCACCCCGATCCAGTCTGGAACTAACCTCCTCATAGAAGCTGATAAAATTAGTCTGACAGGACCGATCCTTCATAAACCCATGCTGGAACGGCATTATACATTTATTTTCAGGGAGATACTCCAGGATAGCATCTCTTAGAAAACCTTCAAACATTTTCCCTACAACAGAGGTTAAACTTACCTATAGTTTCCAGCATCACTTTTTGACCCCTTTTTCAATATTGGCACCACATTTGCTATGTGCAAATCCTTTGGGACATACCCCGTTATTATACAGTTCATAAATATTAAAAATAGGGGCCTATCTAACACATTACTTAACTCCCTTAGAACACGCGGGTGTATACCGTCAGGGCCTGGGGATTTGTCTATTTTAATCTTCCTAAGGCGGAGCTGCACTTCTTCCTGGGTTAGATAAACATTTAAGTTGGAATTTATCTCCTCCCTTTGCTCATCAACAGGAAGCTCATCCTCCTCGGTAAATACAGTGGAGAAGAAATTGTTTAATAGGTTTGCTTTTTTTCTCATCGCCCTCTATAGTCTCTCCCTCTGTACTTTTTAAAGGGCCAACATTTTCTTTTTTAATCTTTTTACTATTTATATAGTTAAAAAATATTTTGGGGTTAGTTTTACTTTCTATTGCAATACGTCTTTCTGTCTCCAGCTTTGCTGCCTTTATCTTTATTTTACACACTTTATTTTCTTCCCTATATCTTCTTAGCGCCTCTTCACTGCCCTCCTGTTTTAGTAGCTGAAACGCTTTCTTTTTGTTTTTTATTGCCTCCTTTACATCTCTGTTGATCCACATAACCTGCTCGTTCTCGTCCACGACCTGGGCGGGACATACCACTCAGCCGACAGCCAGTAACACATTAGCGGGGCCTGACCTGGGCTCAAACACTGTTGCTAAGCACAAATCAAGCAGCCCCTCATTTGAAACCATAGCACTTTGCTAATGGTAATCAAGGACTTGCATGCTTAGATTTTTGGTCCCCTCATTTTAAACTATGATGTTTGTAGTGAGACAACCCCTTTAACTTCCTGGCTGATGTCTTGAGATGCTGCTTCAGCACTGCCACAATCTTCTTTCCTCGTGATGCCATTTATTTTGTGAAGTTCACCAGTCCCTCCTGCAGCAAAACAACCCCACAACATGCTGCTGCCATATCAGTGTTTCACAGTTGGAATGGTGTTTTTAGGCTTCCAAGTTCCTCTCTTTTTCCTCCAAACATAACAATGGTCATTATGACCAAACAGTTAAAAATTAGTTTCGTCAGACCACAGGATATGTCTCCAAATATGTAGGTCTTTGTTTCTGTCTACATTTGCAAACATTAATCTGGCTTTTATATGTTTCTTTTGGAGTAATGGCTTCTTCCTGATAGAGTGACCTTTCAGCCCATGATGATACAGTACTCGTTTCACTGTGGATAACGACAATCTTACCAGCTTCCGCTAGCATCTTCACAAGGTCTTTTGCTTTTGTTCTTGGGTTGATATGCATATGTCTGACCAAAACACGTTCATCTGAGTCCCGTCTCCTTCCTGAGCAGTATGATGACTGGACATTCCCATCTTGTTTGTACTTGTGTATAATTGTTGATACAGATGAACGAGGCACATCCAGGTATCTGGCACTTGCAGCTAAGGATGATCCAGACTTATGCAAATCCACAATTCCCTTCATAATATCTTGGCTGATTTCTTTAAACTTTCTCATGATGTTACACACAGTAGTGTGTTTCTCGTGTGCATAAAAAATACATCCACAGGTGTGCTCCAACTCAGATGTTGCCAATAAACCAGAAGCTTCCAAATACATGACATCATCATATGGGCTGTTCCGAATTACTTAAAGGCATTGCTTTATGCATATGTAGTGTAGTCGAGCTAAGCTTTTCAAATGTGAAACAAAAACATGAGGTGAACAGAGCTCTTAACACTTGACTTACAAGAAGTGAGACACTTAACTTAGTTGTAAGGTTTTTATTTTGTATCTAGAAATATTATGTCTGCACCATTAGGTGCTGCAAATATATGATAGTACAAGTAAGGGAACTTATAGAGAAAATGGTACAAAAATCTATATTTACGGTCTGTTTTTCATTCATCTCAATGATGACTACACACCAGTCCTGATTTCTGCATCCTTTAAGAAATGTTAATACAACAAACCTTACTATAAATTAGTTATCATAAAGAAATGTTTTGAACTTGCCATCCTCATGACGGAGATATTGATTGCCACCAGCATCTCTAGCCAAGGACCAAGCTTCCCCTTCATCATTTTCACAGAATTCTACCATGCTGTTCTTGTCCAACTGTACCCATGTACCTTCTGAACTGACCACCTAGTGCAAAAACAAAATCACAAGATTCATGGAGTTCATGCAATTGTATAGACCAATATGATGAAAATAATGACTGCATGCCAAGTTATTAATATCAGTATAACATGGCCAGCCTAGCATGAAACAAATTTATAGGAGTATAGAAGAATATTTGTGTACATCAGTATTTAAAGTAGCAGGATAACAGCCAGCATAAAAACAATCCAGCAAAAAAGCAAGCTTTGCATTATTCAATTTTAACCATAGCATCCACATCTCAGAAGTGGATATAGAAATAGCATGACACACTACACCCTGGTGCAAACCAATAAAACACAAATGCTGAAAAGATTACATATTTCAAAAGCAACATCTGAAATTGCTGTTTCTTTCATTAACAGCAAGTCAAAGTTTAAGTTGCAACCATACCAATAAATTTATCTGCAGCTGTTCAGATTAATTCCATTTCAAGAATTGGGGTTAGTTCTATCAAATTTACAGTCTTAGCAGATATGAAAACAAGACATGGAAAAAGTCTAGGGAATTAAATGGTACTTTGCTTTGGCATTTGCATGACAAAAGCAGTATCAGATAAGTCACAAGTCCATACCTCGCCGACAGCCTTGACTTTGTTTCCCAGAACTAACATTCCAATTGGGATACCTCTAAGGTTAGGGCAGCTTCTGATGTTGTGACCTGAAGGTCCCGTCTTCACTACCTTGTAGAATCCTGGCCCACCCCTGAGTGTTGGGACTTCATGCTCTCGCATTGTCATTTCCTGGGTACAACGCACATTGAAGTCTTTCAACATATCCTCTGCATTTCCTAGCTGCTCCTGGAAGAGAAAGCAAAGTAAAAGTGCATCCATCATGCTGTCCAAAGTTAAAGCCTACAAAATTTACAACAGAAAAATTTTCAGCTGATGTTGGAAGTATGTGGACGATTGGACCTTGTTCCTAAGGCTCCAGAACAGGATGTTAAGCTTAGACTTTTAAACAAAAAAAGTCAAGTGAAATAAATATTATCCAGTAGAAACTCCCGACCCTACTACATACAATTAATGTTTCAATTTTGATGCGAGTAGGTTGTACACAACCTTGTTAGGCTATGTTCACACGGCTTATTTTGGGGTCCCGAAATACGTGTCAAATAATGAACAATTAGATAAGCATTGATTCCAATGTAAATTACGCCTCGTCTTCACACGAGGCGTATTTCCGCGATGTATTTTCGCCATGTAAATATGATCGTAAAATTAAGTCCTCTGTCACTTAAGGCGTATTTTGCAACGGAAATCCCCATAGTAAAGAATGGGGAATGTATTTACAACGCGAAATACGTGCCACACTTTGTGACATGTATTTGAAACGTATTTCGGGGCGTATTTGCGGACATACGTCCGAAATACGCCCCAAAGTAAGCCGTGTGAACATAGCCTTATACTGTTCTAGGAGGAGAGTTTGCAAACAAAAAATAGTGGATTACACTGTAATTTGCATGTCAGACTACAGCCATAGACCACATACTGTTTTAAATGGGTTAATAGTGTACAGATGGACAAGAAACTGCAAAAAAAATTAAAGATCTTCACAAATCCCGATTGAACATACATACAAAAATTTTGATAGTGCTATATTATTCAGATGTAGATTATAAACCTTCAAAGTTAAGGTCCTCTTTCCCTCTGTACCAGTTGTTAAGGTCATTTAGTGCTGCCATTGTACCTTGTTTAGATTTATATTTTGTATGTTACCCCCCCTCGAGGGTACAGAACCCTGGGATTAACGGTGCTTTAAATAAATAATTAAAGTTCACTGTGAAATGTCTTAAAGGTAATTCAATGAAAACCATTTATCAGCTATCAACACAATAGGTAAATATATAATATATCCCACTGAATACTAGAAGCAGAAATCGAGCCTGTACTCTGGAGGCGACTGAATGGAGCAGTGTTCAATCATGTGACCTGCTGGGATATCTTAGAACTGTACCCTGTCACAGTACAATAGACTCTGAAAGGAAGAGCACGACTTCATTAAAGCTCCCCCTGGAACAGGAGGGCCTGGGACCACACAATTCTGGTATCTTTTTGGGGTGGAGGTTTAGAGTTCAGACCCACAATGCTTATACATTTTTTTTTAAGAACGTTATATGTGGGACATCCCTTATAACGCTAGAATTACACATGTAGTTTTGGGGCCTACTACAAAAGTAGTATTAATCCACCTTTCAACCTCCACCCAAACTCCCCCCTGCCCACACATCATGATACTTTTCCTTCTGGCTTTAGCACAAAGAAAATGCATCAAACACTGCCATGAAAACGGCAACTGTGATTTTAAAGTTATGCAATTACAATCACGGATTTAACAAATTGACTATAGCCATAATTTTATCTACTGACAGATAAGACTATTTTCATCATGGGTGAGATATAAGATTTTCTAATCTCTACTTCTTTTACAGTTTGTTTTAATATGTTGGATAAAAGTGTAGTTCCTTGTGATACACAAAAGATAAAGATACCCCTACTTAACGTACATTAGACACGGTAACACCTAAAACATTGCAGACCAGTATTACCATTTTTAGGGTCTGTTGAAGTGCTTTTTACATTTAGAGCTCAATCATACTTGCGTTTTATCGGTCCATAATAATTCAGATTCCTGAAAATGCACCCAAAGTTTAGGTTTTTTTTCATTTCCATTTATACACAAGCATTATATATTTTTTATTTATACATGCATGATCGTTTGTAATATGCAGCATGTTCTATTGGACCTGTACAGATACAATGGTCTGAATTTAAAAATGTTTTGCATTTGCAGGGTTTACATGTGGGTATTTGTTCCATTTTGTACCATACCTATTTCTGCAACATTACAAAAACTGCAACACTTGTTAAAGGGGATTTATCGCTTCATCAGTTCGTCTGTTTCATTGTACTTTCAGTTTCTCAGCTCCTCAAATCCAGGGGCGTTTCTTCCCCTCCCAGCTGGGTGTTTCTTAACTGAAGGGGGATGACATCCCCTTCACTGTTCATGCTCGCTCCCGAGTCAGTGTGTCTGTTTCAGATCAGTGGGAGGGGATAGCACATACCTGCTCCCCCCCTCCTATATGTCTGAGTCCACGTCACTGTCGTTCCTCTCCCCATGCAGTCTTCTTTTGTAAGAGCTGTTTGTTTACATACAACAGCCCTGCATTCAGTCTAGACAGTCTTCTATGAACTCGGAGCACTGATCTCTTCTCCTCTCACAACTGGAGGTTTGTTACAGTTGAATCCAGTCTTCTCTGAACTCATCCAGAGCAGCACAAATCTGCCTCCTTTCTATGTTTACACGCTGCAGCATTAGGCACCGAGCACAATTCTGCTGTTTTCTGATTGTAGAAGCAGCTGCAGTGTTACTGTGTAGCTGCTGGCTGAGCAGAGTGAAATGTTGCCGGCCACTTATTATTAGTGAGAGAGGCAGGAATGCACGTTCCCGTGAATACGACCGGGGGCCAGACAGAATGAAAGGAGGTGAAATCCGACCAGCACTGGGGAACAGTGTTTACAGAAAACGAAGATAAAGGAGACTGTGAAAACAAGACAGCTTTTCATATGACATCCAGTTGCAAAGTTGCTTGTTTTCACTGTCCCCTTATTCTGAAGACCATTTAATGTAATGATAAAACATCTTTAATCCTTTAATAAAAAGTTATATATACACTAAAAAGAAAAAAAAAACTAATTTGGAAAACAAATTCAGAACATAATCAACTAAAACAAAGAACCAAAAAAAAAAACTGTAATAAATTTAATATGCAAGTATAAATAGGGCCGTTGGGTATATTAAAAGAGGGTGCAGTTTCCTGTCACAGTACAGGAATGTGGTCATTATTTTATAGCCAGGTAATGCCAACTGCATTGGACACAGAGGCATGGATATATCAAAGAGTACATAAATTAATGGACTAATGGTACCAGGACAGTACCACTAAAGCAAAAAAATATGTTCAATGGACAACTAGGAACAGTACCTAATTCTGGCCCACAAAGCTCTCCACATTGCTGCACTGCCCTGTATCTCCTACCTCATTCTGGTCTACTACCCTACCTATGCTCTACATTCTGCAAACAAATCAATGACTTGCATTCTATATAACCCGAAACTCACACTTCACAAGACCTTGCTTATACTGCACCAGTATCAAGAGTGCCTTAAAGAAGACATGTGGAATAAAACTGGATGAAATTCTAGACAACTGTTTCATATTGAATACAAACTGTCCCTTTACCACACTAGAATAGCTCATTTCCCCTAGATTAGTTATATCCAGGTTACTAGCCACCCAGAGGCAGTCAAGTGTATGGCTATATGTATACTTCCGACAGTGTGAATAAGACCCTTGATCATCATTTAAGTAAGGCATGCCTTTTCTAAAGCTATTTCTATTTGTGGTAATTTAGGATAGTTGTAAAGGAGTTCAGCTTATTCGATCATTCATTAAAAAGGTGTGATTTATCTTCACCAGCACCCGAGCATGCAGCAATTTAGTGGCAGAACAGTGATGTTAACATACTGTATTTAATTACATATGTACAAAAACAGAGATAGTATGTTAGACCATTTTTTTTGTCTCACCACTAGCTTAAAAAAAACAAAACAAAAAAAACAAACAGTTCTTCCAGGTCCATGGTCCCCATCTGGTCTCCATTTATATTGGCTGGAGCCATGATGTTTCGGATCTAAAAGTGAACCCTGCAGCAATCGTGTCATATTTAATCAAAATCACTGTTAAGGACAGGGACTAGCTGAACTATATTTAAAAGGGCCAGTAAAGGACCAGAAACCTTCACAAACATCAAGGGATTGGGTGACTAAGCATTTGTGCTCGCTTAATTGACTATTTAAATATAAAACTGTATCCATAAGATCAGATAAACCCTTTACTGCTTATTTACACTAGGCAGATTTGTTGCAGACAATGGGGCTTGCAGCCAAAACAATCCCATTCAGATAAATGGAACAGATATTGTTACAAAACATCTGCCGTGTATGAACATACCCAAAAGGGGTTGTCCAGGTCAAATTTTACGTGCAATTGCTGCTGCTGCTAGAAAACTCTTGAATTCCTGGTCCAAAGAGCTAAAACCTCATGGCTGCTGCATTCACTTCCAAACAATAAAAGACGGGACCGCTGCAGCCAATCAGCAATTGCAGAGAGCATAAGTCAACTGCCAGGCCACAAAGTCAATAGAAGGCCCACCAAGAGCAGAGACAGTGCTGGAACAGAGCAGAGTTGGAAGGTAGGGTACACCAGCAAAAGGGCAACAATGTTTTAAACTGGACTTTCAGGTTATAAATTTCACCATCCACTACAGGAGACTACCATCATTTTAGAGACAATCCTCTCGGCTCTCATACATCAATTTGACTTGCAACCATTTAGCATATGCTTAGCTCTGCAGATTCTTGTCATGTAACTGCATTGTTACCGTTTTGCTCCAGGTGGTGGGAAAATTTTTCGTCTTGTATAGTACAAATTACATTCTGTTCTCACGTTCCCTAATGGTCAGTGTGTTATTAGGTTGATTCCACAGCAAAAGGTCACTGGAGAAACAGCATTTAGCGCATTGATAACAGTTTCTTGGCCAAGAAAATTGCCAAACTGCATCATGTGAGTGCTGCGACAGCTGGAAGAATATGAAATGAAGTCTATCCATTCATTCCAAAGTCAAGAGGCGGACATCCAGGCAAAATATCAGTCAACAAGTCAGCTGGCTCATCACCAGGTCTATTAGTTCTGGCTCATCAAACACAACAGTGGAGGTCCATGCAAGCACTGTGCATTACACAAGTCTGAAATGGTGACCCAAAGTTGAAGAAGCCTCAATTTCAATATTGTCATAAGCAGCTTTGGCTCGAGTTTGCAAAGAAGTACGAAAAATGGACAGAAGAACAACGAAAAATGGACAGAAGAAGAACGAAAAATGGACAGGAGAAGATTAGAAACGGGTGGTTTGGAGCGATGAGACGAAAGTCAATAGGTTGGGCTCGGCTCTGATGGGTGCAAGAAATTGGAGGAACTGTCAAGTCCAGTGAAGGAAGCCTAATGATATGGGGTCGTGTCACAGTCAAAGGCATTGAATACGTGACCTGGATCGATGTTGATCTCAATGCTGAGCTATATGTGAGTATCCTACAAGATTCGTTACTTCGTACATTCGAGTACTATGGGTATGAAAAGGACGACCGTGTTCCAGCAGGACAACGACCCAAAGCATGTGTCGAGATTGGGGAAGAAATAGTTCAATGACAATGAAGCAGAGTTGCTGGATTGGCCCCGACAGTCCCCAGACCTCAACCCAACTGAGGAAAAAGCTGTATTCTTACACAAGCGAGTCAACCAGTATGCACCAGCATTGGGAACATATAGAAGAGACCTGGGAGCAGATTTCAGTTGAGACATGCTCGAATCCGATCAAGAGCATGCCCAGAAGGATTCAGGCAGTGTTGAAAGACAAACGTAGATGTACAAAATAATACAAATATTTAGATTTTTAGGTGCAAAACAGGAACAATTCAGTTACCTGACATGAATCTGCATAAATAAGCATTTGCTAAATAGTTGCAAGTCAAATTTATGTGAGATAGCCAAGATGATTATCTATAAAATGATAGTAGACTAGCGTCCAAAGCTGGTGAGATGGAGCCTAAAAGTCAAACGTTCAAAAAACATTGGTACCCTTTCACCTGTCCGTGTAGGTTTTTTTTTTTTTTTTTTTTTTTTATCTTTTAGCAGCAGAAATTAAAGAAAAAAATTAGACATGGACAACCCCCAAACAGGATGTTCTGGAAAGCAAATACATTTCACTGCAATACAAACTGTAAGGTGAAACTGAAGGAGGCAAGTTAGGTGGAGGTAAATAACTTCATATGAAACATTTTTTAAGGTCCTTTGATTGGCAGATTTAAATTTTAACATACTTGTATTAACGATTGACATTATACATACCCATTAAACGGTACCTGTCACAAAGGTTATGTCACCCTTGCAGAAGACAGCATTAGTTAGTGAAAAACATGCTGTTTCCGGTGCGATCTCTCTTATTCCATAAGATGCAGCAGTTTCAGCATTTAATGCTTAAAGGGGTTGTCTCACTACAGGGATTGCTTTCAAATGTTAAAGATCTTGCATAAACAGGTCACTCTGCAATATGTGTCCATCAAAAGTGTCCAACCTGTTCCTAGATATCCCCTCTTGCATGGGCTGCATCAGCTCCTCAGGTCGCTATAGTTACAGACCTGTTCGATCTTTCCTGATAGGCTGCCAGCGCTGGTTGCTATAGCTACAGAACTGGTGTCCTCAGCAACTCGTCACTGCAGGCCAGCAGTAGCAGCCAGTAAAGCCGTTAACACTGAATTCAAAAATGAAACTGAGAAAACAGGACTAAGGTAAGATGAATAGATGTAGTGAGACAACCCCTTTACAGCCTGTTCTGCCAGAAAAGAGTCCACTTAATTAATGAGCTTGTTAGCACCGTCCACCTGCTGGTTATTCACAGGATTCTATCAATTCAAAGTAAACAGGTTAAAACAGCCGTGAGTGGGCTAGGCTATTCACGGGCGGGTAGGGCTAACACCTGCTCATGAATTAAGCAGACTCTTCTCTGGCAGAACAGGCTGAACACTGCCAGATTTCACCATTAAATGCTCTGAAACTGCTGCATTTTACAGAATAAGGGGCACAGTGGTGGAAACAGCAAGTCTGTCACTAGCTTGTGCTGCCCTCAGCAAGGGTGGCATAACATACGTGACAGGGTCCCTTTAACATAGTTACTAGGTTTTCAATGCATAGCGCTGGGAACTTCCCCTGTTAAGATTGAATTACACGTATGTAATTTTGTATTGCTTAATATTTAAACACACACCCCAATATTAGTCTTCATACATGCTTCCATTTCTTCATTATATATTTTATTTGTGAAGCCAACAAGTCAATGTAGATGGGACTTGTTAAAGAATTTTAACTGGTCAACACATATATTAAGCAAGCAAGCTTTTAAAAAATAATTGAAACAGAAGAAAGTGGTTGAACCGATTCCTGCTAATATTCAACTTTAAATTGTGCGTATGCGGTAAGCAGAAAAAAAAAAAAAGCATGGGTTTTTGAACCCATATTTCAAGTGTATTCCAAACTAGACAAAACTATTGGTATACAAAAGGGTTTCAGTATGCTTTGCTGATGTGTTTTTTTTAAATGTTTTCAATATACAGGAGTCCCTTCTTACATCGTTCCGACTTACATACGCCCCCTAGTTACAAACGGAGGCTTATGGGGCGTGGCTGACTTTCAACACTGAGTCACGCCCCATGATAACCAAGTGCCAGCATGCCACAGCTGCACGAGATACAAAACGTTAGGCGAAATCTTCTATAAAAAAAAAAAATAAAAAAAAAAATAAAAAGGGCACAGACAGCAAAACAAATGTAAGAACCGTTCCCTGCACTATCCCAAAGGTTTTTTTTTGCTGGAATTACATATAATAAATACACCTGTTCCGACTTACATACAAATTCAACTTAAGAACAAAGCTACAGTCCCTATGCCGTCTGTAACCCGGGGAGTGCCTGTAGTTGAGAAATGTATGAAGTAATGCATCATGTGAACCTAGCCTAATGGCACATTGCAAAGATATCCAATAAATGTCTGATCGGGGTACAAATTTTACACTCTCCAAAGTGATGGACTGGTTTTGATATTTGAAAGTTTTTCAAAGCAAACACACACACTTTGAAAATACAATGGTCTTTGCAGAGACTTTGTCTGTGGAGTATGTATATTGAAACCAATGTCCCAGACACTGATCCTGCCAGTTATGGCTATTTTACTTGTATGACCCCTATATTAGTGATGTGCATGCAGCCAACTACAGCTTCTTTACACTGCAGTACTACATGTTCTCTATATATCCAGGGATGTGCTGCTCCTTTGGACACCAGGTGAGGGCACCATTTTCTTTTTTTTCTGTATATAACCTACATGACCCAACGAAGCTCCTGTCCTCAAAGTAGAAACTGATTTCTGGCAGCTCTTTCTGACTTATGTTTAAGGACTAAATTTTCTTTTCATTTTTTTTAAAATTCCTTATGCATTTGTTAAAAAAACTTTTTGGGATTAAAAACCATTTACAGTTCTAATATATGTGTTTCAGCATATAAGGGGTCTCCCTGAGCTAATATTGTATGTTGAGGGACCACTGTACTTCATTCTGACTACCACTTGTATTTGTGACCTAATCATATCAGCAAGGTCTCTTTCCTTAGGGTTTGTTTTCTGTTTAAAACTCCCAAATCCCCAAGGCCCTTTAAAAATGCAATATTGAAAACTTTTCGGTTTAGGGGGTCATGGCCTGAACCGAAAATTTTTTTGCGGATATCTGTGCTTCAAACCTTGATTCAACTAGTGCAAATTTTGCTGCCGTTTTATTACACTGACTTCAGTAGGAAAAGGCATGAAGGTCAATGTTGAAACATCTGTCCCAAAAATTGCACAAATTTGGGAGGTTTTGATTTTCTGCCAAATGCCTGGATTGTGAATGGATCCAACAAAGGGGTTTCCCCTAACGTAAAGGGGTTTCCCTGAACATTCAAAACTGGGGACAACCAATATATGTTGAAACTACATCTCATGGGAAATTGACTCTAAGGCCCCAAAGTGTCACCCTAAAGTAATGCAAAATGAATAAAGATACTTAAAGGGGTTGTCTCACTACAAGGATTGCTTTTTATGTTAAAAAATTTTGAAAAACCAAGCCACTTTGAAATTTTTGTCCATTAACGTGCCCTACCTATTTGGATACCCCTCTTGATGGGTGCTTCGCTCCTCAGGTTGCTATGCTACAGCCTTTTTGATCTCTCCTGATAGGCTGCCGCATGGTTGCTATGCTACAGACCTGGTTCTATGCAGCCTCGCAGAACCCCAAAAATACGCCCTGAATTAAATGAAACAAGAAAACATGAAAAAAGGAAAGATGAATAAATTTAGTGAGAAACCCCTTTAAGCAGATTAAAAATACAGATAAAGCGAAAGTCCCACATACAACAGTAAAAGAGTGGGGAAAGTGGAAAAAACTTTGTTTTGGGACAGAAGCTTTCTTTGGTAACGTGCTTTATACACAATATACCAGAAAAAAAAGAAAATGGGGCCCTCCGCTGGCGCCTAAAGTAGCTGCTAATGCTGGGACACGTAAAGAGCAGTACATGTAGTACTGCATGTACTGCAGAGAGGTGCGACTGATCCCAATCACAAAAATGCACTTCATAATCGGGGGTTTTTACAAATAAAACGTTCATGAAATTTGGCTGGATCAGTCTGGGACATCATAGGCTGAACCAATACTATTTTTCAAGGAAACACAAAAAAAGGAATTACTCACAGAAAAACTCAAGAATATTTTCATTTAAAGGCAGTATAAAAGGATCTTGTAAACTCCTCAGTTTCACTATATTTTCATGATCCACATTATTTAATTGTGCTCTTCAAAACGGATAGACAGCAGAAAAAACTAAGACAAACACTGATGAGTAATAGCATCTCAAAAGACTGGTGAGAGGAGGAAAACAGAACTCACCTGAGGAAAAAAGGTTTTAGAAGTCCAAGACAAAAAGTCCAAATCCCTGGTTCCTTGGCTAGCATAAAAGATATTCTGAGTAGCAGAAGTTTAGAGAGAAAATATTGACAGAGAAATTTTGGAAGGGGAGATTAACAAAAACCCAAATTTAAAGCAAGGAAAAAAAACCCTACAGAAGCCTGAGTATTTTTCTGGAGTGTATAACAAGACTTGAAGAACTGAATCAGTTGCAGTATAGCATAGATTAACGTTGGAAGGGAAGTAGTGTGTCATGCCATTTAATGAAGAGCTCGTAGCAGATTTACAGAAGACTGGTAATGTAATACTAAAATGTATGAATAGATCAAGGAAACCAATACTATTGATACACCTGACAAGTGGAGGGCTTCAAAGAGCGGTACATGATTCAAGGATTACTACCTTGGTATTCTTTGAATCCCGGTGTCATGCATCATTCCTTCAGGTCCTGCACTAGGATAACACAAGAGGTGCATATTGCCCTGAGGTCCTAAATCTATACTGGGCAGTACTGTTGCAGAGGCATCTCCTGGACACCCAGCGGGTCTTGAGTACAGTTCCTATAAGGAATGTGATGGAACCGCTGGGGTGATACGTCCCGGTTTGACAAAAAGTAAGCCAGTGTGGAATGTGCTTCAAAGCCAGTCTGAAGAACAGGCAGGAGAATACCATTACAGGTACAGTCTAACTGCTGGTTAAAGAGAAATCACCACAAGTTTTATCAAAATAATGCTTTTTGGAAATTTTTAAAATTTTTTCCACCCTTTAGCAAAAATAAAACTCTAAGATTACTTAGGGAGTTGTTGGTCTTTCAAAAACAGATTTGCTTTCTATTGATTTAAAGGAATTTAGAGTTTACTGCATATCTGCATGGGTAAAAAAACAAATATCAAGAAATCTGACAGTCAAGGATCAAAATCTCAAGATTTATTTGAACCAGCCCCAATTGTTTATATAGTTCTTGACATTGTTACAATTTATTATTTTATCTAAAAGTCTATACATCTAGTAAAAAAAAAACATTTATACCGTCTTAAACTCCACAGCTCTTAGCTATACTTGAACACTGTAACAAATTGCAGCTGTCTGACAATGGAGCAGTCCACCCCCAATTGTTTTAAAAAAAAAAAAAAAAAAAAGCTCTTAAAATAGTGACAAGATAAAACACATTTGTGAAAAGTATATAATGTCTAGGTAGAGCTACTCTGATTAAGTTACCCGTACTAATACATAATTTTGACTATTTGCTTTTTTTGATACGGATACAAATAGTTTTTGTGTGTACGGGAAATTTTTTTCTGGGAAAATTGGTAGACCCCCTGGTGCAGGAAGATCGTATCTTCGGCGCTTTAAAAAAAACCAAAAAAAAAAAACGAAGACACGACCTTTTTCCTGTGCAGTATAAACATAGCCTTACAATGGAAAATGAGCCCCTCCAACGCATCAGGACGAGAACCCCAGAGGTAAAGAGGAGCGAATCTCCTGGAGCTTGGTAGTGACAGCAGCGGGGTACAATTGGTTAAGTATCCTTTATTCCCTAGCACCAAAAATATTTCTTTTTCTTCTTCACTGGACAACCCCTGTAATCCTGGCCAAGCAACAAACCATATCAACCTTTCGCTTCATTTTAACAAACCAAGCTACATATTGTTAATGGCTCTAAATTGTGGTGGAAATATTTAAAGAATATGTTGTACAAGATGTAATCAAGTGTTTTGGAACACACTGCACCAAAAAAGGCACAAATACAATAATGAATACAGGAATCTATTTAGGAAGGTCAAATAAATATTCATTATACAATAATTAGAGGCACTGTCTGTTTTAGACAGCACGTTCTTTGGCAGCCAGTATGCAAGAAGAGAAAGGCAACATCCCTCCTGCTCGGCCCATTTTTCAAAGAAGGGCCGCAATAGTGTACAACCATCAAAAGTTAATTCCAGCTTGTCCAAAAAGTGTGTTCCATTTGTATGTCAGAAAACATCTGTAATTCAACAATTGGCACAGTTAAAACTGTGTGGAGCAGAGTCACCATGGAGCGTCAGCCTTAAAGGTTGCCTAAATGGATTTAAAACAATTAACGTGGGCTGCAGTAACAAAGTAAACATGCATCTCACTGCCATTCCAGCAGCCTCCATTTTCTCTCCTGCGGTCAGCGTGTGGCCACTGCAGCGAGTGACTTCAGCGGTCACATGCCATTTACTTACTGTGCGGGATGTTACTTGTGAATGGCACGTGACCATTGAAGCCGCTGACTGGTTGCATTGGTCACACGCTGACCACAGAAAAGGAAATGAACAGAGGCGGTGGGGTACCTCTGTGAACTTCAGCTCTTAAAGGGAATATGTCGCCAATTTTTCTTTTTTTTTTTACTTATTAAATCAAGCCCCTGATCCATATTCTTTTCCTCTGTCGTTTTTATTTCCTGATTGTAGATTTCTCAATTCGACCGTCTATATATGATTGTGGGGAAAACATTCTTGCTTGCACTGCTTTAACAGCAGTCAGAGAGATACTTTACAGCAGCTTCATGCCCATAGGAATCTTAAAGGGGTTTTGCCCCGATGTAATGTTGACGTGGGATCCTCCAAAATGGGTTTTTAATCACTTTTCTAAATATATGTGATTACAAAAAGTGCAGTCAGAGAGCTACAGCCTTCCCTACATGCCCTTGGTTACTTCAAAGAGTCTATTAGATACGGCCTGACAAGCGCTGGACCGGCTTGCGCAGAGAGCTTCTTATCTGATGAGACTGAGCTGCAGAAGTTTTTAAGGCACCGGGTAGCAATGTGTTTTCTTTTGTATACAGAATAAACTAGTTGTAGTGTTATTAGATACCTGCTTTATCTGATGACAGACAAAATGAAGAAGCTTTCAAGCTGCTGTGTAGAATAGGTGTTCTCTTTTGTATATAGAATCCACAAGTTATAGTTTGCTTATTTCAGTGAACATGTCACAGGAGCAGCAGCTTATGCAGCTCGTTCTCTGGCTGTGTGAGTCTCTCTCTTTCAGCTCCGTGATTTGTTTACATTACATTAGCATCTTAGGAGATAAGGCTCCTGACAGTGCCATCTGAGGCTGTCATGCTGTATTGACAATCCACTGTTGTACTGTAGATGATTTCACTGAAGTTTTGAGATGCTCCCATGGATTCCTCACTCCACTCCCCCTCCCTCTCTCCCCTGCAGCTTCATGACTCAGCCGTGATTTGTTGACATTCTGCCTGTACTAAGGAGAGACCTACCTAAATGGTCTCTTGGCAAATCCCCTTTAAGACAGTTTCTGTCCCATAGACGTCTATAGGATAGTTTCACTGTGAAGGGAGGGGAGAGGGGGAGCTGTGACATCTCCTCTTGTGACTGGTGGATTCTGTGTTATCTGTACACAATGGTGTCTCCTTTCAGTTTGACCCTGCTTTTACTGATAATGAGCAGACTGCTGAAAAGCTCTCTAAACAGAGCAGGAAATGTCAGAAGATTATTAGGCTTAGTGGCCAAAGTGAAAACTGCAGGACTTAAGAATTATTTTAAAAAATACTGAAAGTGATATAGAAAATTAAAAAAAGAAAACCGAAAATTCCTAAAAAAATGTGTTTAACATAAAAATGTGAGTTAAACAATAAGCCATTTTTTGATGACATTCCCTTTAAACAATGGTGCAGTGGAAATATATATTTGGGGGTTTTTTATTTATATTTTAGCTTAATTTTTAACTAATTTTAAGTTAACCTATTTTATTGAAGCATTTAATGTAGATTTCGTTTCACAGCAGGAAAGAAATGTGCCTCCTTCAGAGCAACAACCTCAGGTTGAGCTCCCAGGGTGCGACAACCACGGCCACCAATGCCCACACACAACTTTGTTGTGACATCGCAGTTTCATGGAGTCACTGGTGGCTGCGGTTTGGTTTACACGACACGCTTTTCAACATTGGACCTTGTCCATAAGATCCCCTCTATCAATCTAGGAATTAGTTCAGTTCTACACTGTGTGAGCAATCGCATCTCAAAAAGCGTTGTCCAGGATTGGAAGAAAGTCAGATTTTTCTTTCTACTGCTGGGGCATTGGCAATAACGAGAAATAGTCTATTTCTATTTTTTTTGCCCAGATGCCCCAATATCGCATATAATAAGAAGCTATTCAAAACAGTCCCTCCCAAAAAAGACAGCTCAGTCAGAGATATCTTGCAAGAAGCTTAAGAAATTCTCATAATTTGTGTGTGTATTAAAAGGTGGTATCTCATGAAAAACACACACAAATCGCCACTAACACTATTCGGTCATAAATGTGAAATTGCTTGGCCCACAACTGATCACTAGAACAAGGATCCGTAGGGAAGCCAGAGTCACACATATAGGGCATGTCCCCACGGCACGGGTTTTCGGCTGGTTTTTCAGCTGGTTTGTGGTTTTGCAGACCGCCTGAAAAACCGGCCGAAAACGAACACAATGGTGCTCTATGGAAAATCCGTGCAGCAGCCCCCACTGCACGGGTTTTCCGTCGGGCGTTTTTCCGCCCGCGGTTCGGTAGCAAAACATTGAACATGCACTATCTTCCGTCCAGTTTCCAGACGGAATCTGTGCATGTCAATGTGGAGGGGAAGGGCTTTTCTCCGCTCATCGCGGAGAAAAGCCGTCCCCTCCCTCCCGTGGTCGTGGGGACGGCACTAAAACAGGACAGCCGGTATTTGTCCTGTGCAGTGGGAACGCACCCATATAGTGTGCAATTCATTTCTGTGGACTGACAGAAACAGCCAAACGCTGTACGGAGTTTGCTCACAGATCATGAATAAACTATAAGGGGCGCAAGTGAGACATTACATCACTCAAATGAGAAATAAGGGGCTCTGGACCCCAATTCATCTGATCAGTGAGCCATATTTTGTGCATAGGTGATAACTATTTTTTTGTGACAACCTCTAATGCTTAATGCTGTATAAAGTATACTCATCATAGACGCATTGAGGTATGACGTTTGCTTACTTACTGAACCGACTCTATAAAAGGAAGATGTCAGCTATTACAGCTAGCAACAATGATGGCGCTGATCCTCACCATTTAACCAATTAGACACTGCGGTAAACAAGAATGCGGAATCTAAATGATTAGACGATGGGGCTATGGTCTGAGGTACAGTACTGTTGCCATTGCAGCTAGGGGCCTAATAAACGCAGCCATGATG
Organism: Phyllomedusa bahiana; assembly: GCA_025379985.1. Classification (NCBI taxonomy): domain Eukaryota; kingdom Metazoa; phylum Chordata; class Amphibia; order Anura; family Hylidae; genus Phyllomedusa; species Phyllomedusa bahiana. The sequence continues at coordinate 168,538 of JAODAL010002473.1, forward strand.
GTACTATTATTACACCCTGCCATAGATATGCCTATATACTGCAGTATATGGTACAAGTAACTAAGCAATCGCAAGTTCAAGTAACCTACAGGGACTAAGTGTTAGAGTAAAAAAGACAAAAAAAAAAAAAAACTAAAAATGAAAAACACACTTTGGGGTTTTGTCTTCTTGTCTCTTTGGGAAAAAAATGGTATAAAAAGGATGAAAAAGTCGCATACTCTCCAAAAATGAACCATAGCACAGGTCTAACATAGGAAAAATAAAATTATTGATCTCCGAAAATGGCGTTGCAAAACAATTTAAAAAAAATAGCAGCAAAACATGACAAAATCTACATAAATTTGGTATTGCTGGAATTTTACTGACCCACAGAATAGTATTTTATACCAAACAGTGAAATCTAATAAAACTCGACTGCACCTTTTTTTTTTTTTTAGGAAGGGTTGTTACTCCCAACAAAAAATTGGTGTTTCCCAGAACTTTTTATGGTCAATGGCACCACTAAAAATTACATCTTGTCCCGCAAAAAACAAGCCCTTAAAAGGTTATGTAAACTGAAAAATAAAAAGGTTATGACTCTTGGAAGGCAAGGAGGAAAACAACAAAACACAAAATCTGAAAATAGCTGCATCTTGAAAGGGGTTGTCTGACCATGCTGCTTCACTGAGCCAGAAGTTGTTTTAGACTCATGCATCCTCTCTCTTCCCGGTCAGGCTGTGGGTTATTCTATAGCAGTGATTAGCATATCAGCTCGGCATTCATAGTTCTTATAATAGCACCGACATGAGAGCAGGATATGGTATCTATATGTACAGAGAGCTACAGAGCTCAAAGTAAACCAACAAAGGAGACTAATTACCACTTGTTTGAGATAACACACTGTTCTCAAGCTGCTGGCAGACCGACCTGTGGTGTCCTCACTCCCCGCTATCATATAAGATATAGCAGAGAGAGCAGGGGAGAGCAGGTCGGTAACCTAGAGAAACCTTTGTTCACTCTGGCTTTGTTGAGATAGATTTGATCAGCTCTAACAATTAAAACAATGGATTTGGAAAATCTCTTCAATTAACTGTCCCTGCACATGTAAAGCTAATCTTTGTAGTGTGACAATCTCTTCAAGGGATTAATACCAGATATCCACACAAATATGAAAAGTAGTAAGTGGGAAAGTGGTTAGACAGCCATGACTGACATCAAATGTACTGGTACAGGGGTAAACACTGGGTTTGATCTAAGATCAAGTAAATTGGTCTATTTCCTGTAAAATAAATTTTTTTTTTGTTTAGGATGGGGCACTGCATTTTAAAATGCATCTGTGTAGACTGCACACTGAACCCAATATCCGCATAAGATACTATATTAGAAAGAGAAGGCTTCGCCGTGTGTAAGTGGGAGGGTGTTCATTTTAACACATGCTGTCTTGTCATGCTGTATGCAATAGTGAATAAAGGTTGTCTGATTTAATTAGGGAGGGAAAAAAATAAAATGTCAGGGCAGTGAATATAGTGCAATTCTACAATACTGAACACGAAATCACTTGGAATGCAAGTAGTGAGAAAAATTGAATACCATAAAAATGCTGCATGTTACTGTCTATCGGTAACTGTTCAGAAGCAAACTTGGTAGCTATGAAGATTAAAACTCTATAGTCACAAATACATCATTGCATATTTAGGAGATATATACAGATAGAGATCTAGATTTCTAGATTTTTTCCCATATACTTGCATTTTCTTCATAACAGAACTACAAAGTCATTATAAATTAACATAACACAATTGCTAAAGCCATTCGAATTAAACGGGCACTGTGATACTGTGACAAAGGGATCATTCCTTGCTGATGTTGAAGCAGACTACATGTATATACAAATGCTTGTTCTCTTTGAGAATTGTTTTGATAAAATTAAACTAGGACTCATCCTTTAAACAACAAAATTTGACAATAAATGAAATATATTAGTGCAATCCGGAGGAGCCTCTAAGGCCGTTTGATAGGGGGTGCCTTTTACTTACATCAACAGGAGCCAGGAGACTCTTGCCGAGATGCTGATTAAAAGACAGGCACCAAGCTTCATTGTAACCATTCATGTTAGGAACATACTTCTTTATTGTCTCATCATTCAGCCTCAGCCACACACCATCATCATTGTGGATCTAGATGGGAAACAAGCAACAATAGCGAGCCATGCTCTCCTGTAACTACTTTTGGTTAGTAAGTCCTACATGGCTTTTTCTAAAAGCCAGCGGTAGGTGTGAAGCACAACTGATTGGGTCTATGCCACATGCATCACCAAGGATAAAAAAAAGTGTAGTGCAGAGTGTGGATAGTGATAAGGAGTGGGGGGACATTGCTCAAATAATTCAAAGAAACGTGCACAAAATAAAGCAGAACTGGCAGTGTAACGCTAGCCGACACAGCAAGAAAGGTATACATGACGTTATATAGTAAGACTAAAGCAACTTCGAGGATTAGAAAACATTATAATGTAGATGTAATGTTTTGGCTGAAAACAAAATCTCCTACGGCAGTGTTACTGGATATGATAAACAAGTGGTAATATTGCCAAGACTTTAGCATTAAAGGGTCATGTAACTTAAGTGGCCTTAACACATTACAGTTGGCCAAAAATAAAATGTTAAAAAAATAAAAAATAAATAATAAAAAAAAAAAAGTCTAAGGAATTACCTCATCAACAAAAGCGATGGTTCCATTGACTTTCACTATGCCTATCTGCTCACTCTGAAGGGAAGGGTGGCTACGAATACGGAGCCCTGCACTGTCCTTGGCGACAAATTTGCGAACCTATGAAGCAGAGGTAGACAGAAAGAAGAGAAAACCTAAGCGCAAAAGGACAACAAAAAGACCAAGGTGATACATCAAGGCCAAAAAAAACACATTACAGGTTGTTGCTGGTTTCCCAAAATAATGCAATATTTGGATTAAAAAATAAAAAGCAGACTCAAGCATAATTACATTTCTGAACAAATAGGACATACAACCTACAAAGCAACTGACAAAAAGCAGCTGTGCTCTAAAAGAGTTTTCACACTTCTTATACTAACCAGTGAACGACAAATGGGTAAAAAGTGTACAAACAGTATACAGACTAACGAAAATGTAATCTCTTACGTGTGACCTCTATTAAAAACCGGGAGAAGTCAGCTATACAATGCATTCAATTGTTTTAGGGTCTATTCTGTAGAAACAAACTAACACTGCTGGCTCCCTGACTGCACCCTGGCGAATATCCTCTCTCAGCATCTAATTCTGGTATTTCACTTCCAAATTAAGTACAGGGATCCATGAGCCAGGCATGGATGTCCATTTATATCATGTACAGGGATTTTTACACCCCAGAACCTACTGATGGTGAATCTGTTAGAGACTGAGTGCAATAAATAAGAGGGTATTGGGTGGGCAATTTGGGCAAAGTGCCAACATAGCAATTATACCTGAATACGGAGATGACAATTTTATGTTGCTCATAGTAACCAATCAGAGCTCAGCTTCAATTTTTTTCAGAGCAGTGGAAGAAATTAAAGCTAAACTCTCACTAATTGCCGTGAGCAAATATAAATATATATATAAAAAGGAGAAAATCCGCGGCACTCCACACAAAAAGTAAAGCTAAAAAAGGTGTTTATTCCTCCATGCTTAAGAAAGCGACGTTTCAGCTCCCTCACGGAGCCTGTCAAGCAGTGTTACTAGTGATCATACATGATTATAGATATATAGATATAGAGTGAACAATTAGAACAATCAAGGAACATTTACATTAAAACATTGATCAAATATATTCCAAAAAGTATATACAGTGTAGTCTGAACACCATTACATTTACGTGCAATATATCTGAAATATGAAATCCATAAAAATTGCATAGTGTTCTATGTGCAAAAGTGCTACCCTAATTACATGATTATAATACTCAAAAAGGAGGTAGGGAACATAATTAGACTCACATATAGAAAAGATGACATGTCCCGAGGACGGCGTCCTGCAAAACTAACTGCGCATGCCCAAAGGCACCAATTGTGATTGGTCCTCCAATATCCATAGTTACAAGACGCTCCCGGCTTCCTGATCTAAGTGCGCATGCGCACACAATTCATACTGTTGTTAACTAAAGGGAGACCGAGCCAGAGAGGGGCGAACTTGATAGATCCCAATGCCCTTAAGAGGAGGTGATCGATTAACATTATTGAAAGGAGGGGAATTAGAATGGATTTTTCGTTTAAAAACACTCAAACCTTATGGTTTAAATATAGACTTCGCTATCACTCACAAGATGAGGCGATAAATATCTTTTGATCCTCTGTATCAATCTGTGTAGGCTGTGATTTATATTGTTTTTGTAACATTTTATTATATTTTATTTTTTATTTTTATTCTTATTTTAGGTTTATTTTGAACTTTGTACAAGGAGGTCGGGACCATTGGACTCCCATTCTACTATCTTCATGCTGTCCCGGTTTAGGATTGTCCCGCCAGCCCAAGTTTCATCCATGTTGAATTCTTTATGTCGCTGTTGGAGTACACTACTATTTAAAGCATTCTTGAATGTTCTATAAAGCTTGAGGCAATATAGGGTATTAGATTTTTAGAGTCCTGTATTTGGCATTGGAGTATGCCATCACTGAGCGTGAGGTTAGTGACGCTTTGCCCTGCGATCCACTTTGCGGACCGATTGCCGCTGAGCGTCTTTTGGCTGTGCTGCGTTTTCTCCCTAACAAGGGGAATCTCGGCATAAGCCCTTCCTCTGTTAACGTTATACAGTGGTTAGGACGTATCTATCCCTTTACCCTCTTCTACTACCTTGCATTATCAAGTTCGCCCCTCTCTGGCTCGGTCTCTCTTTAGTTAACAACTGTATGAATTGTGTGCGCAGGCGCGCTTAGATCAGGAAGCCGGGAGCATCTTGTAACCATGGATATTGGAGGACCAATCACAATTGGTGCCTTTAGGCATGCGCAGTTAGTTTTGCAGGACGCCGTTCGAGACATGTCATCTTTTCCATATGCGAGTCTAATTATGTTCCCTACCTCCTTTTTGAGTATTATAATCATGTAATTAGGGTAGCACTTTTGCACATTGAACACTATGCAAATTTTATGGATTTCATATTTCAGATATATTGCACATAATGTAATGGTGTTCGTATTACTCTGTATATACTTTTTGGAATATATTTGGTCAATGTTTTAATGTAAATGATCCTTGATTGTTCTAATTGTTCACTCTATATATATCATGTATGATCAATTGTAACACTGCTTGACAGGCTCCGTGAGGGAGCTAAAACGTCGCTTTCTTAAACATGGAGGAATAAACACCTTTTCAGCTCTACTTTTTGTGTGGAGTGCCGCGGATTTTTCTCCTTTTTATATTGTTTGGGCTTATGCATCTGAGCTGTCGCTGCTGGCACCTGCTTTACTCTTTGGATACGTGTTGGAATATATATATATATTTTTTTTAACTTGTAACACTGAGTCCCATGACACCGGGGAGAGAAGATAGCAAATTGGGCACAATTTATCAATTTTCACTTAGGGGTGTACTCACTTTTGTTGCCAGCGGTTTAGGCATTGATGGCTGTGTGTTGAGTTACTTTGAGGGCACAACACATCCATACTGTTATACAAGCTGTACACTGACTACTTTACATTGTACCAAAAGTCATATCTACAGTGATGTCCCATAAAAAGATGCAATACAAGATATATAAAAACGTATGAGGGGTGTATAGGAAATGGGGGAGGGGAAGGGGGGAAGGAGTTCATAATGGACGTATAACTAGCTGCAGCAGGCAGCTATTAACTTCAGTCTGACTACTTGCAGGCAGGACAATGCTGGACGGCTCCACATCCAGAGAGTAGTTACCAGCTCAAAACTGAAGGATTTCACAGTCCAGGGGCAACAGCAGAGTTCATTCTGAACTAGTGACTCCTTTCCTATCTCGCCTCTTATCAGCGTTTGTGTAGGAGAGGTTCTCAACAGTTCATAATGAATGATCCCTGTATATGGGGCCATTAAGCTCTCTGCACAGTTCGAGGCTCCTGGACAGCAAGCTGCCACACTCACAAGCACTGGCTTATTCACTTTCCTCCCGCTCCGCTTGTACAGTTAGAGGCGGTACGGTCTGCCCACCCGCTCCCAAAGAGGTAGTGTTAAAAAAGTAATACAACGGCAGTGAAAAGGGCAAGTACAAATTAAACACTGGCCAGATGGCAATCCTACATGCAGGCCCACAGAGAGGGCTTCGCGTTTCCCCACTGGCACACATGCCATAAGTTCGCCACCAATGGACTTGGTGAATGCAATTACAAAAAAAAAAAAAAATCTATGGAAAAGGCCACAAGTAGGTGAAATAGTGTACTGCAGACCAAGTCTCTTTTGATTGGGTGGTCCACAGATTGTGATTCGACTAAATGCAATTTTCACTCAGATGAACAAAAAGTGAATAGTAAAATGAGTACACAAATATCCTAAATTTATTGCAGAAATCTTAAGCGATCGCAGTTGCAGCACTTCTGTTTAATCAATCATCAAACAATATCACTGGAAACATAAGGGATGTGAAAATAAAATAAAAAGCAAAAACAAAAAAGTAATCTACCTTGTTAGGTTGAGGCTCCGCTTTTGGTTTCACCAGCTGTGTCCCGGGTGGTATCATTCCTTTAGGTGGGTCCTTTACTTTGACTTCTAAACCCGCATCTATACAAAAAGAACAAAAGATAATCAAACGAAATCAACATACAAGAAAAAAACTAAACCAAAACACTCATAACTGATAAACTACAGCTGCAGTCCAACAAAATACTTGACTGTGGGCTACTGCAGTCACATGATCAAAGATGTGGATGTAGGGCTAAAGGGGTTTCCTAAAAATGCCGTTTCACTGAGTCACAAGCAGTTTTAGGGGGTGCTCACACTGCGTATTTGCGGGGCGCACTTCGGCGTGTAATTGCATTGCAATGCGCCAGAAAGATAGCCCGCAAGTAAAGTAAAATCATGGCACTCACTGTGTATTCCCAGACACATACTGAGTGCCTGGCGTAAGAAGCGACTAGTAAAGGAAGGGTTAATGGGAGTCGGAGAACTTAGAATTACATGCTGGCCAGCACATACTTCTAAAACATCAGGCATATAGTGGCACGCACAGTACGTGTCGCTATACGTCATGTGAACTCGGCCTTACACACTGTCTCTACAGGCTCTGTTTGGTTCTATGACAGTGATTAGCATATCTAGCGACTAAGTAGTTGAGCCAAGGTACATGTTCTGTGAGGACAGAAAACCATGGCTAATTCTATAATCTTGTTAGAGATAGTCTGTTTGCTCCTGAGCTCAGTCTGTCCATGGGGTGATGTCATTTCCTGCTCTAAGCTCTCTGCTCTAACCAAATAACTAAGCTATGGTCAGACAACCAGGTATCCATAGAAACCTGTGCGCATTTACAGCACATAAAATGTCTCTTATTTCATGACTAAAGTAAAATGTATTGAGCAATGTATTTAAAAAAAGTCACTTCATGTTGAAAGCTAATTTTTGTAGTGATAAAACCCTTTAAGGATATTCAAGTTTTAATATAGTCTCTAGTGGAAAGAAAAAAAACATTCTATCACTTTCACATTTACTGTAGACACTTCCCTGAAGTTAAAGGGAAGACTACCATAAAAACTTTTTTTTTTACATATTGACAAGCAATATGCGACTACTATATGGCCTTTGTTTTTTTTTGTTGTTTTTTTTTTTTTTTAATTGGATGGTTGCTCGAATAGCACATCATTGAGAGGATTGCTTGGTCCTTTTTTCTGATTTGCTCTGGTCTAAAGTGTAAATATTATCAGCAATTGCCCGACAAGTATGAAGAACCCACCTCCCCCCTTACACCTTAGTGCCAAAAAAGATTATCCAATTCTTCTTTCGTGTATTGCTAGTTGTATAATCCTATCTACCTTTGTGGTAAGAACAATAGATCATTATGTCAACCTATTATTTGTGATGTGACAAATAAAGTAGGGATAAGTAGCAGCTGAAGTGAGATTAGTCTGCCTTGTCAAACAAAAGGATTGCCAAAATGTTAAAAAAATAAAAAAAAAAAAAAAAGTTTTCGATGAACATTGGTTTTAACAAAAATACTCCTTTCTGATACCAGTCTCCCTTTAAGTCTGGTGACTATCTTATCAGATACCATTCTTAATTTTAGATTTCAATTTGCTTTCTCTTCCTTTGTGCACTGCTATCAATCCCATGATGCATCGGCACAGGAACTCTTGGTCAGCCAGGGCTTTTACTAGCTCTCTTAGCAAGGAGTGTAATTATCCTCTCCTTAGTATTTCTCCTAAATAATTTAACAGTCCATAAGTGTACAGTTAGGCTGTATTACCATCTTCTCCATTATAACTGTGTGACAGTAGCAGTCTAATTATCATCAGTACCTTGAAAGAGCATTCAACACAGGAGTGTCTGCCTTTCACTTGAAGATCCTATGTCATTTTAATCTATGGGAAGTTCTGGTGCCTGCATGACCAACAAATACATAGATCCTAGTAGACTTAATGAAACTATCCAGTCAAGAGCTCAAAACCAGCATGTACTCAGTACCTACAGGACATGCTTCTCTGATCTTAAATCTCAGCTGATGTTAGCTCAGCCCCATTAAAATGGGTTCTCCCAGGAAGAATAATGCTGACAGGTAAACCTCAAATTCTGAACATTTTTTTTGCATGCTCACTTAAAAAAATAAAATAAAACACACACTACCTAAAGAGGTTGCAGCTTATTTGAACACTGCCCCAGACCAGCCTGTACCACCTATTTTCGGGGTGTTCTAAAAGCACTCCCAGGTGGGTAGAAGGTGGTCCCTGGTGGGCAGAGGGGCAGACCTCCTATAATATTGTGCAGGTCTGAAATTGTGCCACCTGTGGTTTCTTCTCAATAGGTTGTCCACCTCTGTATATGTGGCAAGGTGGACAGGCATGTTTACAATTGCTTTTCTCTACTGGTTATGAAGATCATCCCTGGTGTCATGAGCTGGAGGCCTCTGCAGCATTTTCTAAGCGTCTCTTCCTTTGCTGTACCACAGCTTCATATGCAGCAGATTTACCATACCACAGATCCTTCTATAGGACTGGTGGGAAAAAATTAGACTAAAGAACGCATGTCTACCCTGTCACATTTACTAAGGTAGACATTGAGAGACTAATTTTGAAAAAAAAACACCTGAAAGTGGTGCAATACTAACATTATTCCTAAAAAATATGGTAATATGAGCTCTGTTCTTCTTAAATAACTGTAAATGCAAAAGTATTCATAAAATGGATTCAACAATGGGGCACATTTACTATGGTAACTGTGCTGGAATTCTGGCACAATTTTCATTTAATTACAGATATACATGCTTTATACCTAATTATGCACTGTAGATAGTTTATAGACACCAGGAAGGGCATGGTTTCAAAAGAGCAAGCACATGCAACACCATGTGCCAAAATGCTGGCACCACTAATAAGTTAAATTAGACGAGTGTCTAAACCAGTGCCAGATTTATCACAGTACGTTAAATCTGATGTATTTGACAGTATTAGTAAATGTGATCCAAAAGTCTTTACTGAGCTATGCTTTAAATGCACAGCTGTAATTTGTGGCTACGGCTTAGATACAGGAACTTTAGAGATTAACTAAGACGAACCTACTGGCAAATCATTGGTTCAGGTTACTGCTCTTCCTCACCTGACTGCTATGTAGAAACCACAAGTCCATCACAGGTTCACCAAAAAGTCATTGCATGGAGAGACTACTTCTAGTATAAAAAAAGTTATTAGAAAATCGCCACATATGCCATGGGGCATTTAATTCTTTAAAGGGAATGTGTCATCAAAAAGTGAGTCATTGTTTAAGTCCCATTTTTATGCTAAACATATTTTTTAGGAATTTTTGGATTTTTTTTTATTTTTCATATCACTTTCAATATTTTTTTAATAATTCTTAAGTCTTGCATTTTTAACTTTGGCACATAGGAGACTTAAGACTGACTCAGTCCCATTCACTTCTATAGGAGAGTTTTCTAGTCATGCTCTGTGACCTGGGAAGAAATCAGTGTGCAGGGAGGGTGAACTGTGACTATCTCCTCTTGTTACTGGTGGATCCTGTGTTATCTCTTCACAGTGGTGTCTCCTTTCAGTTTGACCCTCTTTGTGCTGATGAGCAGACAAATGAGAATCTTTCTGTACAGAACAGGAAGTGTCAGACTTTATTTGGCTTAGTGGCCAAAGTGAAAACTGCAGGACTTAAGAATAAAAAAAAATTGAAAGTGATGTGGAAAATAAAAAAAATAAAATATATAACCAAAAATTCTTAAAAAAGGTGTTGAACATAAAAATGTGAGTTAAACAATAAGTCATTTTTGATGACACATTCCCTTTAAATCAAGGCGCTGAGCTGGCTCATTACACAGCTGGTCGATTACTACAGTTAATGAGATCTCCGTTTAGCTAATAAGATCCAGTGATCAATGCAATTATACAGAAGTGAACATGTTATTTATACAATACAGTAAACCATGTAAAAATAACCAAACAAAAAAAAGCTATAAACATGATTGTTTTTTAGCAATACACCTAACAAAAATAGTTTTTTGTTGCTCAAAATATTATATGGTGCATTAAAATGCAGTATTAAAAAATAACCATCTCTGTCTTATCTTATTCAGTTTCATATATTTGTAACTCTTTCTTCTATTTGTTCTACTACTCTAATGAAAACGGATTTAACCAAAAAATATAAGCGAGTTAAACAGTTTGTTCTGAGAAAAAAACAAAATGACAGCTCCTGGAAGGCTAGGATAAAAAAAAAAGAAAAGAAAAGACTCCAAAAGTAGGCTAGTTAATAAGGTATGTCCCACCAGCAACATTTATCACCCATCCACAGGACAATAAATGACCAATGGGAGATCCAATCACTGGAACCTCCATGACCTTCCTGTTTGACTGGATTGGTGGTCATGTACGTGCACTTTTGCTTCTTTCAATGTCTATGGAACTGACAAAGAAAACCAATCGCTAAATGGCTGCTAGATAAAGTAAATGGTGACTGGAGCAGCAGTGTATAAAGTGGGGAAAATAAGTATTCGATACACTGGCGATTTTGCAAGTTTTTCCACCTACAAAGAATGGAGAGGTCTGTAGTTTTTATCGTATGTACACTTTAAGGGCATGTCCCCACGGCACCGGTTTTCGGCCGGTTTGCGGTTTTTCAGACTGCCCGAAAAACTGGCCGAAAATGAGCACAATGGTGCTCTATGGAAAACCCGTGCAGCAGTCTCCCCTGCACGGGGTTTTCCCTCGGGCGTTTTTTTCGCCCGCAAAACATTGTGATAGACCAATCTTCCGTCCGGTTTCCGGACGGAATCTGTGCATCTCAATGTGAAGGGAAGGGCTTTTCTCCGCTCATCGCAGAGAAAAGCCATCCCGTCCCTCCCCCTCCCTCCCCGCGGCCGTGGGGACGGACGCAAAACAGGACAAATACCGGCCGGTTGTGCTGTGCCGTGGGAACGCACCCTAATTGTGAGAAACCGAATCTAAAAAAAAATCCAGAAAATCACATTGTATAATTTTTAAATAATTAATTTAAATTTTATTGCATGAAATAAGCATTTGATCAACTTCCAACCAGTAAGAATTCTGGCTCTCTCAGACCTACTCTTTTTTTTTTTTAAGAAGCCCTCCTGCTCTGCAGTCATTACCTGTATGAATTGCACCTGTTTGAACTTGTTATCTGTATAAAAGACACCTGTCGACACACTCAATCACACTCCAACTTTTCCAACATGGTCAAGTTCAAAGAGCAGTTTAAAGACACCAGGCAAACTGTAGACCTGCAGAAGGCTGGGATGGGCTACAGGACAACAGGCAAGCAGCTTAGTGAGAAGGCAGCAACTGTTGGCACAAATATTAGAAAATGGAAGAGACCCAAGATGACTGTCAATCTTCCTCAGTCTGGTGGTCCATGAAAGGTCAGGAAACAGCCCAAAACTAAACAGGAGGACCTAGTCACTAACCTAAATAGAGCTGAGACCAAAGTCTCAAAGAATACAGTAAGTAACACACTACGCTGGTATGGATTAAAATCCTGCAGAGCATGCAAGGTCCCCCTGCTCATACCAGCACATGTCCAGGCCCGTTTGAAGTTCTCCAGAGACCATCTGGATGATCCAGAGGAGGCATGGGAAAAGGTCATGTGGTCAGAGAAAACTGAAATAGAACTTTTTGGTAACTCCTCCACTATGTTTAGATGGAGGATGAGTCCAACCCCAAGAACACCGTCCCAACCGTGAAGCATGGGGGGTGGAAAGGATGACTGCACCATATTGAAGGGAGGAGGATAGATGGGGCCATGTATCGAGAGATTTTGGCCAGCAAACTCCTTACCTCAGTAAAAGCATTGAAGATTGGTTGTGGCTAGATCTTCCAGCAAGACAATGAATCAAAACACACAGCTAGAGAAATTAAGGAGTGGCTCCACAAGAAGCATTTCAGAGTCCTAAAGTGGCCTAGCCTGACCCTAATAAAAAAAAATCTTTGGAGGGAGCTTCAACTCATTGTGGCCCAGCAACAGTCCCGAAACCTGAAAGATCTGGAGAAGATCTGTATGGAGGAGTGGGATAAAATCCCTTCTGCAGTGTGTGCACACCCGGTCAAAAACTATAGGAAACATCTAACCCCAGTAATTGCAAACAAAGGTTTCTGTACCAAACATGAAGTTCTGTTTTTCTATTATATCATATTTTATGCAATAAAATGCAAATTAATTATTTAAAAATCAATGTGATTTTCCTTTTTTATTTACTTAATTTTCCCCACTGTACTAGGAGACAGACACTCCATTTAGATAAGGAGTCTACTATAGAAACAGATGATCTAATATTTAAAAGTTCGAACATTCTTTATGTAAAGAATTTTTAACCTTGGTATTTATTACCTTCTTTTTTCAGTTTAACCATGTAATACTGTTTCAACTTGCCACATCCACACCTGTCCTAAATTTCTTTCGTGAGTAATCAGTCCACATTAGCAAGCTGCACTATTTTTTTTTTTTTAACTGTATTTTTTATAAAAACTTCAGTATAACCGTACAAATATTTCAATTGTGCCTAGAAAATCATTACTGCATTAAATACAAAATGTATTCCAGGAGCTTTACATCAATAGTAGTAAGTATAAACTTTTAACTGAAAACATCAGAGTTATATGTCTAATAACAAATGCCTAATACAAATGTAAAAGAACATCCGTTTTAAAGATTTAACACAAGACACGACACATGAGGGAAGGGGGAAAGTACTCTATATCAGCCTCTCATTCATTTATCCTCTGCTAACTAACTAACAAAATGTGTTCTCGGTGGCCGTCCATGATGATATAAGAATCCCATCGTTGCCATATGGCCTCAAACCTCTCGAGGGAGTTGTTCAAAAGTGCTGTCAGATGCTCCATTGTTCTAACGTGCCCAATCCTGACCTTTAGATCTTCTAAAGTTGGAGGATAAATACTCTTCCAGTGGCTCGAGAGTAAACATCTCGCCGCCATTAACAGATAAATGATTAGCCTCATAGTATGTTTACTGGTTTGGACAGGTAAGACATTGAACAAGCAAAACAATGGATCATTAGGTCCGAGCACTCCTGTTACCTCAGATATCAACCTTCGCACCCTCTTCCAGAAACCCCGTATCACTGGACATGTCCAAAATATATGATATATATGTCCTCGAGGAGCTTGACACCTCCAGCACACATCTGGAATTGTCGGGTTCATTTTGTGTAACAGTGTAGGAGTATGATACCAACATGTCATAATTTTATAAATATTTTCCTTATAAATGCTACACGTAGAGGTTCTAGCCGCATTTTTCCAAATAAGAATCCAAGTGTCTAAAGGTATGGGCTCTCCTATATAGCTTTCCCATATGGCCATATAGCTATGGTGTATTGGTACCTGTGGGTCTGGACATAATAGTATATTATAAATATCGGATATGAGCCCTCTTGTCGAGACTGTTACTTTGCACAAAAGCTCAAACCTCTAGGTAGTAGAAACCCTATCTGAGCGAAAAAGGTGCTGCATAAAATGTTTAATCTGCAAATACCCATATTGACAGTTGTCTGGCAATTTAAATTTCTCCTGTAGGGAACAAAATGGCAATAATTTGAGTGTTTTATAGTTAATCAAGTCTGCTAACCGGAACAGCTTATTGTCAAACCATGGTTTCATTAAATTATTTCCCATTGCACTTGGCATCAGTGGGTTAAAGAGAAAAGATACCATGGCCGACACTACTGAGCACAACTTAAATTTATATCTACATTTTAGCCATATCGCCTTTGTAAGAGCCATCGGTCCCAACAGGACGGTATCTACTTGCACTGGGACCTCGGACCACAACAAAGAGTTGGGATGTACATTCTGAAGCCATAATTTTTCAATTTCAGTCCAGCGTGAAAAAGCGTATAGGGATGACCACGCTGGGATCCGTCGCAAGTGAGTGGCCCAATAATATTTGATCCCATCGGGCACTGCTAGGCCCCCGTTATGTTTACTTGCTTGTAAAACCGATTTGGCCACCCTATGGCGTTTGTAGTTCCATATTAACCTCAAAAAGGTAGCTTGAAGGGCCCCTTAGGTCACCAAGGGGAACCGCTATTGGGAGAGTTTCGAATAGGTACAGAATTTTTGGTAATAACGTCATTTTTATGGCCGCTATTCTTCCCATCAGAGAGGGGCAATTATTTCCATTTCTGCAGCACATTCTTCATCTCTAGATACAGTTTAGGAAAATTTTGACCATACAAGGAAGCATAGGATTTAGTGATAAATACCCCCAGATACCTAAGGAAGACCTCTTTCCATTTATATTGATAATAGAAAGACGAAATAGACGCTGGTCTCGAGGAATACCCCCTGGGAGGGCCTCTGACTTAGTCTTATTTATTTTATAACCTGAAAGGTTATGGAACTCGGCCAAGAGAGCGTGTAGATTTGGAAGGGTAATATGAGGGTTTGACACGGTAAGTAAGATATCATCCGCGAAAAGCGACAATTTAAATTCCCGGTCTCTGAACATTACCCCCTGAATAGATGGGTATAAACGGATGGCAGCTGCAAGCGGTTCGACACACAACAAATATTAATGGGGACAATGGACATCCCTGACGGGTACCATTAAATATATTGATTAATGGTGAGGTGCTATGCGGTAATCTAATCGTCGCTGTGGGTACAGAATACAATTGACCTAGAGGTTGGTAAAAAGACCCAGATATACCAACATGTCTCAGGACCAACAACAGATACGACCAATTTAATCGGTCAAATGCTTTCTCTGCGTCTAATCCTAAAATCAACGCTGATTTTCCCTGTTTGTTGATAATGTCTATAAGATTAATCACTCGTCGCGTGTTATACCCCTCCCCCCACAGCGGTTATATACAAACCCCACTTGATCTTATGTATAATTTGTGGTAGCCACATTGCCAACCTGTTGGCCAACAGCTTGGTAAATATTTTTAGATCTGCGTTGAGCAGGGCTATGGGCCTGTAATTCGACATCTCCAGGGGATCCTTTCCCGGTTTGGGTATGAGGGTGATATGATTGCAAGAAAGAGGAAGGAAGCGGGGTTCCCTGCAAGATCGCATTAAAGAGCTGTATCAAATATGGAGACAGGTCATTTTGAAAAGCTTGGTAATACAGATACGTTAGCCCATCCGGACCCGGCGATTTTCCATTGGGAAGTTGTTTGATAACCCCTGCAAGCTCT
The DNA here is from genome assembly GCA_025379985.1 of Phyllomedusa bahiana. Taxonomy (NCBI): domain Eukaryota; kingdom Metazoa; phylum Chordata; class Amphibia; order Anura; family Hylidae; genus Phyllomedusa; species Phyllomedusa bahiana. The sequence goes on from JAODAL010002473.1 coordinate 184,358, forward strand.
TCCTCATTAATTTCGGCATTTAAAGCATCTAGTGCTTCCCTGGGGAGTCTGGGTAAATTACAAGAAGATAGAAAATGATGCAGTGTAGAACTTCTCTTGTGCTGGTCTTTAGGAAGTGTATCTGGGAGAGCATATACGTTTGAAAAATACTTATAGAAAAGTTATGCAATAGTATTAAAGCTGCACTATTTTATGCAGGTCTAAGACCCACCACAGCAGAAACCCGTAGGACCCACTGCGATTAATAGGGTCCGTTTGGCGTCATGTGTGTCCATTGTGAAACAGACCCCATGGCTTCAGTTTTCAACTCTGCGCTGGAGGTTCTGAACAGAATCTTGGACACAGATGTGAACCAGGCCTTAAGGGTGGGACCACTGCATTAACAGGGGAGTTCCTAGGGGCCAAAACCCGATTTCGACTACAACCACATCCGTGTGATTTACTGGTAGCAGCAGCAAAAGGAACAAGCAAGAGGCCAATACATTGATTCCCTAATGGAACACATAGAAAAAATAAAGTCTAAAACTTGACACAATTTCTCTTTAAACATCATAAATATACAAAATATAGTATATTACCAATCTCTATTCCATCTATGGTGACATGAATGGTATAAAGGCCGACAGCACCAGGAGTCCAGTTTGCACAATAGGTACCATCATTGTTGACTCTTATTAACATATTTTCACTTGGCCTATTAAGAAGAAAACAGGGTATGCCTTACATATAAATAATTCAGATCCAAACATAAAACTGATAAAGTAATGTGCTTATCAATAACCATATTTCCTTAAAGGGGTTGTCTCACCACATACATTCATACATCCTGTCTCTTCCTGGTCAGGCTGTGGGTAAACAACATATCAGCTCCGGTATTCAAAAATCTGCTAATACCTCTGACATTAAATAAAAACCTTTTGCTCTCAAGTCTACAGGGGCTTATCTGTAAGATCAGATAATAGTCAAGCCACCAGCAGTTCTTTGTGGAGACCTCTTTGATGACGTCACCTCTCCTATTAGATAAGATAAACAGTAGGGGAGAGCGGGGCAGAGCAGGTTGGTAACCTAGAGAAACCTGAGTGCACTCAGAGCTGATAAAATCACTTATCTTCTCAAAGAGAAATAAGCAAAGCAATCTACTTGGAAAACATCTTCATTTACTGGTCCTTACATGTTGAAAGCTAATCTCTGTAGTGAGACAACCCCTGTAAGAAGACCTAAAGTAATTTTGGAGATTCTTTTCTCAGCTCTCTCTCTCTGTTGTAATGGTCACCAATCCGGCTAAACTGTCAGATCGGTGTTACCAATTAGAGGTGTGTCTCAGTACAGTCAGACATTGTCCAATCAGCGATGTCAGTGTGTGCAGGGAGATATTCCTTTAAGGGTATGTTCACATGGCATGTTCATTCAGTGTGTACATACGTTTATAGATATGCATTTGGGTCCGTGTTTCGGACCCTAAACGGACCCAAACAAGCATCCAGCAATGTGCAGTGTGAGTTACATAGCTTGCAATGTAAAACACACATCAGCGTTCAGACAAGTGATCACCGATGCACGTTTTCATGCGTCTTTCTGCTGCGTCTTTCGGATCCGTAAGAATTGTCATGTCAATTCTTGATCCGAAAGACGCAGCAGGAGCCCTATTTAAAACTATAGGGTGCGATCCTGCTGCAGCCAAAACGCATCCAAACACCCATTTGCATGTTGGATGAGTTTTGGATCCGATTGACACTGTTCTTTTGTATGCGATTTTCGGATCAAAAAAACTGTGAACATATCCTAACAATTGGAAATGGCAACATCCATTTGTGTACACAAGTATTTACTTAAACAAGTCAGACAATGTCACAGGTCCTCTGTGAAGGCCACAATAAATTAACTGGATAGCCAACTTCACAGTAAAATTTCTCAAGCTGCTATAAATGTTATGTTGTATTATGTAAAGTCCCTCAAGCCTTACTCCAACTTTTCAGTTGAAGGCTCCCTGCTATCCATGAATGGGATACATAAACATCAGGAGTGGCAGTTTCCGAATCAATAGGATGTAAAATAGTTGTGGTCATGTGATTTACCAATGTAAACCCTTTCTTGGCCATCCCTTGCTGCATCTTTGATGATTAAAAGTAGTCAGCACATTCCTATACATAGTCAGCAGAAGTGGATGCAGGAGGGATATGACAAGTAAGGCTATGTTCACACGGCTTACTTCGGGGCGTATTTGCGGACTTAATTTTGTTTCAAATGTGTTACAATTTTTGTTACAAAGTGTGGCACGTATTTCGCGTCGTAAATACATTCCCCATTCTTTACTATGGGGATTTAAGTCGCGAAATACGCCTCAATAAGTGACGGGACTAAATTTTACGATCGTATTTATATGGCGAAAATACGCCTCATGTGAACGATGAGGCGTTTTTTACATTGGAATCAATGCTAATCTAATTGTTCAGTATTTGAACCATATTTCGGGATGTATTTGCGGACATAATTACGTCCGCAAATACGCCCCGAAATAAGCCGTGTGAACATATCCTAAGAGGTTGTGTGGTTAAATTATGTGAACAATGCTATTTTACATCCTATAGATGCAGAGACTGATGCTCTCCTGTGTTTACATGTCTGGTGGCTTTTAACCGAATGGCTTGCTAAAGACATAAAATGAACGGTACAACAGTTTATGAAATTTTAGAACTTTTCCACAAAAGAAGGATAATCCTTTGATGTAAAAATTTCGTAAATTGCTTAGTTGCATTGCACAGCATGTGATTACGTAATTATGTGTTTTTTTGGGGGGGTTTTTTTTTTTAAAGTATTCCTGAATTCTAAAATCTACTATGCATGGTCTAAATTGTACACATACACATTATGAAGTTTCAATGAATGTCACCTAATAGACTAACAGTCCGCAGGATGAGGCAAAGTATACCCTGCTGTGTGTTTATGACATTCATTTTTCATACTGCTGGAAGTGAAATCAGTACACAGCAAAGCAACTAGCACTGATAGACTAACAAAGCACACAATATATATATAAAAAAAAACAAAAATGTATATGCTCAAAACATTATTGGCATAAATCCTTTTCACTTTACAATCACAAGCGAATGAAGGATGGCTACATCCAATAGAGGGCGCAAGAGTTCAGCTCTCCCCTTAACACCTTGTTAAATGCAAAACATTAAACAATTTCTGATGATAAACAGGCAGTTTTTAGCTATCCACTGATAACATAAAAATGCTATAAATGACAACGAATAATCATTTAAGTGTTAAATAGCTATTCGCTAGACACCTACCTTTTGGGCATTGGTGAGGCATAGCGAAGTTCTTCAAAAGAGTAACTTTCATAAGCCTGAAAAATCAGAAAAAAACACAGGTATTGTTTAAAACATGAAGTTTTATCTTTACTGTATTCATTCAATGGAGTCAACATGGCAGTATTTTGGTCAGTATTGAGCAGTAAAAAAAAAAGCCTTGAGTAGGTCAGAAAAACACACACAAAAAATTATATTATTCTTAAAAGGTTTCCCAATACTTTTAAAAACCTGCCTACTGTCCCCACTATGCCAAAATAAAAAAAAAAGAAAAAAAGAAAAAAGAAAAAGTGCAGTACTTGCCTCTACTATAGCTGCCGGAGGTCCAGTGTTGGCCTGCATATAGCCCAAGTGACCACAAACCAATCATTTGTTTCTATGGTCATGTCACATGATTCCTACAGCCAGTGATTTCCTCCCGATTGGTCCCAGTCCAGTCCTTTCAACAGCAATGAGATCCGTGTTTCCATAGCACAGAGTTCTCGTGCAATATTAACTCTGTGAGCCAGTGACCAGCTGCAGCAGTGACATGGACACACAGGCACGTCACTGTTACAGTCAAATTAACAAAGACCTGATGGTAGAACAAAAAAGTGTCGCTGGAAGATGTGCTATTCCATTGACATCACTATTCATGCCACTGAGTGATGATGCCCATAGAATAACTTGCCAACTGGATGTAATCCAACAACTGAGCATTCGCAAGAGTTTCAATGCTGAATTGCAGGTAATTTAAAATTTTGGGAATGTTGGACAGACACTTTAGTCGAAGAAAACAATTTTAGTTTCAGATCTTTCTAATTATTATTCCAAACCATATAAATGTCGCATACCTGTTACCTCGTATAAAAATATTGTGCTGGACTTTTAGCAAAAAAATTCAAAAAAACTGTTGTGTTTTACAGCTAATAACGGATCAATTTCCTTTATTAACACTAAATTAAGCAAACTTTCTAAAAGTCTTTGGTCAGTTGTTAAACATTTTTTTTTGCTGTAGGGTTTCTGTAACCCCCGTGCATAATTGGTTCTCCTGCTGCGTCTAACATAGATCTGCACTGCTCATAGCTCTGTCAGCTCTCCATCTTTCTTCTCTCAGTGCTAAAGGAACCAGTGAGAAACATGTGCAAGGCAGGTCCCAGTATGAAGGAGGAAAGCACCCAAGTCTTCATGATGTGCAGATCACAGACATCAATTCTATCAGAGTATAGAAAGGGAAGTGTGCACATACAGTTTAGAGGGGGAATTATGGGGAGATCACAAATTGTTTAAACAGTCATATTGTTTGAACTATAGGGCCTGTCCCCAGTACATTTTATTACTACTAGGTGGCGACAGATTTAGGCAAAGCATAGCATTATTTCAAGCTGCACATTCCTTAAAGGTCATCACAAAATTCCCTATTAAGTCATGTTTTAATGTTAAACACTTGAAAAATTTTAAGTTATGTGGTTTATTTTTTATTTTTTTTAACATTTTTCATAACACCATCAATATTTTTTTAAAAAAATCCTGAAATTCATCAGTTTTCACTTCAGCCAATAGGACTGAAAATAGTCTGAAACTTCCTGTTCTGTAGAGAAAGCTTTCCAGCAGTTTTCTCATTATTAGCACAGGCAGGGTTACACTGAAAGGTGACACCAATGTGCAGAGAACACAGGATCCACCATTCACAATAGATCATCACACCCTCCCCTTTTTGCACTGTGATATCTTTGCAAAATCGCAGAGAATGCCTACAAAACGCTGTTATAGAAGTAAATGTGTCTCCTTCTGTTCACAGGCTCCTATGTCCATATGGCTGCTGTAAATAATTTCTCTAAATGCTATTAAAAGAAGCTCAGGCATGATGGCTGCCCACATACTCTTATACAGAAAAACAAATCAGAAAATTAGAACAGCTAAGAAAGGAATATGTATCAGTATATCATTTTAATTAGTAAAACAATATACTGATGATAGATACCCTTTAAGAAAGGCTTGCCCAGTAGTCATACCTTCATCATTGTGATTGCAATGTAACGGGCTTCCTTCACAATCATGGGTTCATAGGAGGCATCAAGCTTAGGTGATGAAAGGCCACCGAAAGTCATATCAGTGACTGATGATGCCGAGGATGATGGGCTGCCTGGTATCCGGGGAAGTTTTTTTATTTGCTCTTGCTGCAGTGAAGTCTTTTTCTGTGATACAGGGACTGCTTTCACTTCCACCTAAAGGAGACGTAAACAAGCACACATAAAAGGAAAATCCAACTCTAAAAACATTTTATAATAATATTCTACAGGTCCACAAAATAAAAAAAAAATTAAAAAAAATTGTTGTAAATTTGCTCTTTAGTTATTGTCTTCTTGCTTGGTGGAAGGGGCCCAATTCTATCTATACGCACACTTTCTTCGGGCAAGTTTTATTACATACAATACACAACTGCCAAAACTAGTGTTTAACCCATTAGAAGAACATGTTATTGAGGTCCTTGGACCGAAGAACTTCTGTTCAAAGTGTTTTTGGTAATTTGCATACACAATATTTGGCAATGGAAAATATTTTAATAATGACAATAACTGCCATAATACACTTATCTGTTAACTGTTTTACACTCAACATACCTTCATATTTGGTACGTGAACTACATCACCATATTGATCCTTTGTTTGCACTGTTATAGTAGTGGGCCAGCCACATCGGATATCATCTTTATTAAGAATTAATGAAGTCTTCTGTGGATCAGCATACGAGTCTGGTTGAAGCCACCTAATGATGTAAACAATTTTTAATGACGGTATAAGGGCTTGTTCACACGACGTTTTGGATCCGTTTTGGATGCGTTTTACGGATCTGTTTTTAACCTGCGAAAACTGGATGCAAACTGCATCCAAAAAGCGGATCCAGAAAACGCAACAGCTGATCCTTTTTTGGATGCGTATTGGATGCGTTTTACGGATCCGTTTTTTCAATGCTTTATTTAAATCAACCTATCAAACTGCAATTTAAATATAATATAACCTATCAATGACCAAGAAAAAAACCTTTTTTTTACCTATTGTCAATCAACTATACATACACCTATGATTTTAGAACCCGCCTCCCCCTATTTTTTTTTTTTTAAATCAACCAATCGTTTCCAAACCCACCCCATGTAAATGAATTAAAAACAATCCATTATAAACTTCATCCTTTATAAACTAAATCCTTTATAAACTAAATCCTTATAAAACTAAATCCTTTATAAACTAAATCCTTTATAAACTAAATCCTTTATAAACTAAATCCTTTATAAACTAAATCCTTTATAAACTAAATCCTTTATAAACTAAATCCTTTATAAACTAAATCCTTTATAAACTAAATCCTTTATAAACTAAATCTTTGGTAGAGACAGCTATTGGCTGACAAGTTATTTAAGGTTTATGGCCTGCTACTAATTTCAATTAGGCTGAATATTCTAGGTGTAATCTTGAGTGGGGCAACATTCAAAAATATTACTCCCCAGTTCTGTTACTTGGTAGGGGAGGAAAGAAGTTAAAATCGATATCCGTAAGAACATGACAGCTTGTTGCGTCCAACTCTCTCCCAAAATAGACTTCATTTATGACCATCAAAAAAAATGCTTAGATACTCACATAGCACCTATAACCGTCTATAGTCAAATGTTTGACTTATTGTATAAAATTAAAACTGCTACCAGGCAAGTACAGTATTTATTGAAATAAGGATTTGTTGATTAAATAGGAAATTCTTTGTAGTGAAGTAAATCACTAGAGAAGAATGAAAGTAACAGGAAACTAGAGAAACTTTCAGTAAGTGAAATAAAGGAATACCTTGCTAAACGCCCACCACTTGACCCAGGCACACATGTGATAAAGTCTTCTAAAAAGGACTGTTCATTGCTTTGTATCTGCAATGGAAGATTTCCTTCAAGGGCCTCCAGGATGGTTGGAGAATGTGAAAGAGCAAGGCCTTTACCCAAAATCCCAGAATGAGTTTTGCACACCTTAAAAAAAAAAAAAAAAAAAAAAAGAAGTGTAGACCAAGAAGTTAAAAGAACCTGTCATGTTAAACATGCTTTCATATCTCTGCAAACAAACATATATGGAAGGTTATCACTGAGCAGAAGCCAAAATGAATTACAAAATACAACGTTATATTTAAATAAATAATTCTATAAAAAGCCAAAAAAAAAAAAAAAAAAAAAAAACCTCAATCTACTCAGCATGTTCTGCTCAGTAAAATGCTGCTTATGGATAAAGCTGCATGATAAATGTGACCGATGCTATAGGCAGCAGTCTTCAACTAGAGGAAGCAAAGAACAGACAGGCTGGATATAGAGTGAAGGAGACAAGAGGCTGCCTCCCTCAATTAATTGAACGTCCATATACGAATGAGCCAAAGCTGACAGCTTGCCCATGGCCATATTATTTCCTTGTTTTTGATCTGGTGAAATACTTCACCTCTTTTTTAATAACCAGTAGCCTTAAAAATCAGAACATGCTGAAAAATACAGAATGGAAAGTTTTTTTCAACAGTTTATAAAATACATTACACATACTCAATTGCACCATTTATGTAAATACTATGCTTTGTGTGGATGAGATCAAAACCTCTGACATAAATGGGGTCCCCATTCCCATGCCTGATAAGGCAGCAACCTAGCAGGGAATTTAAGGAGAGCCACCCTTGAAATTCAGATCCTTCACATAAAAAGTATTACATTTATAATGATTTTTTTACCTTTTAATATATACGTCAACACTTCTTGATGAATTGGTGTCAACCAAATCACAAGTTATCAGGAGCAAGTCTAGATTCACAGCTTGTCTAGCGATCCTTCCCAAACATTTATTCTCACACATCTCTTAAAGGGGTATTCCCTACACAGATTTGATAGCATATCCTAACTATGAGTCATCAAATTCTGATGAGAGCAGGTCCCACCTCTTAAGCCCACACTTATTTTGGGAACAGGCCCCTGAAAATTAAGCAGCAGAATGGAGAGCTGGTTGCACTTGTGCAAGAATCTTCATTCTGTTCTATGGGAGTCTGAAGTACAGCCAAACACACTGCTCCCCTGTAATCCGAACACGGCCAGCTGTCCAATCTGCGTGGCGTGGCTCCCAGAGGTGGACTTGCACCTACCAGACTCTGGCATATTCTAGCAATATGCTATCAAAGTTGGAACACCATTTTAATAGATCTATGTATATTACCTCCCCCCCCCCCCCCAAAAAAAAAAGAGGGTGGGTGGGGGGTAAGTTTGTCTCCAAAACAAGGACCATCGAACAATTAACAATTTAATTTTAGTGACAGGACAAAACAAAAAAAGGTAAAAAAAAAACAAAAAAAAAAAAACACACCAACATTTCGACACGATACAAACGCATAACGTAAACTTAGCCTAACAGGAGGACAGCACAGTATAGAGTTCCAAGAAAATATTTCTTTAGTATAAAATGCTATAACCAGCTCCATTCACAGAGTAAGAACATAGATATGACTAACATGCAAAATACTTAAACAGCATTTTACCTGCAAAGCAGCCTCTTCGACAATTTCCAGGTCTTCTTCCAACTCGCTCCCTATTTTATAACAAAAAAATTACTTTTTTTTTTTTTTTTTTTTTTTTTTTTATTTAATATTATGCACACATAAAAAGTGCCTTGGCTCAGCTATAACATTATTTAGGTAAATGTTTGCTGACTTTTAAAAATGAAAACTGCTACCAAGCAAGTACAGTATTTATTGCAATTAGGATTTGGTGATTAAATAGCAAATTCTTAGTGGCTTTTTTCCCCCATTTGATCCATTTATTTTTTTCATATTCAAATTAATTTTATTTGTATTTTTTTTTTTTTTTTTAAAGTTCGGGGAGCGAGATGCAGGTTTAATTTTATTTTTTTTACTTACTACAAGACTAAAGTCTAAACAGAGTCAATATAGCTTGCAAAATTTAGAGATCAATAGCCCCAACTAAAATGTTTATACTTGTTAATTTTAACTATCATATTGTGAATTGAAATGGGTCAAGCAATGTTTCCGGTTGGTGTCCCTTTGCAGTAAGTAGAATGTCAATTCTCATCAATTCCTTTCCTCAATAGAGCTCACAATCTGAATTTCCCATGTCAATTACACACTATTTTTTTTTACCATTTTATAGGAAGCAATTAAATACCGTACATTATGGCAAATCAAGGCAGTTGCGCCAGAATTCTGGTGCAATTTGTGTAAAAAAAATATATATATATATTAAATGGTGCACATCCTTTACACCACATTTTTATACAGGTTTTATACAGTTTGTAGACTCTTCTACGCCTTGTCAAACAAAACGGGTGTCTCCCCAACTAGACAGTTCTAACATGCGCCAGATTTATCAACACTAGGATAAACGTGCTGCGTTTTAAGACTGGTCTAGTATAACGTTATACTATCTAAGCGTTAGACACTATTGATAAAGCTGACCCAGAATGTGTTTTGCGCGTGGGAAGAAACCTGTGCAGACACAGGGAGAATAAACTCCAAGCAGATATAGCCTTTTAACAGATTAAAAAAAAAAAAAAAAAAACACAACACAGATCTGAGAGCAGGATATTATACAGGGAGAGAAGAAACCGAGCTTTGTGATCTATAGGTTTATATGGTTTGGAGCAGGATTTCTGAGTAAAAAGCAGGAAATATACTGATAGGACTCCATAAGAGACAGTGGAATTCCGGCACACATACAGTGACAGTTTTTAGATTTTTTTTTTTATCTTCGTTTGTATTCAGAAATTCTGCTTCTAATAAAAAAAACCTATATATCACAGAGCCCAGCTTCTCTCCCTCTATCACATCCTGCTCTCATATAGGGCAGCATAAAAGACCAGACAGGTTCCTTCTACGTCTTTCCTGGGGAGCATAAATACTTTCACCAATTGTCCAATAAAGCAGTTAGGTAATATCTATATAGTAACTCCACACTATTAAAGTGCTACTGTCTAGACAAATTACACGCAGGTATGGAAGCCTAAGTCCAATTAGGGCAAAGCTCCAATTTTACCCTCCACCTTTAGTGGATAGGAAAACTCTCCAGCACCATAAGCATGTTACAGAGAATGGTGGATGTTCTGAACGGTGGGTGCATTGTACTTGCAATTTTAAATTGGTCATAAGCATCTAACAGATGTCTGTGCTTAATGATTATATAATGAAGCAGTGACATTTTAACAGACTTCATCTTACCAATAGGGAGAGCAAGATCTTTCTTCATTAAAGCAGCAGCACATACGCCTCCAAGGCTGGCCAACTCCTTCTCGAGCTGAATAATCCCCTAAAGCAAATAGAGCAATTATCTCAACATTAACAGAATTAAAGTGAAAAAATCTATCATATGCAGTGGAAAAATGTTATCACTTCTTATTGCCATAGACTGCATTTATGGTACATCTAATAAGGACCAAAGTAGGCAAGTTACTAGATGGATTTACTTCCAAAACTTCTATCTATCAGAATGAAGAGGTCATTGGCTGCTCCTTAACGCACACGAGTCTACCCATACCAGTTGGGAGGGAGCGATAAGTGATAAGACTGGATAAAGACATTTCTGCAACGGACATACTTGCCAAAAATGAGTTTACAGAAATCCATATAGAGTCTGCTCGAAAAAACCCATTCAATTATGGAATGGATTTTCAGTTGCAGAAATTTCTTCGAAAAAAAGCGCCAAATTTTGAGAAAAAACAAG